>LR812539.1:45749428-46216928 GCA_903798195.1 Danio kyathit
CACACACACACACACACACGTCAATTTTAGCATACCCAATTCACCTGTACCACGTCTTTGGACTTGTGGGGGGAACCGGAGCACCTGGAGAAAACCCATGCCCACACAGGGAGAACATGCAAACTTCACAGAGAAACACCAACTGACCCAGCCGAGGCTCGAACCAGCGACCTTGCTTTGAGGCGAACGTGCAACCTTTTAACACCAGTTTATGACATGGTTAAACTTATCCCATTCAACGAGGAACTATACCGATAGAGGCACTAAACGTATCTTTGCATGCTAATCCAGCGACCTTGTGATTTTGGATATGTAAACTTAAAAAAAAACTGATATTTACCATTTGTTCTTGATATACTAAACTTATCATTTGCCTCACTTATTAGTAAAATAACTTCTAATACAAACTAAATGCAATTTATGAATGCACATTGTAGAAAACATAAGTATTTAAGTGTTTTTACTTTTTTATTTTCTTTTTTACACATTAACTATTCTTTTCACCATCAACTCTCTTATAACAATAGACAAACAGCCACCATTTCATAAAAGTATTTATACACAAGCAATTCTTTAAGAGTAACTCACCAGAAGCATATTACAGTAGGACAACAGTGTTGTGATTAACAGCAAACAACTAAAGATAAATGAGTCCACAGGTAATTTTCAGGTAGTTTTTCCATGCACTTTAAACAGCTGACTGCGATTATGGTGGCAACAACAGCTAGAGATTCCTTTGGTGTGCAGGCAGTTCTTTCCATCCTGAACTTCAGACTTGACCAGCGTTCAGACCTGAACTTCTTTCCATCCTGAACTATAGTGCTTTCACACTAGAACTTTTGGTACGCACCTGGGTTCGTTCGACGTCAGAGTTCCGTACATTTAGCTAGTTGAACTCAGGTGCGCACCCGTGAACCGTACCCGAGTTCGCCTGAAAGAGGTGTTCTGGGGTACAGTTCATGCGAACTCTGGTCCGGTTCACTTCTGGTATGAATGCAATAGTACCAAAATAACGACAGTGAACCGCCAACTGTACAACAAACTATCATTTTCATAACGTTCATTCGTGTGTGCGTGTCTGTGTATCATGTACTGTACCTTGGTGACAAGCGGGACTGAGCCAGGGCAAGCACAGTGATAATGTCTGCTTGTCTCCTCCAAAAACAGTTTCTGCAGACATCACGTGATGTTCTGAACGTTTATAATATATTTGCGGCAGATGGACGCGAGTTGCTTTCTGTATGTCCAAAACCAAAAGATTCAGTAAAAGCAAAACGACTGCGATGTGCGTACGTCTTTCCCTTTTGCTGCTTTGCTTTCGTGGCCGTCACCTAGCAACAGCCGTACACACAACAGCAGCTCGATAACGCAAGGGTACCGGGGTTCATAGGGAAAACAGACGGTGTGAACACAAACCAGCCGAGAAGGTGGCAAGGGGGGGACAATCGAACTTGAGTTCGGTCCAAGCAATTAAACCAAATGTGAAAGCACCCTGAGACTGACTTGCTACTGTTCTCATCTGAGCTATTCTGCAAAGTGTCTGAAATTCACATGTTATGAAAAAGAACATCTTGATAGCGGATCGTCTGACTTAGTTAACACTAATGCACACTGTACATAAACACACTTTTCTGACCTCTCTCTTCTCATAATATCAATTTATTAGGCATTATGTTGAAATTGGGTTAGCCTAATGAAAGTGATCTTACACCAATACACCCGTTAACCACATTTCAAACAATTAAATTCATACTCGTATAATATAGCCTAATATATTTTTAATGTAATAAAAAATGACAAATGGCATCAACATTTCAATATTCGCTTGTTAACTACAGATAAAAAAAATAAAAGAAAACAAGTCATCTTAGTCATTACCTTATATGTATAATATTAAACACTTCAGTACATCCTCAGTTCAATACACATATGGATATTGTGATTTTGCATTAAAATGTAAATGTATTTTGCATTTACCCTATTCCTTTAATTATCTACGCATCAACATTTAATATACCGAACCATACCGAAACCATGATTTAAAACTGAAGGCAAACCGAACCATGAGAAGTCTGTATTGATGCATCCCTATGTTTTAGGCATCCAAACAGGTAAAGCAGAACTTAATGCTAACTGAAAAACTTTGGTACATGAGCTGAGACCAGACATGAGATTTGATCGTAGCTACCACTCAGGTCCATATTGATAAATCCCAGTAATGGGGTTCTTAAGGTTGATTTATACTTCTGTGTCAAGCGCATGTGGATGGTCCGGCGCAGCCTTCGCACAGTCACATAGCCCTCGCCATGGCCATCGCCGAAGCTGATGCACACCTCTCAAAAAAAATTTAACTACATGTCGCAATGACGCATAGCACAAGCTCTGTGATTGGTCGGGTTGGTAGCGCTGACGAGTGTGGGCAGTGCTGAGAGCCACGCAAACCCGTTGGAGTGAGTGTTTACAAGCGTCAAGTCCCGTGAAGGAGCTCCAGAAGGAAACATTTGTTTTGGGTCAACCTTATAATTAAAGTTGTTGGACGTCTGCCAGTTCCCGCTTCTGAATTAGTGAGTTTGAGCTACTTAGATTAGGCCACATTTAGAAAAAACAAACCACCAGCGAAGAAATATAACACAGAGAAACATAAAAACCTACTGACAGCTAGCGTTTCGGAAGTGTTATTGCAGAGCAACACAAACAGCGCGCAGAAGTATAAATGCACAGCAACACGCAAGGCATGCGCCATGGGTCATGCCAATCACTCGACGCAGAAGTATAAACCAGCCTTTACGCCCACTTTTCTATCTTATGTTCATTTGATAAATGAGTGTTTGTATACAGTAAAGCATATTTATGCAATAAGCAAAGACCTGGAGAGCTGGTGTCCAGCGAAGAGCAAAAGAGCTGTGAGCACGTAAAGGTAGAGTTGCACCAAGTGTTGTCGGGGTAATGTCAACAGCACCAGACTGAGGATGTAACCTAAACAAAAAGAAGGTCTCAGTTACTAAGGAATAATGATACAATACATAAAAAAAGAGCTTGTGTTTTTTTGCTACAATAAAACAAAACACTTCACAAGTCAGTTTGGTTCTTAAATTATGAAGGGCCAACAACAAACTAGTTTTTTTTTTAATTCCTTACATGTCTCTTCTACATAGTGATATCTAGACTGTTGTACATTACTAATTATAATGTTGATGGTAGGATTCTGTTTTGATAAATGACAAAACCCATAATTGCGAATTTCAAAATTATCAAACTGTACAAGCTTGAGTTCTTATTAGTGTTAGTGTTAATTGAAAATACTAAAGAATTGGTTTACAGAAAGTGCAAAGATATTCATTAGGATTTCATTAAATTCAGAGAAATTAAAGAGCATTGAATTTAAATTACTTAAAAATTACACTATGGATGACCTTGTTTGTAATATAAATAAAATAAAAATGTTAATACTTTCATTTAATTGACATTTACATCATGTACTCAAAGGTCAGGTGTAAAAACCTGCTTCATGATTCAATTAGAACAAGCTGGAACTAAGAAATTCATTTTAAGATTATAAATTTACTCAATACAGGTTTTAAAAACTAAACTATCATTATAAATATTGTAGCTCAGATTTGTGAAATGTTCATTTGATTGACATTTGTTTAACACTTTCACCAAAATTGTAGTTTAAATTAATTGTTTCCTCTCAACAACACTCTCAGAAGCAACAATCTGTTTATAAACTTTAAAAGAAAAAGAGATTTGACATTTATAAATGATAATTATTGGTATCTATTGATATAACAAAAAATGTAATGAACATTTTTGGCCATATCATCTAGCCCTAATCTGCATGTTTTGTAGTCTTCATGGATTAACTCAATTTACAGCTAGCAATAAACTGTACCAGATATTTCTTTGAGAAGCGAATCAAATAAAAAAAAAAAAAAGTTATCAGCACCCCTGATAATAGCCTCCGTGTCTCTTAAGATCCTGCACCACTGGAATAACTTTGTTTTCATTTTGCTCAAATTGCAATAGCCATTCTGTGCGATAGAAACACCGTGTTGTGGGGCCTTTATGATTACCATAATGCATTAAAACTTGGTTAATTGGTGCATGCCTAGTCTAGTGTGGTTAAATTATTATAGTAGCCTGCATAGTATAAATAACCTCAGACATTATCGATTCTGAGTTTCTGCGTGCAACAACAACTTGTGCGGCCTCAGATTTTTAAGCCAAGAGGTTCCCCTTGTTATTTATTAGTATTTCAGTTCTATGCTGCATCCAATTTTATTGAATGAATGAAATGAACGAATATTGTCCACAGTTTCCTAATATCAGCACGGGCCAAAGGAAAAACTATGCAGTCTACCAGTCAACCACTCCATCATTACCTGGGTTTTAAAAGTGTGAGTGCATGTGGGAACAAAACAGCGCACAGCACATCGGCATCCACATTAAAACAAAACTCACTTAAACTTTTGTAATTTACGAAAAAAACGAAATAAAATGTGTGAAAGGAGAGCCAGGCTATGGCGTGCAAATTATTAAGTAGTGAAAGGACAAATTAACACAAAATCTGTCAATGTGTCATAGCAAATGCAATCGGTTATACATTAAGCTTTTTTTTTTTTTTTTTTAAATAATTATTTTTTTAGGGGTTTTCACCTTTAATGGACAGGACAGTGGAGATTGACAGAAAGGAAAGTGTGGGGAGCAGAGATAGGGGAAGGATCGGCAAAGGACCTCAAGCCAGGAATCGAACTCGGGTCGCCACGAGCACCTGGGTGCTATGTGTCGACGCACTAACCACTAGGCTATTGGCGCCGACTACATTAAGCTTTTTAAGTGTGCTGAATCTGTGGATCTGTCTTAGTAAAAACATCTTTACGTACTGTGTTTTTAAATGTTAAAAAATAAAAATGAACAAACAAATAAAAACTCACTGCTCTTGACTGAGCTGTTATTATTTAGTTTCCGTACCTAAAACTATTATTAGATAACGCTTTTCAGGTTTTGCAGTAGTTTTATTAGTATCTTTGAAAATATTGTATTCAATTGTTATCATGGTTTTAGATACAAGTTTTTCTTTACTTTTATTTGACATTTGTCCTATTTTGTTCTTAAACACACAGTGCATCCGGAAGGATTTCATAGCGCTTCAAATTTTTCACATTTTTTTACGCTGAAAAACAATCGCCACAGCATGATGCTGCCTGGTGATGAGCGGTGCCTGGTTTTCACCAAACATAATGCCTGGCATTCACTCCAAAGAGTTCAATTTTAGTCTCATCAGACAAGAGAAATTTGTTTCTTATGGTCTGAGAGTCCTTCAGATGCCTTTTGGCAAATTTCTTACTAAGGAGTGGCCTCCGTCTGGCCACTCTACCATTCAGGCCTGATTGGCGGATTGCTGCACAGATGGTTGTCCTTCTGTAAGGTTCTCCTCTCTCCACAGAAGAACACTGGAGCTCAAACAGAGTGACCATTGGGTTATTGATCACCTCCACCAAGGGCCCTTCCCCCCAATCCCTCGGACTCTCTGTGGTCATTAAAAATACCATGGCACTTCTCGTACAGAGTAGGGGTGTAACCCCGGTGTCCTGGCCAAAGTCCCTCAATCGGCACTTACCCAGCACGGCCTCCTAATCATCCCCATCCACCGAATTCTCTCTATCACTGTCTCTTCACTCCACCAATAGCTGGTGTGTGGTGAGCGCACTGGCGCCGTTGTCCTGTGGCTGCCGTCGCATCATCCAAGTGGATGCTGCACACTGGTGGTAGAGTGGAGAGACCCCCCCCCCTCATGATTGTGAAGCGCTTTGGGTGTATGGCCATACACAATAAATGCGCTATTTAAATACACATTACATTACATTACATGATGGGGGCCAATGTGCTCATTCGATTTTTTAGAGCAGCAGAAATTTTTCTGTAACCTTCCCCAGCCTTGTGCCTCGAGACAATCCTGTCTCGGAGGTCTTGCATGTTACACTTTTTTGATTGACTACTTTGAAGTGCCATTTTTGATTATTAAAACTGATATTCAGCAAAAAAGACAGGATACGTTTCGTATTTTTCAATGAAAATGAAAGGTGGCAGTTATGTTATACGCTCCATTTTGTTATAAATATGTAGCTACACGATGCATTTCACGTTATTTCTGGTGTCTGTTAAAATTGCTAATATCAAAATAGGCAGTTATATCATGTTTTCATTTTATTATTAAGATAGTGAAATAACGCATCAGGGTGATGTGAATGACGTTGTAAAATGCATTCTTCCCCTTGAAGATTCATCCGACGTGTGCTCAGGAGTTTGTTTTTCATATCTGAGGAAAGGATTCAAGACTGACGTTTGTATATTTGATATTGAGAAAAAGCCCCAATCGGGTAGTGAATGTCAGCAGCCACGAATCCGTTTTCAGATTTCTGGTTCCCCCCCCATCCACACTGACATGGAGCAGCAGCATTTTAAAACGCAACGGCCTCTTTTTGGAGCTCGAAAACTTCGGGGTAGTGTGGATGGAAGGCGTAACCGTAGAAAAGGTTATGCGTTTTAAAACTAAAACATATTAGTGTAATCAAGGCCTAAGGTTAATCAGCTTTGCGGTATCAAACACACCATTAAAACTCAACTTTCCAGTTCCTCTCATTTGTCACGGGGGACATGCAGGAAATGTTCCTGAATAAAAAAATGAAAGTGCCAAACTGCAGTAAAATTCACAAAATTAATAATTTGGCAAATAATTTGATTACTGATGTCCGTGTAAACAGTCACCGTCTTTCTCCCCTGCGCCTGTGTGTTTGTTGTGCCTTTGAAAATCAGCATGTGCCCAAATGGAAAATCCCTTCTTTACAAATCCTTCCCTCTTTCCTTCCCCCGACACTCCCAGTATTCATCAGAATATTTTAGAGAAACGTTCTGAGTTTTTTTGTTTGTTTTTTTATTTAGTTTAAGTGACATTGATATTCAAGCGGTCTGTTGTCCACACCGAGTTTAATCAATTTAACTCAGTGGCACCTACAGCCATACGGCTTTATGTACTGTGTACCATGAGAGGGCGCAAGTTAATACAGCTTTTTTATTTATTTATTTTTTACATAATTTAAATTGATTATTAAATAGTATACACTACAATATATTGACAAAGCAAGAAAGGATGAGAATAAATAAAGGTGTGCGTTTGTGTGTTTTATAGTGTGTATGTACTTGCATGGTGGGAGTTAGGTAAAGAAATCTATTGGCTTTAGTTTTGCTGGCGGTTTTTCCGCACACTAAAAATTGTCTAAAACAAGGTTCAAAATGAGTAAACGCTCTTTAAAACAGCTAAACTTAATTTAGACATTTGCCAAAAGGCCTAAAACTAATGAGACAAATATTGATTCCCCGCACAGGGTGGAAACCGCAGTCTCATCAGCACCTGAGCCGGGGGAACTCCAGGCCCAGCCCGTGGCTGCGCAGCCTCCTCGCATGGAATCGCTACCATTCAAGCTGTTTTAAACCATTTTAATTTTAAATTTTATTTAGGCTAGATTATCATTTTATTTGACAATCCAGTTGCTGTTTTGGCGGTGAAGCATACAGCGGACTTGTTTTGAAGCACTTTACCTGTTATTCGTTCTTCTATTTTATCTAGTAGATAAGTGACCAACAAAATTATATATTAAAACTAAGAGACAAACTATACGTAATTCTTTTTAAAAAGATATTTTTTCCAAGAAAAATATACAAATTATATTTTTGTTTGAGCCCATCCACTACTCAACTGTGCGGGTTGATGAATTGTTTCAGTCAGTAGAAATTAAGGATTTAATTAATGCTTAACTACCACAATCCTGTCATATATTTGCAAATTTTTAATATGTCATAATTTTAAAGATTACGCTTTGAGCGTTTGATTTTTCCTTGGTGCTGATGTGCTTTTATTACATTTAGATTTCAAAGAAAATATATTAATATAAAAAAAGAAACAAATTATGTCATAACGAATGCCCTTAAATAATGTAGCCTTTGACAGCAAGCATCAGTGTTTCTTGAAATTTAAAAAAAATAAAGGATGATGAGGTAAGGCGGTGATGGATTTGTGCATAATTGGAATAAAATCAATGGAAAAATGTCACTATTTGAAAAGTTGACCAGAAGTTTGTCCTTCCTCTAGCGTTTTTCACAGTTTTAAGTTCGCCATTGGCAATTTTTCTCTTTATGTTCTCTATTGTATGTAGCTGGAAATCTCTATGCGCAAGGCATCACTGGCATCGCAATCAAAGTTTTTTCTAATGCAGGCTCGCAAACCAATATGCGTGCTAGCTATGACATGAAAATTGGCCCGAAGCCCAGCCCGAGGGGTATTAAAAAAAAGTCGGGCCCCGTTGGGCTGGAGCTCAAATGCAGGGCTCTAGGACAGACAATTTCACTACTTTTGTTATAAAAAAATGCTAACTTTTGTTCGCAAAAATGCTAAATATAAAGGTTCAAACCATGACTCTGCATTTCCACTGGCCCATTATACGAAAATTGTGTAAACACTATGCTCCCACTTTGCTTTTCAAAAAACAGACAGCCAATATCATAAACACCACAAATAAAAAACTAGCCATGAATCTACACTTAAAAAAAAAAACATGTTTTAGTTTTATAAAGAAAATGTGACAAGTGTGACAGAACTGGTGTGTTCTTTAAATTATTATTATATCAAGTACGAGGTAAAATCGTTGTACCTACCAACATAATGCAAGTACAGGGCTATATATTTGTACTGGAATAAGGGGTTATTGTTGAGACTACTCCTCTGGATCTTCTGGAAGAAGGAGCTGACGTCCCATCGGTACAGCACCTCCAGCAACATGATGCTGGGGATCCGCAGACCCACGTTCAGTACCGACTCCAAACGGGCCTTCATCGCCATGACCAGCAGGGCACTGACAGGCCTCAACCGCAACTGACAGAAAAATTATTTAAAACAGAAAAGTCTTTTTAAAATGACACACTTTTGAAAGACAATAAGTCTGAAATTCTATAAATAAAATACATGTTGCATACATCTACATCATCACATGCATATAAAATAATAAAGATACAAATAATTAGATTTTTTTTACTGAAACAGGTATTTTTTTTTACTCTCAATGCTGCATTTATTTGTATTTAAAAGAATGTATTGTACTAAATTACTTTATTCAACAAGCATGCATTACATTAAAAAAGCAGAAACATACATAATCTTAAAATATTTTTCTTAAATAAATGCTGTTTATTGAACATTTTATTTGCCTAATCCCACAAATTAAATTTTATGTTAAATTTTTTTATTTTTGACTAATTAAATAAATATATTCTACTTGACCAGCCATACATATACAGTAAATACACACATACACACACATACATATATATATATATATACATATATATATATATATATATATATATATATATATATATATATATATATATATATATATATATATATATATATATATATGCATATAAATAATGTGTGTAATATCTATCTATCTATATATCTATATATCTATATATATATATATATATATATATATATATATATATATATATATATATGTGTGTGTGTGTGTGTATGTGTATGTGTATATATATATATATATATATATATATATATATATATATATATATATATATATATAGAGAGAGAGAGAGAGAGAGAGAGAGAGAGAGAGAGAGAGAGAGAGAGAGAGAGAGATAACAAATATATACATATGCGTGTATAGATAGATAGATAGATAGATAGATAGATAGACAGACAGACAGACAGACAGACAGACAGACAGACAGACAGACAGACAGACAGACAGACAGACAGACAGACAGACAGACAGACAGACAGACAGACAGACAGATAGATAGATAGATAGATAGATAGATAGATAGATAGATAGAGAACACACACATTTTAATCTTCACAAAATCATGGTACTTTTAGCAAGTAGAAGACACACCTACTTCTCTTATTACCACCGGATGGAAAACACACTACACTTACATAACATATCGCTTCGGTCAACATAGATTCAAATAATTAGCTACGACAAAATAGTGCCATGTTCCTCATCTTTAAACTTACTTGGATTTAGTTATTGCCACGCTTGCCGTGTTAAACCTGTTTGAACTCTAGTTACCCCGACACATCAACACTCACACAGTTTAAAAACAAAACGCTAGTAAAATATTAAAGATATAAACATTACGTAGACATAATATTACACTGATACGAGGTCAGAATACAGATTTGAACGGCAACCGGAAAACTGACTGTGACTTTCAATGGCTGTGGCGAGTTTGTGCTGACTAAATACTGTTAATGCTAATATCTCGGTAAACTTTAAATTAAACCGCTTTATATGTCTTGCATCATTAGCGATAAGGTTTTGGGGGTATATATGTTGAATATGGGGGGTTAAATTATCACTATCTAACAGTAGCAAAACAGAAAGGTGTCCGTTATTCCTATACACACGGTAAGTAGTATAAATAGACTTACATGTTTCCCAATCACTTCACGCTGTTAGATTTCGTCTTTGTGTGCGCCTCTGGATAAATATAAATCATTTTTAGGTCCAACTTCTCCGCGTTATCCGTTTATTGTGTTCAAAATAAAAGCAGAAGTGACGGAGCATCTAAATTCACTTGGTCCATCCAGCAGCCATTACACACACCGTTTGCGTTTGCTCTACGCATGCGCAATTTTAAACATTTGGCCCACTAAGCGGCACTGTTTCCACGGTGATTCTACTATGGTGAAGGTTTGTATAATGTGAATAATGAGTTAAGAAATTATATAGTATAAAGAGTATAAAGAAACTGAGAACTGAACTGGCTCTTAGGTGGAAGTAAATATAACGTGCCATTGCATTTCTACGGCTCGGAGTAGTACGAATTATTATCATTGAGGAAATGTCACCCGTAACGTAATTAATATCCATAACCTAACACTGTACATTTTCGCGTAAACTTAAGCTTTTACATATTTTTATACTTGATTCATTGCATATTATCAGTAATAAAACCAGTACATTTCTTACACCTTTATGTCGTTCTGAAGCCATATGGGCTGTAGGTGGCACTCGAACACTAAACACTGTTTTAAACAACACAACTATTGTTTGAACTTAAGAAATAAGAATTATTGTTTGCAGTTATACTTTGTAAACTTGAATTAACTTACTGACTTAAAGGACGCAAAATTAAGATTTAGTTAAACTGTATGAAAAATGTATTTGTCATTTAAAATGTTTCTCTATAAGAATACAGTACGTTTAGGCGTGTACTCAGGATGGTCAGCCATTACAAAAACTAAGCATACGCTTTAAACTGTCGTTTGCCCCTTGATTTAATCTAAACTTAACTGAAACATTTTAAGCTAATTCTGATAAGAGTTTAATGTTGTGTACACAGAGAAAGTACAACATTGTACAGACAAAAAGAAAATAACATTCTAGCTGTTTTGAGGAATGTCAAGAGAACTTTTTTAAAACAACTGAACATATAAAATACCCGTCTGGAGACTAGAGAACGTTTCTTATGTGAACGCCCCCTGAGCCTTCTGTACAGAGAGGTGCGTTTGTGTCGATGCTGCCATATTCAGTCTAGTGCACTTGTTACGCGGATGTTGAGGAAGTGGTGTTTAGTGGCATTGGATGAGTATCATCCGCACTTGATTCAGCACCGTGAGAAAAAGAATCAAATGCCGCGCTGCTATGGACACGGTAGGCGTATCGCACACGGATCCGCTCGATGACTATGAGCTAATACACCGCATAGGCAGCGGCACATACGG
The DNA here is from genome assembly GCA_903798195.1 of Danio kyathit. Classification (NCBI taxonomy): domain Eukaryota; kingdom Metazoa; phylum Chordata; class Actinopteri; order Cypriniformes; family Danionidae; genus Danio; species Danio kyathit. The sequence goes on from LR812539.1 coordinate 45,761,232, forward strand.
AGATGTTTTTAAGGTAGGACCATAATAGAAAATGTCTTATAAAAACGATTTTCGTAAACACCATGTGTCAGTGATGTACGATAAAGAAAAATAGTACTATAACGATTTACAATTGCCAAAGTTTCCACCTCAAAAACCAAATTAGTAGAAGTGTCATTTGGCATTTTGGTACCATCACTAACAGGGTAACAAACAGTGGTATGCTGTTGAAAACATGCCTCACGGCGAATGTTTACATATTGTCTAATAGCAAATTTACGCATTGTTTTTTAAACACTTTCTTGCAGAACAGTATGTAGTATGTTTGAACTTCACCGTATGCGATGTATTGTCAGACGGTTTCTCTGTTATGACTTCAACTTTCACATCCCATTCACTTTGATGTTCAGGAACGCCCAGAGAGCATGCGATTCTGCTTCTGTACTGTAGGCTACTGTAAGCTACCTTTGCTGCTTCCTGATCAGATATAAACCACGATAGCTTACTGAAAATTTATCTAGCAAATTAAATTTGTTCTTTTCCTTAAACTAAACTGTTTATTGTCACACCATATAGGGTTAATAATATCAGGGCATGAAAAACATCGAAGTTTTTGCATGAAGGAACTGAGGAAAGAATTAATAAAATTGTTTTAAATCTCAAGTCTATGCACAGTTTTGTCTTGCTGAAATGCTTTTGTGTATCTTACAGTAATCTTGTATAATGATTGGCTAGATTTCCCATTTCATATCACTTTGACTGCACAAATATGAATCATGGCTTGATAGCTGAGAAAGACCTATTACAGGATGTGATTTGGTTCAGCAGGAAAGAAAACAGGAAATGAGCATTGGTACATGTCTCTACCTTTCTAGTGTGTGCTGATCCACTATTGGCTGATGGTTACTGTGGTTACACGCTGACAGCTTCTTTTTTGTCTTAGATCACACTGGCATAATGTGTTTGAGAAATTGTTTTATAATAGTTTGGTGGTGAGTGGTTGTAGATAGTTTCACATGCTGATGACACATAATTAAAGGGATAGTTCATGCAAAACTGAAATTATGTCATCACTTACTCACCCTTTACTTATTCCAAACCTGTTTTGTTTACAGCTTTCTTCAGAATGTCTTCGTTAGTGTTTAACAGAATAAAGAAACTTATAAGAGTTGTTTCTACTTGAGAGTGAGTAAATGGTGAATAAATAAAAAAAAATTGGTGAACTAGAAAAAAATCAAATGAAATATACATAATTGAAACATCAAAAGCATATTATTGTTAAGGACATTATGTATATTTAATTTGTTGGCAAAATATTATAATATCAATGTTTTTTTTTTTGTAAAATATAATATTGAAAGTGAAGTGACAAATGTTGTTGTAATGGCTTGATACTCTGCAGGTTTTTAAAAGAACCAGGAAGAAGCTAAACTATATCTAAATCTGACTACCGCAAAGGTCTGATGTCAACATGTGTTGGTTTTTTGCAGAAGTGCAATGACATTAAATTAATATGCAAAACCAACAACTTTGTTTGTCTTTATAGGCCCGTAGCATCAAGACTTCAGTCATTGCAGCCATTAAAGTAGTCAAACTGGACCCTGGTAGGTCTTTTTTATTTAAATTCTCATTTGCATTTTATTGATATTGTAATACATTCTATGTTTTTTTTAGCAGATGTCGGTAATATTGAGTAGTTGTTTTTACATTTTATAATATAAACAAAATTGACTATACTGTATATATTATGTCTACAAAACATTTGTCTTTTTGTATGTTTATGGACGGTCAAAAAGTTTTAAACTATCCATTAGCAGGCAAAGTCAATCAAACCACATCATAGGAGGACAGCATCAGCATCATAGGAGGAAAAATGTTAAATGTTATTGCTAGATGTACAACCCCAATTTGGAAAAATATGGAAAATGCAAATAAAATAGAGAAAAGTGACTTTTAATTTTACTTTGACTTGTATTTCATTGCAGACAATACAACAGCACATTATTCAATGCTTTCCTCATGATTTTATTTTGTTTTTAAATAAACATGTACTATAGTTTTAGTTCTTGCAACACATTTAAAGAAAAGTTGGAACAGTAAAGCATTTACCACTTTGTAATGTTGCCATTCCTTTTCACAACACTTCAAATACATAAAACAAAACTTAAAAGACCTGAAAACGTAAGGTGTCTTGAGGTGGACAACAGTAAAGGGTCTTCATTGTGCACATTCTCTATTGGAGACCGGTCGGGACTGCAGGCAGGCTAGTCAAGAAATGGTATCCTCTTCCTCCGCAGCCAGGACTCAGTAATGTGTGCAGAATGTAGTTTTGCATTGTCTTGTTGAAGTATGCATGGGCATCCCTGGAAAAGAAGGCAGCATATTGTGCTCCAAAATCTCTATGTACTTTTTAGCATTAATGGCGCCATCACTGAAGTGCAAGTTATCTTTGCCAAGGGCACTGACACCACCCAATACCATGACAGATTCTGGCTTTTGGACTTGTTGCTGGTAGCAGTCTGGATGATCCTTTTTTTTTTGGTCCTTTTTTTGGACATAGCGTCCATTTCTCTCAAAAAATTCCTGAAATACTGATTCATCTGACCATAGTACACGTTTCCACCATGTGATGGTCCATCCCAGATGCCTCCGAGCTCAGAGAAGTTGACAGTGCTTCTGGACACTGTTAACATAGAGATTCTAGGGGTGTATCGATACACCAAAGGCACGGTTCGGTTCACGGTTTTGGAGCCACGGTTCGGTTCGGTTCGGTTTCTGTTTGCTGTGGGGTTAGGGTTGATGTAATCTTAACAGTAATGCTAAGGAACAATAAATTCACTTAATAACAAGAACAACTAAACTTTTTCTTTATTAATTTTGCCATCACATTTTAGTACAGTCAGGATACCAGTGTAAACAACAAAAATTAAATAAATACCTCCAATATAGACTAGTCAGAAAAAACAATTCTCTTTAGTGCAGCCATTTTAAGAAAGTAAACTCAAATTAAATAAATAACTGCAGTGTTGACTATAGTGAAAGATAAACAGGCTTGTCCTTTCTAAGGACATTTGGAATATTCAATTAAGTTTTAAGTTCTTCTTTAAAAACACCATAATGTCCACATTCTCAGGTGAGGGGCTTGATTTCTGTGCAGACACAGACAAAGTGATGCTCATTTTAGTTATCATTTAGATAGGTTTCCGTTTAAATTAATGAAAAAATAATATACATATAATGTGCTTGTAAATTGTTTTTTACATGACCTATTCACTAGTAAAATACATTGCAGTTTTGTCTGAAACTAATGTTAGGGTTGTAGCCGTATGTTGTATTTTTGCCTCTCTCTCTCGCTCTCTCTCGCTCACCATGCCTGTCATTTCTGTATGTCCACCTTCACGACAGCTAATTGATTAGGAGAACGATCTATCATTACTGGGTGACTTGGCGCAGGAATATAAAAATGACGTCAGGAAAAGCGGAGGAAAGCGCATCTTCCTTTGATCTCGTTTTTCGTGTATTTTGCTAACATGATTATGAATATCGTTGTTTTTGCTTAACTTTCGTTTGGGCAAAATTATTTTGCATTAGTTTTGCCCACTTTGAGAAATTTTGTGATTTTTGTACATTTTTATTTCGATTGATTTGTTTGTTGCATTTTGTTCAGCTCTTTCTCGTCATATTGAGCTTTACCACCTCAAGTTCACTCTTTTCTCAGAGTAAGGTGGATAGGGAAGATGTCTTACGACTTCCATTTTGCAAACACGTAGAAAATGTATTGTTAAAGACATCAGGTAAGAGGTGAACGTCATCTTTGTATTTATTTTATTCTACAGTTCAGTATAGGGAAGAATAAGGCGCACGGCGCTGAAAACCTTTTTTTCTTTTCATCAGTTTCTAGCGAGGTAAGGGGTTAAATCCCTTTTGTTGGCAGTTCTGTTGTCAGTGTCTTTTGCGTACACCCTCACATTGTGAAATTTACCACATTTTTAAAATGTTATTCCTTATTAAGTTCCGTGAAACAGTTAGTTACGACAGATAGTGTGCGCTTTGTCTACGACACGAATTCCATTCCTGTACTCCACTGGAAAACCAAAATGTTCCCAAACAGGAGACTTAAATGTATTTGGGGGATCTGCAATCTCAATATATGCGAAGCAGCCGTCCTGCATATACAGTAGTAATGGAGTGTGATCGCTCACTCAAGTCACATGACATGACATGCACTTGGAAAATACTATTCTAAATTCTAAAACATTAGAATATAATATTTAGAACAAAAGCTCATCATTACTAATACAATTTAATCAAATGTGATAAAATAAAGATGTTTTGGTTCAATTAGAGACAAGTGACGTCAACCTTAACAGTGGGCAGCAGGGGGCGTGACAGTATCGCGGTCCGCCACGAGAGTTTCGCGATACGTATCGTGGTTGGTGTATCGCGATATTTCGGTTCGGTTTGTAGTATCGTTACACCCCTAAGAGATTCCTTTTGGCACAGTACAGTTTTATCTGTTTATGTAGTATTTGTGGACTACATATTGTGGTCCTTGACAAAGGTTTCGCAAAGTAGTCCTGAACCCATGTGGTGATATCGCTTATAGATGAATGAGGATTGTTGATGCAGTGCTGCCTGAGGAATCAGAGATCATGGTTGTTCAGCTTAAGCTTGCGCCCTTGTCCATTATGCACTGAAATTTCTCTAGATTCCTCAAATCTTTTAATTATGTTATGCACTGTTGAAGGTGAAATATCCAAATATCTTCCTATTTTCTATGAGAAAAATTGTTTTTAAACATTTCAATACTTTTCTCACATATTTGTTGGCAAACTGGCGATTGTCTGCCCATCTTTGCTCCTAAAGGACTACACCTTTCTTGGATGCTGCTTTTCTACCAAATCATAATTACAGTCACCTGTTGACATCACCTGTTTCAAATCGCATCATTATTAAACCATTATTAAACAGGAAAGGATGTATATTTACAAATTAAACTAAGCTAACCATAAAACATGTAATATTTTGTGTTCATATTGTCTCCAAAGTAAATTTGGAAATTACTACTTTCTTTGTTTGTTTATCTGCGTTTTCCATACTGTCCCAACTTTTTTTGTTTTGGGGTTGTATCATACTGTCACGGAGTACCCATAGAGCACAGGTGTCAAATCCAGATCCTGGAGTGCTGCAGCTCTGCGCAATTTATCTTTAACCCTAAATAAACACATCTGATCAAACTCATTGAGTCTTTCAGGCTAGTTTGAAACCTACAGGTAAGTGTGTTGAAGCAGGGTTGGAACTAAACTGTGCAGAGCTGCGGCCCTTCAGGAACTGTGCCATAGAGGTATGCATTTAAATTCTATTTTCCAACTTCTTACATGAATATTTACAAATGCATAATGTGGATTAACTTATTTACTCATATTAGTATGTATGAGTTATTGATTCAGGTCATTGTATAGAGTATATGCGGAAGGATGCTAAAGGACTTTTAATTTGTCAGTAACCTTAATTGGTTAAGCGCTTGTGGTGAACTGTATGCCATTACAAAATCGGCGCATTTAAGGTCTGTTTTCTTTAAAAATCAGCAATCTCCACTGGCTGAGTGATATCTGATATAAAGTGGGTGTCAGATTGTACAAGAAGCACTGCATTAAATTACATTTTCCCCACCATGTCTTTAAAATATGAACATTTATTTTACCCCAGTATATTCAATGGAGCTTTTGCGCTAGCCTGCCGATTCTGACGGGCGTGTGCGAGTAAACAGCTTTTTGTCTCGTTTTACACTTGAGCAACTAATTGAATGCCGAAGTCTATTTAACTAATTATATTTTAATTACTTTACAACATTGATGCTGTAAAAGGAACCGTATAAAATGGGAAAAAGTCACATTAACCGTTCACCGGAAGTTTATCAGTATGGGAAGAAACACTAGCTCCGCATATACCCTATTGTCAGTAATAATAACTGTACAGTCAGGCAGTAGAAATGTTATGTTAAATTTGCCCCAATCCAACAGCTTTTAATCACATAATTATTTAACAATTTATTTAAATAAGAATAAACTTTTTAAATTTCAAACCAAAACCTTTTTTTTTTTTTTTTTTATGGTAACATTTTGTGGGTAACCAAAATAGGGCAAAGTTTAAGGTTAATCAGTAATTCAAACATTAAATAACTTTGAAACTAAAGGATTAGAAAGGCCCACATGCAGCTACTATACTTCTCAGTTGTTAATTCAGTTTAATCCATAAATGATTAACTATACCGCTCTTTTTTTAATCCTGGAAAATCATGATGTTATTTTGAGTATTTTCAAAAGATGATTAACTGAAAGCAGAATCAGAAAAGTTCACAGACCATTATTATTTAACCAATTTTCTGATTACTAGCCATACACTGCTCCTGTCCCTGTGGGTGTGGATGTGCTCATTGTGTCCTTCTTGGTTGCCCACAGGGTGCCAACATTCTTTTGACATTCTCTGTTTATTTTTCTGTCAGGTGATGATATTTCAAGCATTCAAAATGAGATAACTATGATGAAAGACTGCACTCACAAAAACATTGTCGCCTATTTTGGCAGCTACCTAAGGTTAGTTCCACACAAAATTAATCCTGCACTATGCAGAGAACTGAAGTAAAACTAACGATGAACATCTTTGCATTCCTTAGAAATAACAAGTTATGGATCTGTATGGAATTCTGTGGAGGAGGGTCATTGCAAGACATTTACCATGGTATAGAATTCAACGATTTACTTCATATAATGGATTAATGCATGTAATTCAAATATTTACACATGTTCTAGACTATTGTTATAACAATTACATATTATAATTGTCATGTATAAACAAATAATTTGATGATCAGTTAATCTGTCAGTTATTTTATTGCTTGATTGATTGGATAGAAAAACTGAAGTGAATATATTTGCAACCTAAACAGGGCTTTGTTGGATTTGGTTTTTAAAACTTTTTGAAGTGTATGCATTCACCATTGTTTTCTGTTGTTATTTATGTTGTCTGAAATATGGATAATGTTCAAAAGCTCATATGTTATTTTGTCAGTCTAAATAAGGTCATTGTGTTTCTGCAGTCACTGGTCCTCTGAAAGAGAGACAGATAGCTTATGTTAGCAGAGAGACACTTCAGGTGAGAAAATATTAATTAATTAATTAATTCATTCATTCATTCATTTATTTTCCTTCAGCTTAGTCACTGACTATCAGGCAGTGAGTCCACAAGGTCATAAAAAGTCTAAAAATGTCTTAAATGGGCTTCAGGGCTTAAAAACTTGTAAATTTACTTAAATGTTGGGTTGTAGGTCTTATATAATTTTAAACAGGTCTTAATTTTCCTATGTCCAGGTAAAGCTACCCTATCGGCCTGACACACAATCACCAATAATCCATTTCAAAACATTTTCTTTTTTATATTTAAGTTTTTCATTGCAGAGAAATACAATTCACAATAGCTGTTAAACATTTTACAGCAAATTCTCCAAATTAAATTGCATAATCAGAGAAAGAAAACTAAAGCAACACATCCCTTTAAATGATCTTCCATTAATACAAAAAATATATACAGAAGTAACTGGCCCATTAGAAAAAAATAACATTTGAAACTGCAGTAGTTCTAAAATAAGACTAAGTGGTGCAATCAGTGCAACTTACAGTAACAAAGAAGCATTATAAAAAGTTCTTGCATATATATATATTGGCCTCTTGCCAATGCACGCCTCCCACCAGTGCCTATATACAGCCATATTGCACTGCTACTTGTGTGATATTGCTCATATATATATATATATATATATATATATATATATATATATATATATATATATATATATATATATATGCATGTAGCTTCCAGTACTGAGCACTGAAATGCACTGTGCTGCTTTTTTGAAAAAGATTTTAATTTGTAATCGTACAGTATATTTAAAACTGTATTTTCTGTGATGTGTGACACTTGGACAAAATAATGTCCCTCTGGGATTAATAAAGTGAAAATCAATCAATCAGTGGTATCAAAAAATGTGGCAATTAGGTGGTAAGAACCCTTTAAGTCATAAAATAACAGTTTTTTGATATGTGAGCAAAACCTAATTTGTTTTGTTGTTGTTTTTTTCAGCAAACTACAAATTCATTCATTCATTTTCTTGTCGGCTTAGTCACTTTATTAATCCGGGGTCGCCACAGCGGAATGAACCACCAACTTATCCAGCACATTTTTACACAGCGGATGCCCTTTCAGCTGCAACCCATCTCTGGGAAACAAATTACAAATTACATTTAATTAAATAAACCTAGAGGTTTTCACCTAGAGCATGAAATGATAATTGGTCAAAATGCCAAAACAATTTTAGACATAATCATATACATTTATAAACAAGACAAAAGTATTTTAACTTCTGATTTTCATTCATAACAACTGACAACATTTGTCATTTTGACAAATGTTTTGCAAAAAACTAAAAATAAAAATAATATTTTTATTTTTAATGTGCAGTTACGTTAACAGACCTGTATAAAATAAAACAAACATATTAACATTTCTCTCAAACACATACTCCAGACATAATTATTTAGAGAAAATTAGAATTTCAAGTTGTCTCTTAATATATACAGTTGAAGTCAGAATTATTAGACCCCCTTTAATTTTTTTTATCTTTTTTAAATATTTCTCAAATGATGTTTAACAGAGCAAGGAAATTTTCACAGTATGTCTGATAATGTTTTTTCCTCTGGAGAAAGTCTGATTTGTTTTATTTTGGCTAGAATAATTTGTTTTAAATTTTTTAAACATCCTTTTAAGGACGAAATTATTAGCCCCTTTAGGCTAATGTTTTTTTCGATAGTCTGCAGAACAAACCATCATTATACCATAACTTGCCTAATTACCCTAACCTACCTAGTTAACCTAATTAACCTAGTTAAGCCTTTAAATGTCACTTTAAGCTGTATAGAAGTGTCTTGAAAAATATCTAGTCAAATATTATTTACTGTCATCATGGCAAAGATAAAATATTATCTATTAAAATATTATAAGGATAAGTTATTAAAACTATTAAGTTTAAAAATGTGTTGAAAAAATTTGCTCTCTGTTAAACAGAAAATGGGGAAAAAATAGAAATTGTACTTATGTACGTGTGATTTTTCAGGTTTATTATTTCTTTGAATAAATTTGCAACAATTTCAAAAAATCTTTTTCACATTGTCATTATGGGGTATTGTATGTAGAATTTTGAGGAAATAAATGAATTTAAGTCATTTTGGAATAAGGCTGTAACATAAAAAAAATTTGCAAAAAGTGAAGCGCTATGAATACTTTCCGGATGCACTGTATGTATGTGTGTATGTAAACAGATGTTTGTATATTTTTTCACAGTTGTTTTCTATGTTTATAGGGGCTACACCATCTCCATCAGACAGGAAAAATGCATAGAGACATAAAAGTAACTTTATTAATCAATATGCTATTACATACCTTCATTAGCTGTATATATACAGTAGTGCATGTGAGATAGAGTAGGTATGTGGATGTGCTCATTGTGTCCTTCTTGGTTGCTCACAGGGTGCCAACATTCTTTTGACAGAGCGAGGAGATGTCAAACTAGGTCAGTCTGGGTTTACCACTATCTCATATACTTAGATATAAACATGCTCATGCATATATTAACTAATACTCAAATAATCTCCTAAATGTGGCTTTTGTCTCCCCTCTGTCTGTCAGCGGATTTTGGAGTGGCAGCTGAGATCAACGCATCTGTTGCTAAAAGAAAATCCTTTATTGGGACACCATACTGGTAAGTCACCAAGATATAATCCTTTGTACTGTGTATTTTTTGTACACTACCATTTTAAAGAGTATGTTCATTCATTCATTTATTCATTCATTCATTTCCTTTGGCTTACACTCCAAAAATATTTTGCTACTTATTTAAACTACTTATTTAAAGTAATATCTAAGGCCAGACAGAATCTTCGGACATTTTTTGCTATTTCTGCTGAGAATTTTGTAAAAAATCTGCGGATTTTTGCGGAATGATTTTAGGAGTATCATAATTTAAAAAACTTAATATATGAAATAATAAATAATACATTTTTAACTTTTATTTAATGTTTCCAAAGCAAATTCAATTAGATCCACTTATTTGATAAACAAAGCAAGTCTCTCACATAAAATATCTACTGAAAATATTACTTTACAAACTGTTTTGTAAATAAATCATATGGACATTTTAATATTACTATTATTATATCACAATAAAATTCATTCTAAAATTTATTCCTTTTCTTTTCGGCTTAGTCCCTTTATTAATTTCGGGGTCGCCACAGCGGAATGAACCGCCAACTTATCCAGCGCGTTTTTACGCAGCGGATGCCCTTCCAGCCGCAACCCATCTCTGGGAAACATCCACACACACTCATTCACACACATACACTACGGATAATTTAGCTTACTCAATTCACCTGTACCGCATGTCTTTGGACTGTGGGGGAAACCAGAACACCCGGAGGAAACCCAAGCAAACGCAGGGAGAACATGCAAACTCCACACAGAAACGCCAACTGACCCAGCCGAGGCTCGAACAAGCGACCTTCTTGCTGTGAGGCGACAACACTACCTACTGCACCACTGCGTCGCCTCACAATAAAATTAGTGAAATGAATTTAAAAACTGAATAAATATACATTAACACACATTTACACAAGTAAATAAATAGATTAAATTTTGGGCTTTCAGCGCACGCAGATTTCGTGTGAGCCTACTAATAACTTAAAACAACACAATTTTTGAGATTTTTTTGGGGGAAAACTTAATTAATTTACATTCAACTTATAACAACTTAAATTTGAAAAAACAATTAAAAGTAAAAATAAAAGTTAACTTAATCGATTTGTGTTAGGACAACATAAATGAATTATGTGAAACCCTTCATTTTTCACAGTCCCTGATTTATCAATTTACCGCCAATTACTCTGGCACATGTTCTCTACGCAGTGGATGCCCTTCCAGCTGCAACCTATCACTGAGAGTACACTAACTTGTGAACACCCAATGCTGGGAAACACCCATAAACTCTCATTCACACACACATGACAACATGTTATTATATTTTCCATATATTATAATTAGTTACTATGATTGTGCTGCTTAAAATTTTGGTGAAAAAACCATAATAAATGTAATTTTTTTAATGTTATACATACAGTAGAAGTTAAAACTATTAGCCCCCCTATGATTTTTTTTTGTTTCTTTTTTAAATATTTGCCAAATTATTTTCACAGTATGTCCGATAATATTTTTCTTCTGGAGAAATTTGTTTTATTTCGGCTAGAATAAAAGCAGTTTTCAAATTTTTAAAAACCATTTTAAGTTCAAAATTATTAGCCCCTTTAAGCTATATTTTTTTTCGATAGTCTACAGAACAAACCATCATTATACAATAATTCGCCTAATTACCCTAACCTGCCTAATTAACCTAATTAATCTAGTTACGCCATTAAATGTTACTTTAAGCTGTATAGAAGTGTCTTGAAACATATCTAGTAAAATATTATTTACTGTCATCATGGCAAAAATAAAATAAATCAATTTTTAGAGATGAGTTATTAAAACTATTATGTTTAGAAATGTGTTGAAAAAATCTCCCCGTTAAACAGAAATTGGGGAGAAAATAAACAGGGGGGCTAATAAATCAGGGGGGCTAATAATTCTGACTTCAACTGTATACTGGCACTTAGCACTTAGCGTAGTTAATGGAAAAAATATACTGAATACTGTATTTCAAATAGTCCAAATTTCATTTCAGAAATGCATATATATATATATATATATATATATATATTTAATATTTGTTGTATTTTATTGTTTTATATTTTTCTCCTAGGATGGCTCCAGAAGTTGCAGCAGTGGAAAAGAAAGGTGGTTACAACCAGTTGTGTGATATCTGGGCAGTGGGCATCACAGCTATTGAGCTAGCAGAGCTACAGCCACCTATGTTTGACCTACACCCTATGAGGTTTGAACACACAAACATATATACACACATGGTGTCACAAGAAAGTCACAAGATCCATTTGCGAGTGAACAAACATTTGTATTAAAAAAATAACCAGCTGGAAGCTGTAGATGAAAGGGGTGCAGATAATAATCCAGACCAACAAAGAGTAATCCAATACAGCTGAAAAGCTTTAGAGTCTAGATGACAGTGGTGCAGATAATAATCCAGATAGATGGGAAGTACACTATGGCTGGACATACTCTATGGGATTTAAGCAAGGTACCAACTCACACAATACAGAAAGATCACATGTCTTGTGAAGCCAAAGCTCACGATTCATGTGCACACAATATATTTTCCGATTGGTCAGCAGCAGTGACTTGACTGCTCACACTATACATGTTTTCTAAACATTTCATACATATGCATTTTTTCTAAACAGAATTTCATACACTTTTAAATCTTTCTGTGCATAGAGTATATCCAAATTGTTTTTACATGAGCCTGCAAGTGTGTGTATCTGTTTCCAACAACACTGAGTTAAACTCAATTCAACCAGGCTCATTCTAATTACGTACCCTTATATACATTTCTGGAGAGTGCAAAATACATCCCATGAGCTACATTTTTTTTTTGCAGTTTTTCTTTTCATGAATCCACCAGAGGCCGCTGTGCATGCTTTTTCACATGTCAAATTTCTGTCGAGAGTGCCATTCGTGCCTGCTGTTCTCACATAAATCCACCAGAGGCCGCTGTCGACTGACTGACTTACTGATTGACCAACCGACTGATTACCCCCACCCTCCTCCTTTCCTAAACCCAACCAATAATGTTTTAAAACGCACCAATTGACCCGCCCACCTCCTTCCCTAACCTATCCGCAGTGTTTTAAAAAGCAATCCAGAAAAATGCCCTCGATTTTTACCATGTTTTCAGAAACCACCACATTCTCACCCTGTTATTAACTTGTTTATTTTATTTTTTTGCGTTTGTTTTTGTCTTACCTGCTGTCTTGAACCATTCTTCACCGGACTCAAACCCCGTTGACGCGTTCAACTCCGCTCTGTTTCTCTAGTCCGTATATGTCGAGCTACCAGACAAACTATTAACAGCGGAAAAGCCGTCCATACGAAAGTAAGCGGTCAGCTGTTAAGTGAGAAATGGAACGGCGTCAAACTGCCCTTTATCATTTGTTTTAAAGATGAAATGCAGCCATACATAGCTCTGGCTACATAATTTGTGATCTCCAGAACGTGAATAGGGCCACGTTTTCAGAATGAGCCTATGTTGACTCAATCGGTTCATAGCGCCACTGGCTTGCTTGGTTTTGGGACTTTTGGAGATGTGCATCAATAGATTTGTTCTTCTGTGTTTGGAAAGCAGCAGTGAAAATTAAACCACACTTAAATCAATTAAACTGAACTTTAACTCTGAAAACTGAACTGACACAGTTTCAATTTACTTGAACTTCTATGTTAAGCTGCTTTGACACAATCTACATTGTAAAAGCGCTATAGAAATAGATTAATTGAATTGAAAATCTAATAGCTCTGAACAGTCCAATTCTTTCACAAGGACAGATCAATATTTCTGCCATGCCAAAAAATTGTCTGCCCATCTAACTGATTATCTAATCGCCTCTTAAATTCTGCACTAAAAAGCTGAAATTCGGCAGAATTCAAAGAAGGGATGTACATGTCAGAATTCATCTCAAAGTCTACACAACCTAGGTACACGTTTTCTCAGAATAAGCGTTCAATACTGTTTTTTTTGTTTACCCACTATACATGTAGACTCATGAATAGTTGCACCTTTAACACTCAATAGTCATTGTAGAAAATGTATTTCCCAGTGTTAACTGTGCCAGTTTCATTTATTTTGCTTTAACGTCTTTAGTTTACACAGTGTCAGCCAGCTAATTTTGGACCCCTTGTTAACCATGATGTTATTCCATGTTTTCACATGCAGAAAAGAACTATTTTAGTTTTCCCTAGAAAAAAAGGGGGGAAAGTTACTTTTTAGAGACTTTGACCTCCAAATTTGATTTTTTTTTAACCCTCAGAGCTTTGATGCTGATGTCCAAGAGCAGTTTTCAGCCTCCGAAACTGAAGGAAAAGAACAAATGGTAAACTGTTGATTTTGCCCATATTTGCATAAATAAGAAAGTATTCTATGTGCAAAATAAATTGAAACAATTTTATTTGTAACATTAGGTCCACAGAATTTCACAGTTTCATCAAAATGGCTCTCACCAAGAACCCTCGGAAAAGGCCAACAGCAGAAAAGATCCTACAAGTACGTTAACACAAACTATGTAGAATATCTTTAATAATGTTTTTTGCTTGTTTTAATACAGGACCTAATTATAACAATTGTATTAGTTAGAATGACTTGTGTTGTTCCTCTCTGTTTTCAGCATGCTTTTGTCATGCAGCTCCTCACACGCAACCTTGTTATAGAGCTGCTGGACACAGTCAATAACCCTGATCTGCAACAGACACAGACTATGGATGAGAGCGATCTAGAGGTGAACAAAGCACAATAATAATGTTTTCCTTCAAAATGGGGGAAAATAGTTTGTTTCAGAACATGTCCGATTAAATCTGTAATGGGATACTACTGTTAGCTACAGTTAACTTTTACTTAACTGAAAAAAGCCATGCATGCATTTACAATTATTTTATTTGTAACAATTTATTTTGATGGTCCATTTGAGTATTAGTAGACTGTCTGTTTAATATCTGGAAATAATGCTGCTAAATAAACATTTAACTGGCTATAAGAAACTATGCAAGTACATGTCAACTTACACTAACCCTAACCCCAACCCCAACCTAACAGTCTACTTATAATCTAATAAAAATTAGTTGACATATAGACGCATTGTAACCTAAATTCAACAAACGGACCATCCAAATAAAGTGTGACCATTTTATTAAAGCTAGTTATGAAGGGAACATCCCTCAATTTTGTTTTGATTGAAATGCAAAAGTAATAATAAAAATATAGCAAAGTACTGAAATAAAAAAATAGACTAACAAAACTACAAAATTGAAACTACGAAAATACAAATATTTACAAAAAATACTGTAATAGTTTGTAATTAATACTAAAATTACACTATGTAAATGCGTATGTGATTACTATGCAATTATGTCTTGCTTAATAATCAGAATTAATAATAAGGTTCCATTAGTTAATGTAATTACTAACACAGATTAAGGAGGAGCAATACTTGTATATCATTTATTAATCATAGTTCAGCATTTACTTACATTTAAAATTACATTATAAAACTAAACTTCTGCTTGTTATATTAGTTAACAGTGCAAGTTAAGAACTAAAAATAAACTACCCTATTTTCAACAAAGTTAAGAGTTAAGATTATATATCACTTATATAAAAAACAAAAAAAAGATTAAACCAAATAATTTATTATATAAGGCAAAAAAAATCATACAGTTCAGTCAATAAGTGAAAATGGCAAAAACAAAAGCAAAGGCAAAAGAAAATACTTGCGGACTTGTCACCAGAATAGTTTTGGGGAGAATGACTGGTAATATTCAGGAACAAAAAAAAATAGACTGGCCAGTAGAACAGAGGCAGGTCAAAGGGGAATCAAGCAACGGTCAGAACCAGGCCAGAGTCAAGGACATCATAAGTTCAGGCAACACAAGTGCAAAGACATAGCAAGGCAAGCCAGGGACTAGACAGACATGATGGGAAGGTAGGGAGAAGTAGGGAGTCTTGGAGTCAAACAGAAAAAAGTTAACTAAAAAAAACAATCAGGGGTGCGTTTCCCAAACAACGATGTAACTCACGGCTGAACTATCATAGTACGATGCATCGTTTTGGAAAAAAACGATGTAGTGACGAGTGTTTACCAAAACCCGTAGTTTCTCTGTCGCAGATCTGTCGTTTGAACTACGTTAGTTATAACATAAAACGTTTATAATGATGCTCTAAACAGGGTGGTAACTACTTCTTTAGAGAAGAACCCATAATTTCTTTGTGCAAACTATATTGTTTTACTCGCACACGCATTAAAAAAAAAAACAATATTAGTTTTGGTAAAAACATGCACTCGTTTTCCATTTTATTTGAAATATATGTAAATGGCACATATAGAACCTATGTTTCCTTTACAAATATTATTGAGAGCATTACATATTCTATTCTAAAACATAAAATCACTTACAAAAGCTAATACATATTCTAATAGCATATATAAATCATATAAATAAATAAATAATGAGGCTATTTATTTGAGAAATTAAAATTTATATTTATTATTTATTAGGAAATGAAAAATATCATACTTTAATAATAATATAAAAAATATTAATGATGATGATGATGATAATGATGATAATGATTATTATTATTAAGTAGGATATTGTTTATTTATTTTTTATATTTTGAAAAGTCTACTTTTACAATTTGACACATGCAAACCACTGCAGAAATGTTCTAACCAACAGGCCCATGTCATATACAGTACAGATACTTAATAAATAACCTACTATAAAATAAAAGCATTAACATATGCTATGTTTTTTTGTTTTCACAAGCTTTGGAGATGTAACGTAAATTCCGCTTTTAAATAATAGATCACCTATAGCTTTCGTCATGAGCCACGGCTGTGTTCAAAATGACATCAATATTTTCAAAATGCACTACAAAGGGAACGCAATTGTAAACATGAAGATCGCTAAAATACTGTAAAAATACTTTGAAAGCAAATTACAGCTAAGAGTGATGACCAGGCTTAGACGGAATCTGCGGACGTTTTTTGCTATTTCTGTGGAGAATTTTGGTAAAAATCTGCAGATTTCTGCGAATTATTTTAGAAGTATCATAACTAAAACCTTAAAATGTGAAATAAAAACTAATATCTTTTTAACTTTTATTTAATGTTTAAAATGCAAATCCAATTAGATTAACAGTAAATAGTTAACTGCAAGTAAATAAACAGAATTAATGATGGGCTGAAAATCTGCGAAAAATCTGCGGAATTCTGTGCGCGCAGATTCCGTGTGGGCCTAGTGATGACTTTAATGCTTTTTTTTTTTTAATAATTCCAAGTTTAAATGTTAGAACGTTCTAAATGAATAGGGCAAAGGGGGGATAACTGGGAATAGGACTCAGCCAGGAACTATGTTTCTAACTACAGCTCCAGAGGTGTGGTTGCAAGCATACAAGTTTGCAAATGTTCGTTGGAACGACGGATTTGGGAAATGCCAACTCAAAGAACTATGTTTGTAACGACCAGTGGTGTAAAGTGTTGTAAAAGAGTCTCCTGGACTGGGTTCTCTTCTCTATTCATCATTTATTTTTTTACAACAAAAGTAACTAATTACAAATACTCAAATTACTGTAATTGAGTAGTTTTTCTCAGGAATTGTAATTTACTGAGTAGTTTTATAAATGTGTACTTTTACTTTTCATTGAGTACATTTTTAGTGCAGTATATGTACTTTTACTCCACTACTTTCTTTCAACATGCAGTAACTACTTTATTTTTCTTGTCCATGGGGATTAGAAAAATCCGTCCTGAGATTCCTGTCCAATCAAATCGCACATACCGTAGAAGGTAAATCACATCATAATGAACTACCTCAAGACGTGTGCACTTTATAATTGCAGCAAACTGTTTGGAAGTATTAAAAGTGTCCATGAAGATGTTCAAAATCTTTACGCGCATTGACCCAGAGACTGTTTAGATGCTTGTCACTGATGAGAAGATGACAGATGTTTCAGGGTTTCTGCAGATATCATAATGTCAAATTTAAGACTTTTTACGCGAGAGAAAATGCAAAATCACAAAATTTGTGGTAAAATAAATGTATTTGAATTTAACTGTACTAAAGACAGGTTAGATCAGGGGTCACCAAACTTGTTCCTGGAGGGCCGGTGTCCTGCAGACTTTTGCTCCAACTCTAATCAAACACACCTGAACAAGCTAATCAAGGTCTTACTAGGTATACTTGAATTATCCAGGCAGGTGTGTTGAGGCAAGTTGGAGCTAAACCCTGTAGGGACACCGGCCCTCCAGGACCAGGATTGGTGACCCCTGGGTTAGATGGACCACTGAACTACAAAAAAAAACATCTTAAGGCTGATTTATACTTTCACTGGCGGCGCATCGCGCACCTCCGCTGACTACGCACTCACCTCACGAAACGGACGAGGCTTTTATACTTGATGCGTTCGCCGTTGTGATATTCTTCAAAATGACAGGGGCCGGTCAAAAGAAACCCACCGTAAAATCAGACGGATAAACAGAGATGTAGTACGTTTACGGAACTACGCCATATCATTAATATTGTTCAAGATTTTAAAACTAATTATTTTTATAATTTATTATAATAGTTATAAAAAGTTGTATAACCATTCAAGATTTTTTAAATCAAACTTTGATGCATCACTTGCTTTTGTTCATATCTTAGACAGTTCTACCTATTAAAGTTAAATATCAATAACAAGAGAAAATGGGTTGCTCTACAATTATATTTTTATTATGGTAAGAATAAAAGCAAAAAAAAAAAAACTTACTAAAAATACTGACCTTTTTTTTTATTTTGCCCACTCAACAATTCACACATTACTGTCTGGCTAGTTTCTGTCCTTTAAAGGCTAAAAAGGCAATAATGGTCCAACATTCCTGACCATTATCACCGATAAAGCCCAGAATTTGGGCATTAGTATATTGTAAACTGATAGGTTCATATGTTCTTTTCCAGTTATTAAAGACATAATTTGTCACTTAATTTTAGTTTGTAACTATTAACCACACAGGTTTTTCCAAACTTTTACAAAAACTTTGCTCCTTTTCCATGGCTGTTGGCATTATTGGTCATCTGGTTATCTCTATGAAGATCACGCATGGACTAATCGTTAAGATGTCAGTACAGTCGTACCTGTTTCAGACAAAATCTCTTCAAAGTGTTTCATATTCAACTCAAATCAACGCGGCGCTGCGTGAACTGTTCACCCGAAATCTGTTCACTCTGCCAGCTGAAATCATGTTCCGTGCACCGAAAGCGAACCTTCGCAAACACAGCGATGACGTCACATTCGCCGCGTGCACTGGGCCCAATAACAGAAAGCTGATTGTCTATTGCATGCTGGTCTCATTTGTAGTTGTAATACCGCAAATTACATTAGGAATAGTGAAGTTAAGGACTACAACACCACGAAAACCAAGCAACAACAACAAAAAAAAATTGAAATGAGCATTAGATGTAGCGTTACATGGACAATGGAAAAATAAGACCTGTGCAAAAATATTTAATACCTAGAACTGCGAATTTAAGTTTTTAAATTTCGATTTTTAAATTTTAGACTTTTTAAGACCCCGCGGAAACCCTGTGTTTAATGTATGATGACCGAAATGGCCTTAAACGCCCAGCAGGCACAGGACATCAACATGATGTCTGATTAACGTTGAACCCTAACGTCATGGGGACTTTGCATTTTGTTTGGAAATGAAAATCGGGCTGACGTCAGAACTCAACGACAGGCCAACATCATCTAATGATGTTACAGCTTGACGTTGTGTGAACGTTACCCCTATGACATCTATCAGACGTTGGATTTTGGTTGCGGTGCCCGACGAATAAATGTCAGTATTTGATGTCATATATGACGCTGGTTTAAGATGTTGGCTCGACGCTGGATTTTGGTCACTTTCTAACAACCTAAAATCAACCAAATATCAACGTCATTTGACGTCATTATTGGACATCAAAATAAAGTTGTCCTTAGCTGCTGGCTTGACAATTGATTTTGGTCCCCTGACATTACAACCTAAATCTAACCTAATATTATTGTCTCATGATGTTGTGTGCCTTCAGTGCAATAACTAAAGGCACTACAGAATGTTACGTTTACACACACACATGCACAAATTACATGTAAACATATCAGCTTTTGACAGCATAATACTCACTACTCTTGAGTACTTTTGAAAGGGCTACTTTTTACTCATACTTTGAGTATTATTTACAGCAGATACTTTTACTCTACTTACACTACATTTTTAGGCAAGTAATGATACTTTTTTTTTTACTTTCCACCACTGGTAACGACGGAACTTGCAACCTTAGTTGGCTAACGATGGTTTTCGGAAATGCACCCCAGATCACCTAAACTCGATATTGCAGGGTCAGAAGCAAATAACAATCTGGCACTTAACAGCACAAACAAGGGGAATAAAAAGCGGAGCTAATGAGGAGGAAATGAGCAAAGACATGTGAAACAAATCAACTAAATGAAAGAGAATGATGGGGCGGTAAGAAACAATTCAGGAGCACAAACAAAGGAGCATGTGGCTAAATACAAACAAACAAAACAGATAGAACCAGCTTATCAGCTTGGAGTTCTGACACTAACAGAACTTTTTTGTAGTGTTGCTAAAATTTAGTAGTGTTACAAAAAACGAATTAATGAAATTTTACAGATTTACAGAAATCATTATTTTTGCAGTTCAATTTGGTACCAAAACTTTTACCAAACATACACACTTCACCTTTAATACTCAATCAAACAGTAGACTTGTATTAAACTGGGATGTTACATATGATTTGTAACATCTCTGTATGGTTCTTTCTCACTATGTGGTTTGACAGTTTATGTTATTGTTTGTGTGTCTGTGTGTTTACAGACATGCAGCGTCCTACCAGATAGGATTCATTCTTTAGCAAAACTTCCTGTTCAGAGGACTCTGTCAGAACAGCAGTGTGAGTCCTGTTCATAATCTAACACACAGTAAAACAGTAGTTTTTTGGTCAAGAATTAAATGATTTTTAAAATTGTTGTCACAAACACCACATGAATACATGAATGCATTTCTGACAAGAGAGAACTTTACTTGAGTTTTCCATTATATATTAAATTGGGGGAACAAATTAATAATTTTTCATTTGAACCTGACACCTACTAATTGTGTTCCTAGTTGTTTTTTTGCTCTACTCAATACACTCAAAGTGTACAGTGGCATGTGAGTATACATAGTCAACTTTATAATTTAAAGTTTTTTAAAACAGCATTCTTCCCAGTGATGGGTTGCAGCTGGAAGGGCATCCGCTGCGTAAAACATGTGCTGGATAAGTTGGCGGTTCATTCCGCTGTGGCGACCCAGATTAATAAAGGGACTAAGCCGAAAAGAAAATGAATGAATGGATAAAATAGCATTCACAAAAACTCATCAAATTCTCTCCAAAACTGTAATAACAAAGAATTGTTTAGTAATATGATTGTTATGAACTTTCTACACAAGTAGTGACCACTAATCAGGAGTGACAAAATGTGACATTTGTCAGTGAAAGTCATTGCTGTGCTTTGGCAGATTACAACAAGTCATGGCCACAAGCCAAGTTTACTGGACAACAACAGCTATTGTAATTGAGAAGCCACTCTAGAGCTATGAAAGGACGCATTGTGTGTGTTTCTGAGTGTGCCTTTGGGTTTATATTTGTTTCCAAGAATGCCTGAGTGTGCAGTCAAATCTGCATGGTAGAATGTCATGCAGACAATAATACAGAAAGTCATGCACTATAGTCCTACCACACATTGTATATGAAAGGGGAAGTGTGGTGTGAATACAATGATTCTGTTTTGACTTGTGACTATATCTTTTTCTGCTTTCCAGTTGACCATGTGAAGTTTGGACTACCTATGAGAAAGGAGACAGATCCCTGTCCAGTTCTGGTGAGAAGAAAAATTTGAATAAAACCTAAATGAACTTGTCTAATAGGGAGCATATATATATATATATCAATTTTTTTTGTTGTTGAGAAAATAAGCTAAATATGTCTTCACTAAAAATCTGCCAAAATCAAATTCTCTCAGTAGTAAGGCAGAAAACCTGCACAAATAAAGCCAAGGAAATTCTTAACTGGTTTAAATAAATGGCCCAGCCAATCACCTGAATGCAATAGAATACATATGGCCCTATCATACACCCGGAGCAATAAGGCGCAAGACGTGTATGGCATGATTTGTTGCTATTTTTAGACCAACCCTAAGTTTCACGTTTTGCACCACAGTGTTGAAATAGCAAATCCATTTGCACCACTTTGTGCACTCATGCGTGTGCTGGACTAAAATAGAGGTGTGTTAAGGCACATAATTGGTGCATTGCTATTTTGAAGAACTGAAGACCGCCCCATTGACCAACTAAAAGCAGGTCTAAAGTCCAGCGCAGAGCGCATTAGTTATGCGCCTATGCTGGTTCAAACACTTACGCATTGCTTAATACACACAGGATGTACAACAATACACAAATGTCTTTACATTTAAAAAAATTAAAGGATTAAAATCTTACAAAAATTATTATTTTCTACATAAATATAAAAACCACTGCCTCCATGCCTTCTTCAGGCCTCCATGCTTTTATTCAGTTCATTCATGACAGTTTGTATTTGTATAATGTTATAAGTAGTAGTATTTACTGTATGCATATTTATATTTGTTTTAATAAAAACACGTTTTGGAGACATGTGCATCATAAGAATAGGAAGTGTGTTTGGATATAAATCAGTTTTTTTTGACCACACTTTGTTATTATTGTACCTTTATTCGTTTGCTGGAAATTAGAACTGAATTTAGAAAAAGTTTTTTTGTGATTAATTATTTATTGCAGAACAAAGCCAAGATACATAGCTAGCAACAACTATATACAAACCAGGCTTTGCATTAAATGATTTTTTTTTTTAATTAAATAAATAAATAACCATAAACAGGAAAAGAAAAACTTAGGGGTGAGAATGACCTTTATACACCTCTAATATAATATTATTTATCTTTCAGTATGCTTTAGTTTATCTAGTTATTATATAAGAACTTTTCTCAATAAAATCAGACCATGCTTTGATTGTTTGGGGTTAATTCTTGCTGTAGAACGTTCTAACAGCACAATGAGCCATATTTTGTCCGCTGGGAATGATGGTTCATGCCATATTTTAAATATAACATTCTTGGCTGCAGTTAGTGCAGTATGAAATATCCTACGTTGGAAAGTGTTTAAGTTTAGATCATAATCATCATTCAATAAACAGATATTGGGGTATTTAGGAATAAACATACACTCAAAAAAATATTTTTTTACTTGTTCAAACTACTTAATTAAAATGAGCTGAAACAACACAATTCTTAAGATTTAATTGGGACAACTTAATTTTTTTATGTTTCAGAAGTTTGAACAAGCAAAAAAAATTTTTTTGAGTGTATCACAAAATTCTGAGATAGTTTGAAAGACCTTATCCCAAAATGTACTGATAAGTGGACATTCAAAAAACATATGCATATATGTCCCCACAGAGTTTGAGTTACACAATGTACAAAAAGCGGTAGGTAACTGCTTCATTTGGTGCATAGATATATACATTAGATGTCGCCTACCCTGCTGTTGTCTATTAGAAGGAATGTGTCAATAGAGCCGCCATTTTAGTACAGGGTAGTGCTCCTTTGAAATGAATGCTGGACCAAGGTGCAGTGGAGGACTGTGGCCATCCAGAGCCAGAGATATACACATATATCTATGATCAGGAGTTTTCCCGCTGGTCAGTACGCAAATATTTTTTTTAATTATTAAAATTATAATTTTACATCATTTTTCTACATTGATGGATGTGACCGCATGGGCATGCTGACAAAGAGTGTGTGTTTGTGTGCATGGAAATGCATTATCCTCCCTCCCTGTTTAATTTGATCTAATCCGAGTCCTAAAACACACCCCCTCTTCGTTTGTGAATCACTCGTTCACTTAGCCGACAAAGTTTCTGGCACCGCAGCATCTTGTTGTCATATTTCATAACATTGTTTGCCTATTTTATTCAACAAAACTAAAATAAGCCTAGAATTTAGTGCGAGTTGGTGCTCATTTTCCTTATGGTGAATGCAGTAAGAGACTGTATTATGATCAATAACATTACTTGTTAAGCACAAACGTAACATACAAAAATGTAAAAAAACTAAATCTTACCTATGAAATGTTCTGCCTTTATGCTTTGTTTTCTCTGTTTGCTCGTTACTACACCTGTACACAGCGCTAAAGTCCAGCATCTTTACATTGTCACACTGTCTTGACCAGTGCGGTTAAAGGACATTTGTCCTGGAAGCACTGTACAAATGTGGCGGTGCTATTGACGCATGCTCAGGGTCCGTATGTGATATATAGTGTATACTGTATATGCATTCGGTGTAGCACATACAGAGTTGCAATTTAGAAATTGTTTTGAAACAAATATTTGCGCTTAACAAACGAAATTAAATATGTAGGCTAATGGTCTTCAGTGGAGTGCGTACAACACTGTTTCCTTATCCACGAAGGTAAATGAGTAAAGAGTTAAAGTAAAGAGAAAGTATAGAGACCAAATGGAGGAGGCTCATTCTTTTCCTCATTGCAGATGCTCTGTTTTATTGTTTTCTTGCCAGTGAAGCATTCAGTTTTTCCACTTACAAAGTCCGCATGAAAATAGGGAATGCGCTATAGCACGACACAAATGACTCTTAAATGGAATAGAATATGAGACTATGATTGGTTTAATGCACGTTATGCTCAAAACACACCCATAACTTATTATGCTGATGAATAGTCGCAAATGTGAGCACATTACACCTGTTCTTTACTCTCTTCACTGGCTCCCTGTTAAATTCAGAATTGATTTTAAACTACTGTTGTTTGTTTTTAATGCAGTTAATGGTCTTGCACCTTCATATTTATGTGAGATTTTAAAGGTTCATAAACCGAACAGGGCCCTACAATCAGCAGGTCAGTTGTTGTTGGAGGTATAAACAATGGGGTGATGTTTCATTTTCAGTGGCAGGTCCAAAACTGTGTCCAAAACCTTCCTTTAGAAATTTGCATTATCACAGATGTGACACTGTTTAAAGCTAAACTTAAAACCTATTTATTTAGACTTGCTTTTTATATTAGTTAGTACAAAATGCTGTTTTATTGTTTTATTGACACTTGTGTTCTTATCATTTTTTGTCTTTTAATCTTTAATTTTGTTTTTAATACTGTAAAGCACTTTGGGCATCCTCCTGGTTGTAATAAGGTGCTATATAAATAAAGTTTGATTGATTGATTGATTGATTAAAAGAATAAGCACAACCCTGTTAGGCCATGCGCCAGGGCGGAAACTGTATTTGTCCATCCTTAATATAGCAAAAGTGGACTCGGACATGTCCTTAATGCTTTTGCACCATGCACTTTAGATCTTTAGACTTTGCGCCTAGATCTTTAAAATAGAGCCCATAAGATCAAAAGATCAGAGTTAATAGATGAGACCCACAGAAACATCAAGACCTGAAGACTGAAGTCCATTTTGCATACAGGAGGAGAAGCTGTCATTACTAAAAAATACATTTTATACAAATTAGTATTAATACTATAGGTGGGCATAGATTCATTTTTTTAAATCTAGATTAATTTCACTGTAATCTTGGAAGTAATCTAGATTAATCATGATTAAAGTGGCTCATTTGAATTCTGCTGAAGGCATTCAGAATGTGTGTGCTACCCAAATAATGTCTTTGAGAACAGTTTTCTCAAGCCAGGTGGCGCATTAGACCAGGGGCTCATCTCCTGTTTCCAAAATGCATCACAAACTGCTTGAGAAACTGTTCTACTATGATAATTGGTGATAAAAATAAATGATGTTCAATAAGATGTACTTGTGTTTACTAACTGTTTATTCAGTTAAACATGAATTTTGAACTATAGGCCTACATAAGCTCGAAACAGCGATTTTTGATTACCTTAATCTGACTAAAGTCATAACTGAACTAAACAGAAATAGACTATTACCGTCATGTAGGACTTTTCACCATATTTTCCGACAAGATCTACACGCGGCGGTCGTCAGTAAAGAACCACACACACACACGCACACACACATAGCGAAATGCGGAAGTTTTTTTCTTTCCATTTGGCGTGAGTTATTAAATTCCACAACATACCAGTCCTTACTCCTTATTTGCGTCTAATACCCCAGTTTGTCACGGGGGCATGAATGAACTGCAGTTAAAGTCACCCAAAATTACAGGAAACTCTTACATGAAAGTACTTCACGTAAACACCTTAATTATTTTATTGTCTATTAAGGCAAATAACTAGATTACAGATGTCCATGTAAACGTAGTCAGCAGTGTCTTCGAAGTAGGTGAAACATCCAGAAGGGCATCCTGCTGATTTGATTCAGAAGAGCACATTTTTGTCAGACGGTTCACCGTTTAGGTATACACCCGCGCTAAAATATCAAGGTGAAAGTCATCGTAGCTTGCGTAGAATATACCCAGCTCCCAACCCAACTTTGAGAATAGATTAACGGCGATATTTTTTTTATCGCGCGATAAGAGTCTCGCGTTAACGCAGCACGTTAAGGCCGATAACGGCCCACCACTAATTAATACATTTCAGTAGTTCAGTCACATGCATAGCTCAGGTGTGATTTTTTTTTTCACAGATTTCACCAAAATGTCAAAATCCAGCTGGTTCTGTGGGTTTTGTCTATCCAAACTGATCTTTATTTTGTATTTTCAATTGGATTCAAGTCAGGTTATTGGCTGGGCCATTCTACAGCTTGATTTTCTTTTTCTAAAATAATTTGAGAGTTTCCTTGGCTGTGTTTTGGATCATTGTCTTACTGAAATGTTAACTCTGGTTTAATCTTCATCATCCTGAAAATGTAGATGTCGGACTGAATCAGCTAATATTAATTTACAATGAGGAATAAGGGTTGCTGAATAACATCTGAGAGATTTCATCTGTTGTCTGGGCTTTCACTGTCTTTTTGCACCTCCCTTTCTTCACGTGTTCAATATGTTTTTCCTGTGTCATTTCATTTTATTACACATAGCTTAATTTAATATACTAATTATATTTGTTTTCTTTTCATATATGTATAAAGTCTTTGGTTGTTATCAACATCTGGTGAAAAATTCAAGTCAACAGCATCTTTAGAAATATGACATGTTGAACACTTATTTTCCCCTCTGTATATACATATAATAGCTGAGGGCAAAATTATTAGCCCTCCTGTGACATTTTTATTCTTTTTAAAATATTTCCCAAACGGAGCAATGCACTTTTTTACTGTAATTCCTAAAATATTCTTTTTTTTCTATAGAAATCTTTTTTTTTTTAGTTTGACTGGAATAAAAGCAGTTTTTACAATTTTTAAGGTCAATAATATTAGCCCTCTAATGAAATATCTTTTTTCAGTTGGCTACAGAACAAATCACTGTTTTTGAATAACTTGCCTTATTAACCTAACTAATTAACCTAATTAAGCCTTAAAATTGCTTAAATCCCAGTATCTTGCAAATTAACTAGTAAAATATTATGTATTTTGTCATCATGGCAAAGACAAAAGAAATGTATCATTAAAAGTTAGTCATTAAAAACTAATATGTTTAAAAATATATATCTCAGTAAAACAGCACTTAGGAAATATTTTTTTAAATAATTGAAATTGATATTCATTGCATGTTTGCTTTAGTAAAAAAATGAAATAAAAGTTTGTAAAATTCAATAAAAAGTGTGTGGATTTATGTTTTGCTGTTAATTTGTAACTTATTAAAATGGAATTACTTGGAAATAATTGGTTTTATGTTCTGTATTAGGGGGCATATGATGACTGGGGCTCTATCAGCGCAGACAAGGACTCACCGTAGGTTCAATTTCACTCTTTGCATTCCATTGACATTTGAGTCTTATTGTTAAGTGCTAAATTTAGCTGTTAAGAAGGTCTAATAACATACAGTTCTTAGAGGAAAGAGTTTAAAGGATGCATTTTTATTTTGCAGGAGTTTGTTAGAATGTGTGGAAGAGGCCTTGATGGAAAGGTGATTATTTATAATGCCTTGACACAGATTAACACAGGGAATTTCTGTTAACTATGTAGGGAATGTTCAGCTGTTAAGATGGCACAAATAACAAAAGGATAACCATATTTAAAAAACATATTTTTAAATATATGTATTTAATCCTTGATACAATGCAACTTTACATTTACATGCTGGGTAATATTGAAGAAAACCATGTACTTGCTAGGAACAGTTGGATTTTTTGTTTGCCTCAGACAAACCTGAAATTTGTGTTTAAACATTTTTAACGCTATTAGAATTATTGCATTCTTTCAGCTTATTCCCTTATATTATATTATATTATATTATATTATATTATATTATATTATATTATATTATATTATATTATATTATATAATTCATTTATTTTATTTTCGGCTTAGTCCCTTTATAAATCCGGGATCGCCACAGCGGAATGAACCGCCAACTTATCCAGCACATGTTTTACGCAGCGGATGCCCTTCCAGCTGCAACCCATCTCTGGGAAACATCCATACACACTCATTCACACTCATACACTACAGACAATTTAGCCAACCCAATTCACCTGTACTGCATGTCTTTAAACTGTAAGGGGGAAACCATAGCACCCGGAGGAAACCCAAGTGAACGCAGGGAGAATATGCAAACTCCACACAGAAACGCCAACTGACCCAGCCGAGGCTCGAACCAGCGACCTTCTTGCTGTGAGGCGACAGCACTATCTACTTCACCACTGCATAGCCTATATTATATTAGAATCAGAATCAGAATCAGTTTTATTGACAAGTGTGCTTCACACACACAAGGAATTTGTTTTGGCAACAGAAGCTTCCAGTATACATAAAGTGACAAGTGACAACACAAAATTAAATATGAGAAAAGAAAAAGGCGATAAACATTAAACAAAGATGCAGTAAGTAAAAAATATAAAAAATATCTGGATGTTGAATTGTATGTACAGATATGTTGTAAATATACAGGTTATAAGGTGCTGTGTACCAATGCGAATGGAGAAAGTATTGGATTGTATATTGTTATAAGGTGCTGTGTACAAGTGCGTATGAAAAAGTATTGCACGTTTATTGCACAGTAGGGGGATATTTAACTGTTCATGAGGTAGATGGCCTGAGGAAAGAAACTTTTTCTGTGTCTGGCTGTTTTTGTGCTTGGTGCTCTGTAGCGCTGACCAGACGGTAACAGTTCAATCAGGCAATGTGCTGGGTGCGAGGCATCCAGAGTGATTTTGCAAGCCCTTTTACTCACTCTGGAAGAGTACAGTTCTTGAAGTGTAGGAAGGGTAGTGCCAGTGATTCGTTCAGCAGTCCGGACTATTCGCTGTAGTCTACGGAGGTCAGTTTTGGCAGCTGAGCTGAACCAGACGATGATTGAAGTGCAGAGGATGGATTGGATGACAGCTAAGTAGAACTGTACGAGCAGCTCCTGTGGCAGGTTGAACTTCCTCAGCTGACGATGGAAGTACAGTTTCTGCTGGGCTTTCTTCACAATAGAGTCTATGTGAATTTCCCACTTCAGATCCTGAGAGATGGTGGTGCCCAGGAACCTGAATGACTCTACTGCAGCCACAGTGCTGTTCATGATGGTGAGTGGGGGGAGTGCAGGGGGGTTTCTCCTAAAGTCCACTATCATCTCCACTGTTTTGAGCATGTTCAGCTCCAGGTTGTTGTATCTGCACCATAAAGCCAGTCGCTCCACCTCCTGTCTGTATGCAGACTCGTCACCGTTCTGGATGAAGCTGATAACAGTAGTGTCATCCGCAAACTTCAAGAGCCTAATGGAGGGGTCTTTTGCGGCGCAATCGTTGGTGTACAGGGAGAAGAGCAGTGGGGAGAGAACCCATCCCTGGGGGGCACCAGTGCTGATGGTGCAGCTGTCGGATGTGATTTTGGCCATTCTGACTAGCTGTTGTCTATCTGTCAGAAAGCTGGTGATCCATTGACAGACAGAGCTGGGGACAGACAGCTGGGTCAGTTTGTTCTCGAGCAGTGATGGGACAATGGTGTTAAAGGCAGAACTGAAGTCCACAAACAGTATCCTTGCTTAGTTCCCTGGTTTGTCCAGATGTTGTAGGGTATAATGCAGTCCCATGTTGACTGCATCATCCACTGACCGGTTTGCTCTGTAGGCAAACTGCAGGGGGTCCAGCAAAGGTCCATTGATGTCCTTTAGATATGCTAGCACCAGTCTTTCGAATGACTTATGGCCACAGATGTTAGAGCAACAGGTCTGTAGTCATTGAGTCCTGTGATCTTTGGTTTCTTTGGTATTGGGATGATGGTGGAGCATTTGAAGCAGGATGGAACTTTGCACTGTTCCAGTGATCTGTTGAAGATCTGTGTGAAAATAGGAGCCAGCTGGTCGGCGCAGGTTCTCAGACAGGCTGGTGAAACACCGTCTGGACCTGGTGCTTTCCGTCTCTTCTGTTTACTGAAGATCTGACGCACATTATCCTCACTGATCTGAAGTGCAGGGGGGAGAGGGAGATGGCTGGAGGTGATGATGGCTGTGTAGGGAGATAGTCCGGGCGGGTGTGAGGTGTCTGGTCAGAGGTGTCAAATCTACAGTAGAACGTTTTCAGCTCGTTTGCAAGATGCTTGTTGCTGTTGATGCTTGGAGGTGGTGTTTTAAAGTTGGTAATGTCAGGCCTTTCCACACTGATGCAGGGTCCGGGCAGAAAACTGGTTTTGCAGCTTTTTGGCATAGCTTTTCTTAGCCACACCAATCTCCTTTGTCAGTGTGTTCCTGGCTTGATTGTACAAAAACCTGTCCCCACTCCTGTAGGAATCCTCTTTGCCTGACGAAGCTGTCTAAGTTTTGGTGTGAACCATGGTTTATCATTGTTAAATGATAAGTAGGTCCTGGTAGGTATGCATAACTCCTCACAGAAACTGATGTATGATGTTACAGTGTCGGTGAGCTCGTCCAGGTTGGTGGCTGCAGCTTCAAAAACACTCCAGTCTGTGCATTCAAAACAGGCTTGTAAGACCTGCTCTGAGTCGTTGGTCCATCTCTTAACAGTCCTTAATACTGGCTTAGTAGTTTTACGTTTTTGCCTGTAAGTTGGTATAAGATGAACCAGGCAGTGGTCAGAGAGTCCTAGAGCTGCTCTGGTGACGGAGCGATATGCATCCTTTATTGTGGTGTAGCAATGGTCCAAAATGTTATTGTCTCTGGTGGGGCATGTAATGTGCTGTTTGAATTTAGGCAGCTCATGTGTAAGTTTTGCCTGATCACCGAGAATGATAAAAACAGAGTCCGGGTGTCGTTGTTCAGTCTCTGTGATTAGATCAGACAGCTGTTGGTAGGCAGTACTCACGTGTGCTTGCGGTGGAATGTAAACACCGTTGAGAATGAACGAGGAAAACTCCCACGGTGCGTAAAACGGCTTGCAGTTAATGAAAAGTACTTCCACATCAGGACAGCACAATCTCTTTAACACAGTTACATCCATACACCACCACCTGTTGATGTAAAAGCATGTCCCACCACCACGCGTTTTGCCCGTTAACTCCGTATCGCGATCTGCTCTGTACAGCTGAAAGTCCGGTAGGTGTAATGCGCTATCCGGAATGACTTCGTTCAGCCAGGTTTCTGTGAAACAGCGCAGCAGAGTTGTTCAAGTTCTTGTTTTTGCATGTGAGCAGAAGTAGATTCGACAGAAGGATGCTAGGCAGCGTCGTTCTGAAGCCGCGCTGTCTCAGCCTGACGAGCGCGCCCGCTCGCTTCCCACGTTTGCGTGTCTTGTAGATTTTCCACAAAGCAGCTGCTCCGCCGACAACAATGTTCTGCAAAACGCCAGAGAAATCAAAATCCAGTTGATGATTAGTCGGTGTGCACTGCCGAATGTTCAGCAGCTCATCCCTGGTATAACTGATCATGTTTGATAAACATAAAACAGGACAGACTAACAAAAACTGGAGAGCTCCATGCCGAGGCGGCCATCCGCGGCGCCATCTTGAGAAGTTTGTACGCCAAACTTCAACATTTGGCGGGTTATTCTGCTGTGGCAACCTGTGATAGATCAGAGATTATATTATATTATATTATATTCATTCATTCATTCATTCATTTTCTTGTCGGCTTTGTCCCTTGCGG
Source organism: Danio kyathit (assembly GCA_903798195.1). Classification (NCBI taxonomy): domain Eukaryota; kingdom Metazoa; phylum Chordata; class Actinopteri; order Cypriniformes; family Danionidae; genus Danio; species Danio kyathit. The sequence continues at coordinate 45,793,198 of LR812539.1, forward strand.
GGTCGCCACAGCGGAATGAACCGCCAACTTATCCAGCACGATTTTACGCAGCGGATGCCCTTCCAGCCGCAACCCATCTCTGGGAACTTCCACACACACATTCACACTCATACACTATGGACAATTTAGCTTACCCAATTCACCTGTACTGCATGTTTTTGGACTGTGGGGGAAACCGGAGCACCCGGAGGAAACCCATGCGAACCCAGGGAGAACATGCAAACTCCACACAGAAACGCCAACTGACCCAGCCCAGCCGAGGTTAGAACCTGCGACCCAGCGACGTTCTTGCTGTGAGGCAACAGCACTACCTACTGCGCCACTGGGTTGCCCTTATATTATATTATATTATATTATATTATATTATATTATATTATATTATATTATATTATATTATATTATATTATATTATATTATATTATTATGGCAACCCAGTGGCGCAGTAGGTAGTGCTGTTGCCTCACAGCAAGAACGTCGCTGGGTCGTAGGTGCGAACCTCGGCTGGGCTGGGTCAGTTGGCGTTTCTGTGTGGAGTTTGCATGTTCTCCCTGCGTTTGCGTGGGTTTCCTCCGGGTGCTCCGGTTTCCCCCACAGTCCAAAGACATGCAGTACAGGTGAACTGGGTAAGCTAAATTGTCCATAGTGTATGAGTGTGAATGTGTGTGTGGAAGTTCCCAGAGATGGGTTGCGGCTGGAAGGGCATCCGCTGCGTAAAATCGTGCTGGATAAGTTGGCAGTTCATTCCGCTGTGGCGACCCCGCAAGGGACAAAGCCGACAAGAAAATGAATGAATGAATATTATATTATATTATATTATATTATATTATATTATATTATATTATATTATATTATATTATATTATATTATATTATATTATATTATATAAAATTTTTATATACTGATTTACCCCTCTGGTGCATGATACATCCTACAGAATGTATATTTTGTACTGGTTTAAAAGACAAATATGATATTCAGCTAATTAACTACAACTTTTTTCAACTTCTATTTGAGAAATAAATGTGTTCCTGAAACAGTTTAAGAAAACAAGTAGTCTTTTATAACCCTACTTTGTGCTGTCAAAAGTAATTTTCAATTAAATGAGTGTGTAATAACTCTTTCTTATTTTGCAGGAGTTTAACTATAAAGAGGGGCTCTTCGGTTGAGGTATTACACAAATAAAAGTAATTTTTAAAAGAGACATAGCATAAGTATCATTTATTTATCCTTTTTTGTGTCTGTTTAATCAACAGCACTCACCAAATGAAGAGGATAAATATGGCACTGTGAAAAGGGTGGCCTCTTCTCCTCAGTCAACAGCCCACTGCCATCAAGAAAAAAAAGCTCCCACTCCTTCTTCCATCCCCTCGCCTCTTATTAGCTCTAGCTCTCTGAAGGACCCTGCCCCCAACACTAACCCCAGCCTACTCAGTGAATCGGCTTTGCTTATTGGTTCAACATTGTCCGACATGTCGCTCCTCACAAACTCCTGCCTATTTACAGACTCCTCCTTCCTCAGTCATTCCACCAGTCTAGGTTCCCTCTGTTTAACTCCAACTGAAGGTGAGATTATTCAGTACAAAGAGTAGGCGAACACTTGAAATCAGAATATGTCTACAGTTATGCTTTACTAATTTTTATTAGCAGTGTTGTAATGGAATAAATTTATAACAGAGTACATTATCAACTATGTAGTGCTTTCAGGGATTGAACTTACCTCAGTGAAGTTGGCACCCCATAAAACAAATAATCCCCAAAACTATGCCATTCATTTGTGCTATGTTTGTGCTGATTTGTGCCGCAAAAACGAACGTTTGTGCTGGTTTGGGGTCTGAGATATTAAGCATTATTTTTTTGACTGTGTGACGTCACTTTTCCACCCCATGTTGCTCAGACAACTTCAAATCAGCACAGTCGTTAGTGCTTGATTTATGGTGGTTTGTGCCGTGAGCGGTATAGTCACTCTCCACCCCATTTCCTCTAAATCGTATCAAACTGGTGTCATTCGTTTGTGCCCAATTTGTGCTGGTTTGTGCCGTTAAAACAAACACTTTATCTATTTTCGTTGTTTAGATATAACCAAAGTATTTCGGGAGTTGTCACTCTCCACCCCAGGTTTTCTAAATCGCACAAAACAGGTTAGTTTGTGCTCGATTTGTGCTGGTTTGTGTCGTTAATATAAACACTGTATATATTTTTATTGTTTAGATATTGCCTTATCAAAATATTTCGGGAGCCGTGACATCACCCTCCACCCCATTATTTCCTCTAAATAACACAAAACTAGTGTCATTCGTTTGTGCTCGATTTGTGCTGGTTTGTGCCGTTAAAACAAACACTTTATCTGTTTTCATTGTTTAGATATAAGCAAAAGTATTTCGGGAGCCGTGACGTCACTCTTTACCCCATTTTCTCTAAATCGCACCAAACTGGTGTCATTCGTTTGTGCCCGATTTGTGCTGTTTTGTGCCATTAAAACAAACACTTTATCTATTTTTGTTGTTTAGATATAACCAAAGTATTTCAGGGGTCGTGATGTCTTTCTCCACCCCAGGTTTTCTAAATCGCACAAAACAGGTGTCATTCGTTTGTGCTGGTTTGTGCCATTAAAATAAACACTGTATCTATTTTTATTGTTTAGATATTGCCTTATCAAAATATTTTGGGAGCCGTGACATCACTCTCCACCCTATTATTTCCTCTAAATCGCACAAATTTGGTGTCATTCGTTTGTGCTTGATTTGTGCTGGTTTGTGCCGTTAAAACAAACACTGTATCTGTTTTCATCGATTAGATATAAGCAAAAGTATTTCGGGAGCTGTTACGTCACTCTCCGAAACATTTTCTATAAATCGCACCAAACTGGTGTCATTCGTTTGTGCCCGATTTGTGCTGGTTTGTGCCATTAAAACAAACACTTTATCTATTTTTGTTGTTTAGATATAACCAAAGTATTTCGGGAGTTGTGACGTCACTCTCCACCCCAGGTTTTCTAAATCGTACAAAACAGGTGTCATTCGTTTGTGCTCGATTTGTGCTGGTTTGTGCCATTAAAATAAACACTGTATATATTTTTATTGTTTAGTTATTGCCTTATCAAAATATTTTGGGAGCCGTGACGTCACTCTCCACCCCATTATTTCCTCTAAATCGCACAAATCTGGTATCATACGTTTGTGCTGGTTTGTGGCATTAAAATAAACACTGTATATATTTTTATTGTTTAGTTATTGCCTTATCAAAATATTTTGGGAGCCGTGACATCACTCTCCACCCCATTATTTCCTCTAAATCGCACAAATCTGGTATCATTCGTTTGTGCTGGTTTGTGGCATTAAAATGAACACTGTATATATTTTTATTGTTTAGATATTGCCTTATCAAAATATTTTGGGAGCCGTGACATCACTCTCCACCCTATTATTTCCTCTAAATCGCACAAATTTGGTGTCATTTGTTTGTGCTTGATTTGTGCTGGTTTGTGCCGTTAAAACAAACACTGTATCTGTTTTCATCGTTTAGATATAAGCAAAAGTATTTCGGGAGCTGTTACGTCACTCTCCAAAACATTTTCTATAAATCGCACCAAACTGGTGTCATTCGTTTGTGCCTGATTTGTGCTGGTTTGTGCCATTAAAACAAACACTTTATCTATTTTTGTTGTTTATATATAACCAAAGTATTTCGGGAGATGTGACGTCACTCTCCACCCCAGGTTTTCTAAATCGTACAAAACAGGTGTCATTTGTTTGTGCTCGATTTGTGCTCATTTGTGCCATTAAAATAAACACTGTATATATTTTTATTGTTTAGTCATTGCCTTCTCAAAATATTTTGGGAGCCGTGACATCACTTTCCACCCCATTATTTCCTCTAAATCGCACAAATCTGGTATCATACGTTTGTGCTGGTTTGTGGCATTAAAATAAGCACTGTATATATTTTTATTGTTTAGATATTGCCTTATCAAAATATTTTGGGAGCCGTGACATCACTCTCCACCCCATTATTTCCTCTAAATCGCACAAATCTGGTGTCATTCGTTTGTGCTTGATTTGTGCTGGTTTGTGCCGTTAAAACAAACACTGTATCTGTTTTCATCGTTTAGATATAAGCAAAAGTATTTCGGGAGCTGTTACGTCACTCTCCACCCCATTTTCTCTAAATCGCACCAAACTGGTGTCATTCGTTTGTGCCCGATTTGTGCTAGTTTGTGCCATTAGAACAAACACTTTATCTATTTTTGTTGTTTAGATATAACCAAAGTATTTCGGGAGTTGTGACATCACTCTCCACCCCAGGTTTTCTAAATCGCACAAAACAGGTGTCATTCGTTTGTGCTCGATTTGTGCTGGTTTGTGCCATTAAAATAAACACTGTATCTATTTTTATTGTTTAGATATTGTCTTATCAAAATATTTTGGGAGCCATGACATCACTCTCCACCCTATTATTTCCTCTAAATCGCACAAATTTGGTGTCATTCATTTGTGCTCGATTTGTGCTGGTTTGTGCCGTTAAAACAAACACTGTATCTGTTTTCATCATTTAGATACTGTATAAGCAAAAGTATTTCGGGAGCTGTTACGTCACTCTCCAAAACATTTTCTATAAATCGGACCAAACTGGTGTCATTCGTTTGTGCCCGATTTGTGCTGGTTTGTGCCATTAAAACAAACACTTTATCTATTTTTGTTGTTTAGATATAACCAAAGTATTTCGGGAGTCGTGACGTCACTCTTCACCAGGTTTTCTAAATTGCTAAAAAAAGGTGCCATTTGTTTGTGCTTGATTTGTGCTGGTTTGTGCCTTTAAAATAAACACTGTATCTATTTTTATTGTTTAGATATTGCCTTATCAAAATATTTCGGGAGCCGTGATGTCACTCTCCACCCCATTATTTCCTCTAAGTCGCACATTTGTGCTCAATTTGTGCTGGTTTGTGCCGTTAAATAAACACTTTATCTGTTTTAGATGTTTAGATATAACCAAAATATTTGGTTAGATTTGTGCTGGTTTGTGTCGTTGAAAGTAATAATATATTATTTTTGTTTGCTCACAATTTGTGCTCGTTTGTGCTGCAAATAATATTATTAATAGGCCCAATAAAATAATATTAGGTCATTCAGAGATCTCTCTACCCCAGTTGCTCTCTTTTTGTCTCGTTTCTGTGTGTTTTATTTGTGCTGGATTTTACCTATGAAAGTTTCGTTAGTGCTACACCTGTTTTGTGCGATTTAGAGGAAATAGGGTGGAGAGTGACGTCACGGCTCCCGAAATATTTTGCTTACAGTATGTCTAAACGATGAAAATAGATACAGAGTTTGTTTTACTGGCACAAATCGAGCACAAACGACCTGTGCTGATTTGAAGTCATTTGAGCAACAGTGGGTGGAAAGTGTCGTCACACGGTCAAAAAAATAATGCTTAATGTCTCAGTCCCCAAACCAGCACAAATGTTCATTTTTGCGGCACAAATCAGCACAAACGTAGCACAAATGACTGGCATAGTTTTGGGGATTATTTGTTTTTATGGGGTGCCAACTTCACAAGGTATTGAACCTGCAGGGAACTTAACATAGAGTTAGCAGGACACAATTAATACTAGTCCTAAAGCCAAACACTGACCCATTAAACAGGTTTGATACCAGAGAGCTCTGTCGCTCCAGACCCAGGAGGAACAAGGACTTATTGCACCCCGCCAGACTCTCCTGTCTCTCCAGAATGGAGCACTCTCAGAAGGAAACAGGATGACTCTGTAAGTAAATAAAGATGCACATAGCAAAATACCAAGCAATGTTGTGTAATATTACATACACTATTATATACAGTTGAAGTCAGAATTATTAGCCCCCTTTTATTTTTTTTTTATTTTTTAAATATTTCCCAAATGATTCTTAACAGAGCAAAGAAATTTTTACAGCATGTCTGATAATATTTTTTCTTCTGGAGAAAATCTTATTTGTTTAATTTCCGCAAGAATAAAAACCTTTTTTAATTTTTTAAAAGCCAATTTAAGGTCAAAATTATTAGCCCCTTTAAGCTATATATTTTTTCGATAGTCTACAGAACAAACCATCGTTACACAATAACTTGCCTAATTACCTTAACCTGCCTAGTTAACCTAATTAACCTAGTTAAGCCTTTAAATGTCACTTTAAGCTGTATTGAATTGTTCTGAAAAACATCTAGTAAAATGAAATGAGTTATTAAAACTATTATGTTTAGAAATGTATTGAAAAAATCTTCTCTCAGTTAAACAGAAATTGGGGAAAAAATAAACAGGGGGGCTAATAATTAAGGGGGGGCTAACAAATCTGACTTCAACTGTATTTTAAAATAGAATACTAAGAAATAAAGTCAAGCTGTGTTTGAGAATGTGTCTCAAGGTTTAATTATTATTAATCAATCTCTCGCAATTTATTCCTTATAAAAGAAAGCTGTTGTCCATGGACTGCCACCTACACCACAAGTACATGTAAGTACATGGAATAATTAGGCCTAATTCTGTTGCATGCTTTAGTTTCATGCTTATTTTTCTGTGATGATCATACATTGTCTTCTAGATGGGGGCCTGCTTCTCCAAAGTATTCAATGGCTGTCCATTAAAGACTCACTGTGCTGTTACATGGGTTCTACCTAAGACCAGAGGTAGTTGGCAGCTTTTTAGTTAAAGTTGCTATTTCTTACTTTTTTGTGTTAAAAATGATGCAAAATCTATTTTTCAGCAAGTACATGACCACCCAGTGTTTAAAACTGTCACAATTTGTTTACAGGGTCAATGCACATTAATAAACATTACTGTAAAATGTGCCAGAATTAGCCAAGAATGGCTATTCTTCATCTGTAGATTAATTACAAGCGTACAATGGTAAGCTTGTAATTAGGGATGTCCCGATTTTTTTGCCCTCAAGTCCAAGTCTGAATCATTTGATTTTGAGTATCTGCCGATACCGAAACCCGATACGATACTCTTATAATACATAAAAAAAAAAGAAAGAAAATTGAAACAAACAGATCCAGGATGTTTCCTATTTTTTATTAAATTCACCTTATTTTAACATTCAACATCTCTGTTTGTTTGTTGTGTTAAATGTAGCATTTTCCTTTCCACCTCTTGCAATCCCAAGTTTACAGTGCATCCGGAAAGTATTCATAGCACTTCACCTTTTCCACATTTTTTTATGTTACAGTCTTATTCCAAAATTAATTAAATTCATTTATTTTCTCAAAATTCTACACACAATACCTAATAATGACAATGTGAAATTTTTTTTTTCAAAATTGTTGCAAATTTATTAAAAATAAAAAACCTGAAAAATCACATGTACATAAGTATTATTCACAGCCTTTGCTCAATACTTTGTTAATGTACCTTTGGCAGCAATTACAGCCTCAAGTCTTTTTGAATAGAATGCCACAAACTTAGCACACCTGTCTTTGGGATTTTTGGACCATTCCTCTTTGCAGTACCTCTCAAGCTCTATCAGGTTGGATGGGAAGCGACGGTTTACAGCCATTTTCAGAACTCTTCAGAGATGTTCAATAGGATTTAGGTCTGGGCTCTGGCTGGGCCACTCAAGGACGTTCACTGAGTTGTTGTGAAACCACTCCATTGATATTTTGGCAGTGTGCTTTGGGTCATTGTCCTGCTGGAAGATGAACCATCGCCCCAGTCTGAGGTCAAGAGCACTCTGAAGCAGGTTTTCATTCAGGATGTCTCTGTACATTTCTGCATTATTTTTTCCCTTTATCCTGACTAGTCTTTCAGTTCCTGCTGCTGAAAAATATCCCCACAGCATGATGCTGCCACCACCATGCTTCACTGTAGGGATGGTATTAGCCTGGTGATGAGTGGTGCCTGGTTTTCTCCAAACGTAACACCTGTCATTCACTCCAAAGAGTTCAATTTTAGTCTCATCAGACCAGAGAATTTTGTTTCTTATGGTCTGAGAGTCCATCAGATGCCTTTTGGCAAATTCCAGGCGGGGAGTGGCTTCCGTCTGGCCACTCTACCATACAGGCCTGATTGGTGGATTGCTGCACAGATGGTTGTCCTTTTGTAAGGTTCTCCTCTCTCCACAGAAGAACGCTGGAGCTCAGACAGAGTGACCATTGGGTTATTGATCACCTCCCTGACTAAGGCCCTTCTCCACCCGATCACGCTTAGATGGCCGGCCAGCTCTAGGAAGAGTCCTGGTGGTTCCAAACATCTTTCACTTACGGGTGATGGAGGCCACTGTGCTCATTGGAACTTTCAGAGCAGCAGAAATTTTTATGTAACCTTCCCCAGCCTTGTGCCTCAAGACAAGCCTGTCTTGGAGGTCTACAGACAATTCCTTTGTCTTCATGCTTGGTTTGTGCTTTGACATGCATAGTCAACCCTGGGACCTTATATAGACCGGTGTATGCCTTTTCAAATCATGTCCAATCAACTGAGTTTTCCACAGGTGAACTCCAATTAGGCTGCTGAAACATCTCAAGAATGATCAGTGGAAATAGAATGTACCTGAGCTCAATTTAGAGCTTTACGGCAAAGACTGTGAATACTTGTGATTTTTCAGGTTTTTTTATTTTGAATAAATTTGCAACAATTAAAAAAAAATAATTCACATTGTCATTATGGGGTATTGTGTGTAGAATTTTAAGGAAATAAAATAATTTAATCAATTTTGGAATAAGACCGTAACACAAAAAAAGTGTGGAAAAAGTGAAGCGCTATGAATACTTCCTGCAAGCACTGTAAATATCTCACAGTTTGCTATGGCAATGTTGTCGTCATCAACTTTATAATATCTCCAGACCATAGACATACTCGCGCTTTCCGCTTTAATCTACTTCCATGTTCTTCTTTGCCAGCATCTAACCAATAGCGTTAGCGGTTTGGGTTAAACAATAGCAACAATTTGGAACAAAGTGATGTCATAATGCACGCTTTGCTGTTTTTGTGTGCAGTCTAGAAAGAGGTCTAACTCTGTGCCATCACATAACTGGTGATCCCTGATTGGGTGGTAACGTCCGATTCTGATCGAGTCTGAAACAGCGTTATCGGGTCCGATTTTCGATCACGTGATCGGATCTGGACATCCCTACTTGTAATAATGTTTTCTAATTTGAGTAGTATTGGTAGGTTTTCACTGGAAATATAGGCTTGCCGACAAAAGTGGTGGACATGGTGCTACTTGTTCAAATGGCATTTACCTGTGAATATTCTTATTGGGTCACAATACCAAGGTGTAGAATCTGTGATTCCGATGCACTGTATCTACACTGGTGCATGGACTGAAATCACAGTTCTACTATCATGGTGTAACCACAAGGTTGTGTGCAATTCCAGAAAGGTTTAACAATATAAAGATATGACACCAAATGTAACCTACACCTACAGTATGTATTTTTTTTTATATTTGAGTGATTTTAGGACATCAGGTCTTTAACTTGCTAACATTTTTCAGTTAGCTGTGAAAGTGATGTTTCTTTTTAAGCTTTACATCTATTAATATTTAATTTTAGCTTAATTTTACTTACTGACAATTACTGTGTAGTAGTTCATTTAATAAAAACAACAGTTTCAGTAATGACATGGTGACATATCATAATCCTATATACTGATATTTACTCATAGATCAGTATCTTATGCTGGGTGCTGAGGAAGGGGTCTACACCCTCAATCTCAATGAATTACATGAGGACACTATGGAAAAGGTAATCATATAAGTTACCCTGTGAGATATAGAAACACGCCTTCTCTGTACATACATACATTCAAAATAATTGCTAAATATAAATCCATGATTAATTTGTTATTTCTTTTTATTTTAAAGCAGTTACTGGCTTCCATGATTTACTAAAGCAAACATTCATTAAAAGAGTATTATTAATTATTTTTTATTTTTCAGTTGCTTCCACAGAGATGCAGTTGGTTATATGTGATGAACAATGTCCTTATGTCCATCTCAGGTATGTCCTGCATTAATAACCTTATTCAATTTTCAACAAAGATTTGATATCCTCTATCACTCTGTCTGGTTCTCTGTCTACAGGAAAGTCATCACAGTTGACTTCTCATAGCCTGCCGGCACTGTTTGAGTATCGCAGAAATATGCAACGGAGACAGGGACATCTCGCAATTAATGCACACCGCCTGAGCACAAAGATAAATGCAAGGTTAGTAGAATTAGACACACAATTCAGTCATCCTAATTATGAATGCTCAATTCTGAAGTGATTCATACATATAACAAGAAGCGATTCTTGGACACACTGAGTTAAATCTAAGACAAAATTCTGTTGTTGTTTTTTTCCAAATACCACTCCCATCAGTTGGTCTTTTCTTAAAATAACACAAACACAGACAGTAGTGTTTACAATCTAATAAAGCATAAACTGTGTTTTAATAAACAAGGAGAATTTGCAAACGATAAGGAGCCGAATTTACAAGAGAACATAAACAAGAGCAAACAATGAAGTGAAACTAGAGCTGTTTCTAAAAACATGTTTTCTTGTTGATACTTGCACTTTTAAATGACTTAACCACTAGAAAAGAGTGCATCCATCATCTTCAAATTGATCTAATGAGAATCAAATATCATGCTAGAGAGACCGGACATCCCGTTTTTTCTGAGACAGTCCCATCTCTACTTTTAGTGTCCTGACCATGTTTTAATCTACAGTTGAAACCAGAAGTGTACATACACTGTATAAAAAGGCACATGACCATTTAAAAAAAGTCAGATGTTAATGTGACTAAACTTTTTCTCTTTTAGTTAAGTTAGGTAAGTTTAGGTAATTATTAAATTTGTTTCTGTTATTCTTAACATCAGAATAATGAGAGAGATATTTTTTGAAAAATTGTTTTAACTTTTCTTGAAATTCAAGTTTACATACAATAAGATTATTATGCCTCTGAAAAAGCTAAGATGATGGTGTAAAGGTTTTGCAAGTTTCTAATTGACTAATTGACAACATTTGAGTTAATTGGAGGCACAACTGTAGAAAAGTATTTAAGGAAAACCTCAAACACACTGCTTCCTTGTGTGACAACATGGGAAAATCAACAAGCCAGAATCAACAAAAAAGCCAGATTACAATTTGCAAAATTACACTGGGAAAAAGACAAATTTTGGAGAGATGTCCTGTGGTCTGATGGAACTAAGATTGAACTGTTTGGCCATAATGACCAGTGTTACATTTGGAGGACAAAGGGGAAAGCTTACAAGCTTAGGAACACCATCCCAACTTTGAAGTATGGGGGCGGCAGCATCATGTTGTGGGGCTGTTTTGCTGCAGGAGGAACTGGTCCACTTCACAGCATAGATGGCATCATGAAGCAAGAACATTATGTAAAAATACTGAAGCAACATCTCAAGACATCAGCCAGGAAATTAAAACTTGGCCACAAATGGGTCTTCCAAACAGACCATGACCCTAAGCATACTGCCAAATTAGTTAAAATGTGCTTTAAGGTCAACAGAGTGGATGCTTTGGAGAGGCCATCACAAAGCCCTGTCCTCAATCCTATAGAAAATTTCTGGGCAGAGATGAAAAAGCTTGTGCGAGCAAGACAGCCTATAAATCTGACTAAGTTACACCAATTCTGTCAGGAGGAATGGGCCAAAATTCCTGCAAACTATTGTGAGAAGCTTGTGAAAGGATACCCAAAACATTTGACCAAGTTATACAGTTTAAAAGCGAAGAAATACCAAGGAAATGTATGCAAACTTCTAGAAACTAATAAAAAATTCTCAAAAAAACATTCTCACATTATTCTGGCATTTAGCAAATGTAAATCATTTAGGTAGTCCTAACGGACCTAAAATAGTAAACGTTTAGTATGATTTACCATCAGACATTTTTAAAAAATTATTATGTTCATTTTTTTAGAGCGTATGTGAACTTCTGGTTTCAACTGTACAGTATATTTGACCTTTTGTTAAATGTCTTCATTGTGAATGCTAGTAGTAATGATCTCAAATGTGAAAATGTCTAATAAATAGTAGTGAAAGTATCCATAGTACAGTATATTTTGATAAACACATACCATTCATTAACATTTACATATCATTAGCTTGATGTGATTTAAGGGGAGATTATGATATCACTTATGATTGGTTGCTGCATGTTGCCTCAGCATCCAATAGGCCTGTAATACACCCGGCGCAATAAGGCGCAAGATGTGCATGGCATGATTTGTTGCTGTTTTAAGACCAGCGCAACTCTAATTTTCCTGTTTTGTGCCACGTTGTTTAAATAGCAAATCCATTTGCGCCACTTTGCATACTCATGGGCATGCTGGTCTAAAAAGAAGGTGTGTTAAGGAGCATTGTTGGCGTGTTGCTATTTTGAGGAACTGAAGTAGACCATTGACTAAATGCTGGTCTAAAATCCAGTGCAGAGCACATTAGTTATGTGCCTATGCAGGTCCAAAACATGTACACATTGCTTAATGGACACAGGATGTACAGCAATACACAAATATCTTTATATATGACAAAATTAAAGGATTAAAATGTTACAAAAATTATTATGTTCTACATTCATATAAAAAACACTGCCTCAATGCCTTCACCTCTGGGCTTTTTTTAGTTTTTTCATGACAATTTGTATTTGTATAATGTTATTAGTAGTAGTAGTAGTACTTATTATATGCATATTTATGTTTGTTTTAATAAAAACAAGTTTAGATTTGTCTGCCTTCCGGGTTTTGGACTATTTGAAGCATAAGAACAGGACGTGTGTTTGGATATAACTAGGCCTCTTGCGATATCTATTTTTATTGTACGATATATTGCATCAAAATATATTGCGATAAACGATATTATTGTCATTGTAAGACTCATTATGTAATGCCAGAATGACAATATAGTAGCATCATAATGCAAGTATACTCTTCCAAAGAACACATTATATTTTTTTTATTAAGAGTATTATATTTAACTATAGTCATTTCAACGATTTAAGAAATAAGGCATTGGCATCAGAATGTGAAAACGCTTATCCTAAATAAATAATTAATAAATGTTTACAAAAAAGTGCAAGATAAAAATTAACTGAGGCTGCGATATCTGCTACCAGATCTACAGTATTTTAAAGTTGTCAGGCACCCACATGAAAATATACTATAGTAATTTATAGTAAATACTAAAGTGCTTTTTTTTAATGATACCCACACTGACACCTCCAATAGAGACTGAGAGGCTGCGTAATTAGCTAAAATGTTGCTAGAATTGGTTTTTATGTATGGGCAATATATTGCATCACCAAAAAACAAATGATGTCATGTCCATCTGTTGTGCATTAGTCGATATATTGATTATTGTGACATACCTAGATATAAGTTTTTTGACCACACTTCATTATTATTTTTCATTTATTTGTTTGCTGGAAATTAGAACTGAATTTAGAAATAGTTTTGAAACAAATATTTGTGCTTAACAAGCGAAATTAAATTTGTAGGCTAATGGATGTCTTCAGTGGAGTGAGTTTCCACTGTTTCCTTACACTAGAAAGTAAAGGAGTAAAGTAAGGAGCAAAAGTAAAGTAAAGAGAAAGTAAAGTGGCCAAATGGAGGAGACTCATTCTTTATCCTTGCGTAGATGGTCTATTTAACTGTTTTCTCGCTAAAGCATTCAGTTTTTCCACTTACAAAGTCTGCCATGTAAATAGCAAATGCGCTATAGCGCAATGCAACTGACTCTTAAAGAGGGTGGGAGATGAGACTCTGATTGGTTTAATGCATGTTATGCTCAAAACACACCTATAACTCATTAAGAGAATAAGCACAACACTGTTAGACCATGCGCCAGGGCGCAAAGCTTATTTTTCCATTTTTAAAATAGCAAAAGTATATTCAGACATGCCCTTAATGCATTTGTGCTTAGATTGTTAAAATAGAGCACAAAGAGCTTGCCCTCCAACATTCAAATACATCTGCATTGTTTGCGTAAGCAATCTGCAGTGGATTGTTGGATACCCTCCACCACCCCAGTTCCACTTGTGTTTTACATGTTATGTTTCCAACTGCATAGTGTTATATTCTCAGGCAGCGTGTTTGTGAATATACTGGCAATAGCTAGTTATTGTATAAGCTTTTTCTACTTAACACTTTATAAGGGCTACAATGTTTTATTAAAACTGACATAAAACTATGACTTGTGTTTTATATTTCATCTTATCAGGCATATACTCTGATGATCTTTACTCTATAAATATTTACACATATTGCCTGAAACACATATTAATACCTTTCCAAAAAAAAAAGCAGTTGTGTTATGTATTTTGTTTTGTAATAAATATACATACATTGTACCTTAACTACATTATTTGTGGTGATTCTTGTATGTTCAAGATAATAAAAAATCTAAATGAAAAGAGGCAGTCATATATATATTTATTTAATGTTATTGTTATTATTCAACAATTAGTACAACCGGAGTAGCCCAAATAAACAGCTCAGTATAAAATCCACTGAGGACCATATACTGTAAGTACAGGCTTACTAAAAATAAATGGAGCGAGTGGTCCTGAAAGGTGTTATGTTTGGCCAATTCTGTAATGTCCTTCGTATGGTCGGTCACACTTTATTTTGATGGTCCGCTTGATTATAAGTAAACTGTTAGGTTGGGGTTGGGGTTAGGGATAATGTAAGTTGTCATGTACTTGCAAAGTCTCTTATAGTCAGTTAAATGTCTGTTAAAGGAGCAGTATCAGCAGATAATAAGCAGACAGTCTACTAATATTCAAATGGACCATCCAAAATAAAGTGTTACTGTATGGTCCTTAAGGGAGCAATTTTCTTGCTCCAAACAGAGTAGCTGGATTTTACAAAGTGTTTTTGTTTATATGGATCCAGTATAATATAAAATGTTTTTAATAAATGAGGAGAATGCACAGGAGAAGCTGCACTGGAACATAAACAAGACCAAATGGTGAACCGAAACAACTGAGGTTTTTAAAAACCAATTCGTATGAACATAACATGTGTGCAAATCAAATATTCCACAAAGGAAACAAATTAAAAAATCGAAAAAATAAAATAAAAATAAATAAAAGGAATTTAAAAATCCTTAAGCAGCTGGAAAACTCAGAACAAAGACAGCTTTGTATAGGTCAGACTGTACAAAATCTACATTTGACATGTATACATGTATAATACATAGGTCATCACAGTTGACTAGTCTAGAAGCATGTTTTTTTTTTCCGTTAATTTTGTCATTTTGTTTAATCAGTTTGTGTGGTTTAAACTATTAATAAATGGTATCAATTCACTTCTTTCTCCAGGAAGTATGCCATGTCAGTAAAAATCCCAGACACCAAAGGCTGTAGAAGATGCAGTGTGGGTGAGGACCACTGTAGGATTGTGTTACTCATTCTCTGGGCATTTTGTGCACATCTTGATGTTTTTTTTTTCTCTGCTTCAAGTACGAAACCCCTACAATGACAGTGTTTTCCTGTGTGCCGCTGTGCCCACTGGATTGGTTCTTCTCATGTGGTATGAACCTTTGCAGAAGTTCATGCAGCTTAAGGTGAGAAAAAAGAGATAAGGTTAATGATAATGTTAAAATGACATATGCTGTTACATAACTTGACTGTCTCTCTGTCTATCAGCACATTGCTCTGAGTCTGCCAGAGTCCCTGCCTATCTTTGAACTGCTTGTACAGGAAACTAAGGAGCTGCCACAGGTCTGTGTAGGGGTGAGAAGTTATCCCCACCAAAAAGACATCTCTGGACAGATGCACTTTGACATCATCCACCTGGATGACACACCACAGAGCCTGCCAGGTGTTGAACAAATGCTAAGAATTAAACTCAAAATACTTTTTTAAAAAAAGTTTTGAATTGCATAAATGTACATTTTAATTGTAATAATATTTCAGAATCTTACATTGTGTTTGATCAAATAAATAGGGTATATGCAGAAGGACTTTTACTTTTCAGTAACTTGAGTCATGCTCTTCCAGTGCTGTATTCCGTTACAAAATTGGCGCGATTTTAAGGTCTGTTTACTTTAAAAATCAACGATCTTCACTGCTTGGTTAATATATACGATATAAAGTGGATCTCAGAATGTACAAGGAGCACTTCAATAAATTTAATTTTTCCGCACCATGTCTTTAAAATATGAACATTTATTTTAACCCAGTATTTTCAATGGAGTTTCTGTGCTAGCCTGCTGATCCTGACGGCACGTGCGTGTAAAAGGTTTTTCATCTCGTTTTACACTTGAACAACTAAATGAATGCTATTTAAGTCTATTTAATGGATTATATTTTAATTACATTACAACAAGAAACCGTATAAAAAAAAATCGCATTAAACATTTAGTGGAAGTTTATCGGTATGGGAAGAAACAGTAGCTCTGCATATATCCTTGCTAAGCACAAAAAACTTCCAAAAATGCTAATAAAAATGATTGTTATCTTAATTATGATGTATCTTGGTGTACCACAGCATTTGCAGTGCTACAATGACACAGACTGTTGTGTTTTATCTTACTGAAGTTATTTGACTTCGCAGATGGTGAGACTCTGGAGGTCAAGCAAGTGATTCAGCTTGACAGGGACACAGTTCTTGTCGCACTGGAAAGTAAAAATGCTTAAAGTTCCACTGAATTATTTTTTGTGTTTGTATGTATCCTTACATTGGTTTAGAAAGGCATATTTTATTCATATATGTAGTTTTTTATTTCATTTTATTATAGTGTATGAAATACATAGAGTTCCTATGGGTCATGAAATTTCTGGAATATCATAAAAATTTTAAAGGTCTGTTCCAGACATTGAAAGTGAGGGATTTTTTTTGTCCAGGACAGATAATGGAATGTCTAAATAAAGTTAAGCTTTGACCTTTTTTGACTCAACAACCAGTATTTAGTCATGTATTTAGTCTTAGAATGGTGTAAAAGAATAATAACATAAAGTATCAATTAATGTTATAGTATAATTGAGAAGATTAACCCATGTGCCCTGTTCAAATTTACTACCCTTTTGTTATGTTCAGGATGAAAACATCCACTGAATTAAACTGCTGTAGAAATGCATCAGATAAATATTTTTTGTTTTTGTTTTTGCATAAATATGTTAATCAACCTCAGTCCTGATAAAAACTACTTAATTGATTAGAAAATTACCGGGTTTAAACTCTTTAATTGCCAAGTTCACAAAAAAAAAAAAAACATTTAAAATGACGTATTTTCAATATAAATAGTAGTTGTGGACTGTTTATTTTCTTTTATCACATGTGAATGATTAGTAACAACAATGGCTTTGATGCATTGTTAGATTTCCATTTTTTCTCCCTAATTTACTATTGGTGGCTGTTTTTGCCCCATTGACTTCCATTATAACCACATTTGATGGAGCATAAATACACAGTCTTTGTTTTTATTTTCTCTATGTAGTTTTGAGAGCTGAGATGCATATTTTAATTTTCTCAGATGCATCAAGGTAAGTGCATAAAGGTCACTCTCACACACTCAGACACACATATACACATTTTAATTTGCTGTTATACTCCATTTAAAATCCAGAAACTAAGCTTTTGTTTTAGTATAAAGGGTTAATGGTGCCAAGTGATGATCAACAATAAAAATGACACATTTTACCTTTTCCTAATAGGGAAAACCACCAACAATCAAAAATACATAATTATATGGTGTCATGGTTTTGCAATCAAAAAATTGTGGTTATAATGGAAGTGATTGTGGCAAAAACAGCCACCAACAGTAAATTAGGGGGAGAAAAAAATCTTAATCAAAAAATGTATCAAAGGCAATGTTGTTTCATGTGTTCAAGACTTTGATCAAAAGTATTTAAAAAATCCAGTCCATAATTATTTTTTTTATTTTAAGAATACGTCATTTTGTGTGTTTTCCAAATCAGTGACATCATTTATGAATTTGGCAATTAAAGTTAAAATCCTGTAATTTTCTAAGCGATTTAGTAGTTTTTATCAGGTCTGAGGTTGATTAACAGATTTAGGCAAAAAAATGTAAAAACAAAAATTATCTGATTTATTTTTACAGCAGTTTAATTCAGTGGATGTTTTCATCCCGAACATAACAAAAGGGTAGTAAATTTGCCCAGAGTGTATCGTTGAGTTTTTATTTGTTTTGTTTTTTTTTTCAAAGCATTTTTTCAAAATATGTGTCAAAATAAGATTTGTCACCAAAATCATTCTGCTAGCTGAAACACAGAAAAAGTTATGCCAAATTAAGACTCAAAAGCAACCTAGAGTGGATGAAAGCATCCTCAACAATAAATAAGGGTTAAGAAGCCCCTTGAATTCCATATTTATTTCAGTCCTAAACAGATGTGATGTGACAACACCCGATTAAAGACATATTATTCTTTTTGCCCACTCAGTGGTCAGTAAAGGTCATGGAAATTCAGCTTTTTAGTCAGTGAATGTCAGGGAAAAGTTAAGGAATTTGACATTTGGCTTAGACTGGGAACCCTGAATACTGAAAAGGAAAAATCCTATTAAATGTTTTGTTTTTAGAAAAGTTGGTTTTGTTTTTATTTATTTTATTTTATGACTAAATGAATAACATATGAATTAAATAGTACCACATGATACACAACCAGTAGGGCCTTTTGATATCCTTGCTGTGCTGTAATGGCCTTTTTTATGTTCTGTTTGAATGGCCCCTGCAATAAATTTTTTTAAACTAAGTTTAACTCAATATTCTTGCAAAATATTATCCGAGTGTCTTGCTTCATCAATTTCCATTTTTAATGGATTGCTATCAGCTGTTTTTGTGTGTTTTTACAATCCAAGAAACCATTCTGTTTCAGACACCGTGAAGGTTGTTAATTTGCAGGCATGCATGAGCCATCAGAAGACCCCTGAACTAGATTTTGAGTTTTCCATTTACACGCTGGGTAAGTCCTGTTTGACTGTAGCCATTATATTTACATCTTTCTGTTGCATTTTATGCTAATCTGTTTGTCTTTGTAGTGTGCCTGCAGGACAGTGTTCTTGTCTTCTGGAAGCATGGTCTAAAAGGAAAGAGTTTACAAACTAATGAGGTAAACCTATATTTCAATTCAAGTTTATTTGGATAGCGCTTTTCAAAATAATTATTGTTTCATAGCAGCTTTACAAAATCAGAAAAGTTAAGGTGTCGTGTACACCGAGGTGTATAGGTATAACAACGATGGCTTAATTCACTGATGTAAGATTAAAGAAGAAATTATGTTGTCCTTTTTACTGCAGGTTACCCAGGAGATCACAGATAGAAGTCGGATTTTTCAAGTTTTGGGAACATCTAGGTATGTTTTACTACTCTCGTTTACTGCATCAACCTGTTTGATATTAGAAAAAACCTTATAACAATATCATCTTACCTTATCTTATAACAATATCATGTTACTACAGGGATATTATCTTGCAAAGTACTCCTACAGATGATCCGTCTGCCATGAGCAACCTATACATACTCACAGGGCACGAAAGCAGCTACTGAGAGGTCTGAGACGCTGAGAATGTTCAGAGATGGAAACACTACAATAGTCCGTCCTTCTCCACTGAAAGGGTAGTGTCAGCCGTTCCAAAAAGTGTCAGGAACAGAGCAAGACATGGAGTCATGTGCACACAGTTCTGCAGATTTTTTGAGGAGTCATGTACAGACGGTTCCACAGAGCCTTTGAGGACTAGACACTGGAATTGGAGCAGATTTGGCAGCTTGGAAATTAACCATGAGAGACTATGAGCTGTGGACCTACACTAGGTTTGAAATAACTTATGAAACTAGCTGTTATGGGTGACTGACTGTACTACTGAGATTTTTAAACGCCAACCAGTCTGTTCCTTTTTAGTAGCCTAGATTTAAATTATAATATTGACTGTTTGGTGTTTTAGTCAGTAAACAAGTTGGCAGAATTTTATGAATCATTATTATTTCTGTAAAATTCAAAAGTTGACGAAAAATTAAACGAATATGAACGACAATGGTATATTTATGAATAGTTTCCTGTTGTTCATCAAGTCTTGTGTACTGTGCAGCGTTTCCTGCAATGGTCAGTCTAAGTCGCGACACTAGTCGGCGCTGTTTCTTTTATGAGTTATTTTATTTGGTAAGTGTCTCCTCTTTTTCGGGCGCATTTTAAAAACAGGAAATGTATAACCAGTAGTTCATGAACATGTTTAACGGCTTGGCTATTTACATTAGTTTAGGCGTTAGACTATATCTGTTTGGTAAAGTAATTACAATATTGGGATATTCACTTTTTTTTTGTGTAAAATAAATCGTTTAATATTGTTCTCGGTATGAGTTTAGAGGTGCCTTGTTTGTCATTTCGCCAGCCGTACGCTACTCTCGTGTTGAATGGTGTAAAAACAATAGAAAGTCGCTGGCGACCCCTGCTGTCAGAGATGCAGAACAGCACGCTAGCTGTTCACATTGCTTGGAAAAGCTGGGAAGGAGAGGACTGGAGGATCATTCTCACTGAAAGACTGGGAATGACAACAAAACAAACGGAGGAACTTCTGGAGTCGGGAGAAAGGTTCGGGCGGGGTGTTATAGCAGGTGAAGTTTAAATGAAATTATTATTAAGTAATACAAAATAGGGCGACGCAGTGGCGCAGGTAGTGCTGTCGCCTCACAGCATGAAGGTCGCTGCTTCGAGCCTCAGCTGGGTCAGTTGGCGTTTCTGTGTGGAGTTTGCATGTTCTCCCTGCGTTCGCGTGGGTTTCCTCTGGGTGCTCCGGTTTCCCCCACAGTCCAAAGACATGTGGTACAGGTGAATTGGGTAGGCTAAATTGTCCGTAGTGTATGAGTGTGTATGGATGTTTCCCATAGATGGGTTGCGGCTGGAAGGGCATCCGCTGCGTAAAACATGTGCTGGATAAGTTGGCGGTTCATTCCACTGTGGCGATCCCGGATTAATAAAGGGACTAAGCCGAAAAGAAAACGAATGAATGAATGAATAATTTAAAACAGTAAGGCTTATATTTTAGAGATTATCAACAAAGAAAATAAAACATAATTTTGTTCACATATTTTGTGTCGTAGACATAAAATGATCTGATGGGATAACATCTAGATATAGACCCTATTGTAAAAAATGAGGATTAAGGAGTTAGCTATTGGTTTGTAATCTCATTTTATTTGTTTAAAAAAACTAGGAGGTATAAAGTTTTTTTTATAATGTGACTGAATTATCTAAATTCCACTGAAATTTTCTAATTTTCATAAGCACATTTTATTGTATTGGAAAATGCTGTACAAACATAACTTCAGTTCTCATAATGTGTCATTATGGAACAATCGCTGGAGGATTGGTGGCAAAATGGTATTTGGTCAGTACTGCATATTTTGGATAAGAATGATTGTTTTGTTAGTTGTAGTGAGCTTGGTACTATTTTTTAAATTTAATTGTGTTAAAAAGATTGTTTGAAAGTAATTAGATGTATTTCCTTACCATTAATTAATATGTTAAAAGAGATCCTTGTTTATTCCACTGTCACACCAAAAATTATGAATATTAAATTAGGTAAGTTAAATATTGTGGGCAAGAAATGTACAGATACGTTTATTAGAAAGTGTTTTATACAGGAATGCTATCCTGGTCCTATTAAAAGAAATTATATTTTCCAACCGTTTAATAAGAACTTAGTTAAGAAAATTAGATGCAAATATTTGAATTTTCCTCTTTCTCCAAAATTCAAAGAAGTACATTTTTAAATTATGTATGATATTTACCGTGCAAAGGAGTTTCTGAGAAAAAGATTTAATGTGAATTGTAATGTTTGCCAATTCTGCAATAGTGATATTGAAACAGTTGAACATCTATTTCTTCATTGTAATTTGGTTAATTCTTTCTGGTCTAATGTGGACAACTCAATAAAACATTGTATTTTAATGTTTCCTTGTATTTGTTGGGACAGTGTGAAATTTGGGAGTACATTTGGACAGCAAAGAGGATGACTTAACTGCAAATTGTGTACTTATTTTACTTAAATTCTTCATTCATAAATGCAACATTTTGAAAACAGCTCCTCAATTGATTGTCTTCAAAAAGGAGTTTGCCACCTATTTAGAAGCTTTAAAAATAATGAAGGGCGAGAAGGCTAAACAATTGTTGATTTGTTTCAAGAATATGGTTTTATTTAACCCCTTACAGAGTCTGTTTGATGTCTGCACGGTATGTTGTTCTTTTTTTTGTTAAATTATTTTATACATTTTGTTTTGTGTAATTTTATGGCTTTATATTTGATTCACAGTATATCTGACATGTCTCAGTCAGTTTGTTCAAGATTATGTTTGGATTGAGTTTGGCCTAAATTGTTATGTTTTTGAAAGGCAAATAAAAAAAGAAATAAAAAAAAAGATATGTAGCCATCCAGCGTAGTGTTTGCATTAAAACAAGTTCAAATGTCAAGCTTTTTAAATTATTCAAAGTTTGTCTGGTTTAGCTTTTTTTTGTATGTAATTAAACTGATTGATAAAAAATAAACTGATCAAAAACAAGATTATAAAACATGTATTATTATTTTGACATGCTGTTCAAATACTGAAATTAAATGACCAAAAATCTTAATATTATGAATTTTTGCCTCTTTTTGGCTTGCTTTTTTTATTTGCACATTATTAACTACTTGTCTATTAACCATTGAATATTTGCAGGTCTTGTGGATGTTGGGGAGACGTGGTGTTGTCCAGACAATGTTCCCTGTGAAGAAATGAAAAAGCTAGAGACAGCAGCCTGCTTGACTGAACTCAACTTGAAATACCTTACAAGACTCTCAAACCCCCGTTGGCTCAATGAACCAATGTATGCTAGGGGTCATAAAGATGTGTGGACTGTAAACATACCAATTCGTCTACTGCCTTCTGCTTCTTCTGTGTCTGAAGGGACGTTAGGGCGTGCCTTTAAGGGAGATTTGTAATATAGATCTAATGGATCCTTTTTACACTCGAATTAAAACCAGTTTAAGTTTTTGTTAGTGTTAAACATTTTCTTATTTGAATATATAGTTTATATTGTGTTGACCTAATATGAATAGCAGTGCTGTTTGAATAAAAAAAAAACTATACAACATTTTTTTTCTTAGGTGAAATGAGAATTCAGGGTGTCAAAAATAGATTAATAAATTCTACATTATGGATACATGGTTGTAGTGATGTCTTCCGTTTTCCTTATTGAACACTTTGCCCCTTGAGATTAGAATGGCTCCATCACGATTTTTTAATCACTCCTAAAAACGTACCTATTTAGCTTGGCTTTTTAATATTATTTTAATAGTCCTTTCTGCTGGTTCATTCTTAATTTTTTCAGTTGTTTCTCTTGGCTTATTTTTATATTCATTTTATTTTACTTTGACTTATGTACATCACCTTGGTCAATCTTGTGACTGTTTTTAAATGTGCTTTATAAATCAATGAACTTGAACTTATTGTTTGAGCATTGCTGAGAATGGAGGATTTTGAATATGGAAAGAATTATTTGAAGCAGCGATAGATTGTTCGGACCAAATTATCCTAACCGCACATATTGCTGTTGGCTATATTCTCATTCATTTTTTTCTTAATAAAATAAAGATGTTTATTTTTGCCATTTTTTTTTTTTTTTTTTTTTTTTTTTTGCAAAAAAAAAACTGTTGACATGTTTGTGTCGATATTTGTTTACATTGCAGAATAAGAATTACATTGTCAATGAAAAAAAGATACAAGAGAGAGAAAGAAAAAAAAAACATGATATAAACTTGAGGGTAAGATATTTAAGATATAGATTAAAGTCATTACAAAATGAAATGGATCTGTTTGCTTTCTTTAGATAATGAAATAAAATTTAAATAATTGAACTAAATTCTTGCAAAAAAAAAAAAAAAAAAAAGGAAAATATGGTTTGGTGTTAGTACATTTGCATTTGTGGATATGAAATTTACAAAGAAAATAAAATTACATTTATAACAAAACAAGGATTTCTTTTAGTAGAGGCAGATTCATAACCAGAAATAATTTCTTTAAAAGTAACAGAAACATCTTGTATATTATCATTAATAAATGAGCCAATGTGTTTCCAAAATTGTACAACATAATTACAATCCCAAAATAAATTGAAAAAACAGTTTCAGTATGGAAGTGACAAAATGAACATTTTACATTTATATTAGAACTAAACTTTTTCAAAAATTGTTATTTGTTAATAGGATAAATTTTGTTGATTAATTTAAAAGACACTTCTTTGATTTATTGGTGAGGAAATATTTTTGTTGCAAAGACCATATTTTTTTCCATTTCAAATATATTATTCCAGTACAAGATTACAATGTAACAACTTTTTCAATAAAAAGAGATCTAATTTTGTAATTTCTATCTTTTTTTATTAGAAAAACTAGTTTTACCTATAAACGTCTCTGTCGGATCAGAAAAATAAGCTTTTTTAGGAGAGGGATGAATACTATTTTTAAAGAGAATAGTAATTCCTGATGTTATAGCTCCCATCATATATATCTTATATTCAGAAATAAATTCAAAGTAATTCATTAAAAAACCTCTGTTGTTAAATAACTGACTGACTAACTAAAAGCAAATCATTTATTTGATTATTTAAGACTTGTTTTTATATAAAATATTTCAGTTATTCCAAATAATGTTTTTTGCCATAGTTATTACTAATACTAGTTATTTTTTTTTAGTTATTTACATTATTTTATCATTTTTATTATTATTATTTTTTGTTCACATTTTTTATTGCATAACAAGAACAATAGCATACAAACTATTTTTTTTTACATCAAAGGAACAAATCAGTAGAGAATAAAAAAAACTAAAAAAAAAAATAAAACTACAGGGGATATATAAATTACAAAAAAAAAATAAAAAATCGCATAAGAAAAGAATACATCCTTATAGCTTTTTTATTCGACGCACTAACCACTACACCACTGGCGCCGACCTTAAGATCAATTTTAAACAAATAAATGTTAGGTTTATCATTGGACCATTTTTGTTTGTGTATGATACTTCCCATATATAATCATTAAATTAATAAACAAATTTTGCTCCAAAGTTTTGTTATTATTATTATTGAATAACAAAAAATATCTTTACAAGAAAACTGAATTTTTCATTTTGTAAGTTTAAATATAAGATATTCAACATCAAACCAAAACATTTGGGTATGTTCATTCAAAAAACAGGTGTCACAAAAAGTGCACGGAGATTCCATGTCTCTACAAAAGTTTTTAACAACTTGTTTTGCTGGATAAATTAAATGAATTAGTTAATATGTCATTTCTTTAACTTTATTGGTGAGACAGTATTTACTAGGTAAATTCCAAACTTTTTCCACTCAATCTGCTCAAATAAAAAATTCCAAAAAGGTTTGCATTTAGGCAACAATGTGATTCTGCATAACTTTTTAATGTAACAGTTATAAAATTTATTGTCTATAATTTTGACACTATTGATATTTAACTGTTTAGTATGTAAAAGATTAGATTCAGAGGATAAATTACCAGATAAGAGCTGAACAAGTCCATTAGGAATTGCATCAAATACTATTGCAAATTCTTTAGCAGTTATGGGGATCTTGTAATAATTGAGAAATTCACAATAATTAAAAAGTTGTCCATTACTTTTGAATAACTGTCTTACCAATATAATATCATTATTGTACCAATTTCTATAAAATAAGCATTTATTTTTAAAGGTTATACATTTGTTGTTCCATATCACTTATTTATGTGGAGAAAAATGATGCTTATAAATAAGCATCCATAGTAAGCATAGACCTACCTGTTTATGAAAAGAGAAAAGTTTTAATGACACCTTGTTAATATCAAAATTACACCTTAAAAAAAACCTCTAAACCCCCCACCTGGTCAAAAACTAATTCAGGGATGAAGCTTCAAATTTTGCCTTTAGAATTCAGGTAATTCTTAATCCATTTGTTTTAAATGGAAGTGCTGAAGTCAAGAACATTAAGACCACAATCTTCAACTGAATTGCATAAAATTGTCTTTTTTAAATAATGTGGTCTGTTCCTCCATATGAAATTGAACAAAAATGTATCTATGTATTTTATGAGTGATTGTGGAACATTAATGCAAGAGACGTATATACTAAACGTGACAAACCTTCAGTTTTGGCTAATAATATTCTTTGTCTGATTGACAAATCTCACACTAACCATGTTTATTTTTTGTTTAATTTTCTTAATAATTGGTGTAATATTCAGATTACTCCTCTCTTTTTGATCTTTACAAATTGTTATACTGAAATATTCTATTTTTTTTATTTATTTATTTTTTTATTGGAACGTTCAACAAAAATATACAGAAAAGGTATAAATCCTATAACAACAAAAATAGGCAACAGAACAAAACAAAAAGAGAAACAAAAGATTAAGCCAGGGGTAATATGAATTACAAAGATCACTTTAAATCTATCTTGAAGCAAGGTCACACTGATGTATAAAAGGTCACAAATACAGTCCGCTGGGTATTATAGAAAAGAGACAATACTGTAAGAATCACATAGTGTTATTGATTTTAAAGCTTTAACAGGTAGAGATTGTATTCAAATAACATTTCAAATCTTTACAAAAAAATAAAAAAGGGGCTTTACAGACAAAAATTTGCATTTGTGTATAAAAAAAAATTCTAGTAAAATAAATAGATTTATTGGAAAATATTTATCTTTTACTTTATCAACATGATAAAAACCAAATAAAACATCCTTGTAGGACAAAGAAAAATTATCTAAAAGAGAGACACATATAAATAAACTAAATTCTTTCCAAAAAATCTTAACATGGGCACATTCCCAAAAAAAGATGATAAACAGATTCATCTATTACTCCACAAAAGGAACAAAGGGGTTCCTTTTCAGGAAGCATTATTTTAATATAAACATTCACTGGATAAACTCGATGTAGCAATTTGAAGGAAACCTCTTTAACCTTATTTGGGATTACAAATGTGTTGGGTAAAGACCACACAATCTTCCAAGGAATGTCATGAAATAAATTATTCCAGTGAAATATGACATGAGGAATACAGGTTACTTCATTCTGAAAAAGATGCCGAATCTTTCTATTTCTGAGAGAAGGGTTAAGCGTGAAACAATTTTTTCCAATCACTGTTTCATAAGCATTAATTAGTGAAGTAAAGGGGAGAACAGAATCAAGAGAGCTTTTTAAAAGGGCAATAGCTCCACTGGGAAATGCATCCATGACTATGGCAAACTCTTGTGGGGTTATCGGAATGCAGTATTTACTTAAGAACTCAGAATAAGAAAGTGACCATTATTGTTAAAAAGTTGAGAAACTAAGCAAATATTGTTCTTAAACCAATTAGGAAATAATATAGATTTATTTTTATAACAAATATCATGGTTATTCCAGATATAATACCTATGGGGACTGAAGTTGTGTTTATATATTAGATGCCATGCCAATAATACTTGCTTATAAAAATTGGATAATTTAATAGGAAGTTTAGAAATATTATAATTACATACTAACAAAAAAGGGAGACCACCAACTTTGGAGAAAATATACTTGGGAATCGCATTCCAAAGGGAATCAGGATCATTCAAAAACTGCCTCAACCAATTTATCTTGAATGTATTATTCATAGAAGAAAAATCAAGAAAGTTTAGACCCCCATAATCATAACTGTGTATAATAACAGATTTTTTGATATAGTGTCTTCTATTTTCCAAATATTCTACCATCTCTTTACTGGAACGATAGCCCAAGGTCACGCTAGTGCATTTTGGGTAATGTAGTTTGTTGGTACTTAATAGCGCTGGCGTGGCGATGCTGGAGGCGGGTTTACGAAACCTACTGCGTTGAAGGTCGAGGATTAATATTCATAACCTGCGCATTTGCTAGTGGGACCTACCAATACAACGTAATTAAAAATCTAAACAAACCATCACTATTGGAAATTTACGTAGCACATACTTAATTCGTATTCATGAGCGTACCCTTCGGCGTAGTAGGATTGGCAATGTACGTCTCAGCGTATGACAAACTTTAAAACCGTTCGCACTTCGCATGTACAGAGACGATGAGCGTTAGATATAACCTTGTTTGCTGCACTTTTGTAAACTTGCAATAGAGAATGGACAAGCGACCGACTTCACCACAGTCAAACGCTGAAACTCCAGACAGGTCAGTGCTAATAACACTCTTATAGTTTATGATTTTTATCAACGCGGCGCGACAAAACCCTTTTATTATTGCGATCTTGTAACGTTAAGCGTCAGTCTATGCACCGTTGAGAGGGCATGTGGTGTCATAAACCGTTGTTTCAGTTGTATTTACTTTTCATTTTGGTGTCTTGATGTAAACAAAAACCTTGGACTGATTTTGAGTTATTGTGTTATAATAAATAAAGATTAACACGTATATTGAGGTAAATTTGGTTTTATATTCACACAGTGATAACTTGTGACTCGCTCCCTATATTGTTTACCATACTTTGCATATTCGGTCTGAAATCACATGAAAGTATGACATGAAAACAACATTAGCACTATTTATTTGACTGAAAAATGTTGTACTTTGAAAGTCATTGGCTGCTAATATGATTTCACTATTAAGAATATGCAAAAATACTTTTCTGAAATTATATTATTAAGTAGAAAATCTGAATGTGTGAATATAAAACTAACTTTACCTCAATAACACGTATACACAAACTATAGTTTACTGCATATGTTAGACTTATATTAAATAAACTTACAAACCCATTTATATTGTAGTCCAACAGGGGCTCATGTTGAATGGTGCAAACAACTAATTGCAGCCACAATGTCCAGTCAGAGCTGTGGACCCATCAGCTCAGAGATGATTTCCAGAGAATACAAGGTATGGGCGTGCTGATGTGTCTAAGCAACATTTAAAACTTGTTTTATGGTTCTACTTTGTCACAAGACGGGTCATATTGGGTTTGAATCTACAAAAGTGCATCTACACTGCTTTTTATATGGATGTTCATGACCCTTGTGTATGATTTTGTATGGTTTAATTTATTTAATCTTTTTTTATATGTGTAAAGCAAAATATATCATAACCTGTAATGCTCACTGACTAACCCATTTTTTTAAATTCTTTTTTATTTCTGCACTGCCAAAATCTCCACCCGGTGCTTTTCGTTCATGCACTCTTATGCAAGAGGCAGCACTCTTCACACAGCCTTTTTTCCCCCTTCATGAAACCACAGTAGATCAGAACATAGTCAGGGTTTCTGCAGAGTCGTAAAAAGTTTTAAAATGTCTTAAATCTCAAAATCTAAATTTTAGTCCTTAAAGTCTTAAATTTACTGAAATATTGTGTTGTAGCTCTTAAATCTTTTTATAAACAGGTCTTAATTTTTTTGTTCATGTATAGCTACCCAATCTGGCCAAAACCCATACAATCACTAACAATCATCTCAATTTTTTAAATTTTTTTGCTTACAATGACATTTGTTTAAATGTTCTCCATGTATTTACTGCTGAGAATACCGACCTAGACAGATTACTGTGCATAGATTTAGTTTATTATAGTTTTTAAAACGTTTAAAACATTTGTTCATTTTTTTTATAAAGAAAGTTTGTTGAAAAAGTGTATGGATACAAAAAGAGCTTGCTTGTTTTTACACAATATATAAAATATTTTGCTAAGAAAAAAAATCTAAATATTTTAAAATATATTATTATTAATGTATTATTGTATTATTTAATGTATTAAATTATAATATTTATTTTTTGATAGGGCAAATAAAAATCTGGGCCATTTGAAAAATGCCTTTAGCCCTGGTCTAAAATTTCATTCATAACGGTCTAAATTCTAAAAATGTCTTTAAAAGTCTTAAATTTAACTGTGTGAAACCTGCAGAAACCCTGATAGTTTAAGTTGTACATTTTATCAAGTCTACATGAAAAAGTACATTTCTGATATTATCTAATCCACATTTTGTTACAAAACCCTTTCCATGGAACACAATATGTTATTTTTTCTGGCCACATGTCCTATAACCATAAAAGGGCCATAAAATAGTCCAGACATTTCACAGAGCGATGACTTGCTAGTTTATATGATAGCTTTGTGTTTTCTTGCCTTCTTTTTTCTCTCACAGATTTTTTGATCACTTTTAATAATCACCATTTCCGGAATAGCGTTAACCAATACCAGCAACAGATTATTAACTTGGAGGTTAATTGTATGTGATTATTTTATGATGATATGGCTTTTTATATAGCTTTTGGTTTCTTACACAACGCTAGCAAATAAAATAACTTGCCATGACTTGGAATGTAGTTCAATCAATGAAACAATGTAGATCTAATCTATTTTTGATATTTTAAAAAACTTGTGATTACTTGTCCATTATGTGTTAAAATCAACTTATGACTAGGCCCACATCGAATCTGTGCGTGCAGAAATCTGCAGATTTCCACAGATTTTCAGCCCATCATTGAGTCTATTTATTTAGTGATGGTAAATTTATATTTATTTAGTTTTTAACCCTCTACAGCATGGTGTTGCCGGATGACAACAACATATTTATGTTTATTTCGCTTCCACTGTTCCTTTAAGACCGACGTTCAAATTTTTTTGTTGGAAAGAGAAGACCTTAGCTTAGCCAATGATATGCTTTGGTTAAGTCACATGACATGCAGTGTTTTTCTGTGGCGCGATTTCTGACAGACTTGCGTTTATTGCGAGTATTGCTGAATGCAAATGAAAACGTCAATAAAAACAAAGGGTCAACTCATGTCAGATCCACAAAAAATCTGAAACATCACCTCCAGTAAGTTATGATTACATATTTACAACTCAAAAAAGTTTTTATCAAATTAGTTTTTTGGAAATTGATCAAATCTATGTGTTGCCAAATGGAAACACAGTGCAATATTGCAAGGTTAGCTAGCTAGCAAGGTCAGCTGTGATCTTTTAAGTAGTAACAATAACAACATGAATGCTAGTAATATAATGTTGATCAATCATATGTCAATGGCATTTGAATTATGGATAAAATCGAATTTTAATGGCAATACATTTAATTAGATATAAATACAGGGAACAATGTATTAGTGAGGACCACCATACGGTAAGTGGAAGAAGTAGGACAGAAGTGGCTCTTTCTGCAGATGAAAGTGAAGATGAGATTGGTTTTAGTGACCATGAGAATGATGCAGATTGGACATTTGATAAGAGCAGTGATGCAGACAGTTCAGGTAAGTTAGCTCAGAGGCAGATAAGACAGACGTAGTATATAGTATAATATATAAACATTGTTAGCTAGTAGCTACATTATTCGGATGCATCTGGATATATTAGACTTGTTTTTTATTTGTTATAATGTTTACTGGAGGAAATATTTATAGCTACTGTATGTTGTATACATGATAATACAATATGTTTGTTTTCAATAATATTCAGCAAAAGAATGGAATAAATGAAAGCTGTTGGAATATCAGTTGTTGGAAAGTATGTATAAGGTGTCATTTATAAGTTCTGTGTTAAAGCTTTTAATACTGCAACACCAATTAAATTATTTCAAACAACAAAGCGATTAATCACAAGGAAAGTTCTAAATTTTTAATTTCTAAGTTAGATCCACTATTGGACGTGTTTCTATATGGCAACATATCATAAAGTATCTTAAAAACATTTTTTTCTCCATTTTTTACAGCACTTCCAGTTTAACCATTCTTCTTTTTTTTTTTTTTTTTTTTTTTTTTATTCTAAGAAAAAAAAAAACAATCAAATTTTTTTTTATATATCTATCATGATGCATACAGTAGAGGATTAAATTAATTTCAGCAATATTACTGACTAATATGAAAATGTTCATATGATTTACTTACAAAACAGTGTGTCAAGTAATAATTTTTCTATTTTAGTAGATATGTGGTAGATATATAATATGAGAGAGTTGCTTTGTTTACCAAATAAATGGATCCAATAGGATTTGCCTTCTAAACAATAAATAAAAGTAAAAAAAATTATCATTTTTTTATTTAACATATTTAGTATTTAGTTACAATACTATACACCCAAAATCATTCTGCATAAATCCAGAGATTTTTTACAATATTTTGTGCAGAAATAGCTAAAATGTCCACAGATTCTGTCTCGCCCTGCTTATGACTTATCTTGACAGTTTCATTTCTTTAGCGGGACTGACAAATAGTTTACCTTGATCATTTGAAATAAAGGAACTGACTATGACAGCAAACTACAACCTTCAGAATCCAAAAACAGACTTGGTATCACAGTGTTATCAGATATTTTGGTACGCAAACCTTGACTAACATAACTAATACCATAGAAAATATAAAGAGATAAAAATGAACCTTTCTGGCCCTAGTGTACATGCATGAATGCTTGTAGTTCTCATAGTTTTTTGAAAAGATTGCACTTCCACAATCTTTCTGATGTAGTCATATGCACTGCTTTTTCTTTCTCCTCATTACTCTCTGTTTTTTCTGTGGTTTTGTGGTGTTTCTTTGGTGCAGGACTGTGATATGGAGGTTAAAGGATTTCTCTTGGACAGTGACCCACAACAGACTGCCCCCTCCTCGGCAAGTCTCTTTCTGTCTGTGTGTGACTGTTGTGACAAACGTTTACTAACAAACAAATAAAATTTACTACAATAGTTTTTAGGCTTAAATGAACTTCCCTCCTTCTGTTTCTCTCATCTTGTACTTCAGTTCCCCAAGATAGCATTCAAGTGTACTATAGTTATATTACCCACTAGCCAATATTAACCTAGTTACTGCAAGCATGCAATTGAGTGCAGCTCCATAATCTGACACTTGTTCTGACACCCACTGCTCTGTCTATTAGGGCTGGGCGATTTGGCCTGAAGTCAAAATCTTGATTAATTGAACATTTTAACTTGATTATGATTAATGAATGATTATTTTATTTATTTATTTTATTTTTTGCTCTCGTAGTTCACTGACAAGTTTTGTACAGTAAATATGCTCGCATACTACAA
Source organism: Danio kyathit (assembly GCA_903798195.1). Taxonomy (NCBI): domain Eukaryota; kingdom Metazoa; phylum Chordata; class Actinopteri; order Cypriniformes; family Danionidae; genus Danio; species Danio kyathit. Next base: position 45,826,148 of record LR812539.1, read on the forward strand.
GTGAGCGATTTCTGAATGAAGGGTGCATTGCTTGATTTTAAAATAATTGAGAGAAACACACACTATCACACATAAAATGGTATTTTTAATGAAAATAAAAAGTAAAAATTGGTAACAAAATAAATTATTTTAGAAATAATAATAGAAAATAAGCAGTATTTCTTCTACTGTAAATAAAATAACTCTTGTATATTCTGTAAATAATGTTTTAAACATTGGATTTCCTGCATGTTCTGTAAACAAATATTTTAATGTAAACAATAATTTTAATGTAATGGAAAATAAGCCATCTCAAGGCATCTCTGGCGCAGCTTCCAATCATCTTCAATGTAGTGCAAAGTAGGGCTCAAGAATGGGTCCATCATCCTACTTGACCAGAGATCAGACGTGGCTGCAAAGTGGCCGCAGAAGTTGAAATCAGTCGCGACGTGTAATTACATTTTTTGAAAGGTGTGCATCAGCGATGAGGGCTTTGCGAGCGCACGAAGGCTGAGCTGGACCATATGCGTACGCTTGATGCAGAACTATAAACCAGAATGGGGTTACGTGATTGCACACACGGTATAGTAAGTAATCGAAAAAATTGACCTTGAAAAATTTGATAGATTATAGGTTGTAAGAGTCGATTTCGATTACTTTTCGGACTTAAGCCGCGGTCACACTGGGCTTTCCTCTCTATAGACTTCCATTCATACGCACGCGAATGCGTCAGACCGGAAACGCAGGGTTATGCGTCAGATTTCGCAGGTTGCTGCGGTGCAAAGTTCAAACTTGGTGAACTCTGACCTGCGACCAATCCAGGATCAAAACATGACCTCTCTGAACAGAAATGTAAAACATGGAGCAATCGCTTGCTTTTTTAATGCCTAATCATGTTGTTTAATCCCGCCCCTTTTCGCAGCGCCGTACGACAGAATTTCGCAAGCTCAAACTCTAGTGTGACCGCGGCTTTAATGTCCAACTGTCTGTCTATCTGTCTGCTTATCTCACTGTCATTCATAGATTTTCACCAATTGGAAGATTTAAATGTACTGCAAAGGCACATTACATGTATTGTAAACACTTTTTATGTGGACGATGCATAGATCAGGGGTGCCCAAACTCTGTCCTGTATGGCCGGTGCCCTGCATAGTTTAGCTCCAATGTCCTTTAACACACCTGACTGGAAGTTTCTAGCATACTTCGGAAAGAGCTTGATTAGCTGCTTCAGGTGTATTTAATTGGGGTTTGAACTAAAATATGTAGGACACCGGCCCTCCAGGACCGAGTTTGGGCATCCCTGTATTAGATTAACTGGGTCTTGTCATAGCACTTATAAATTGTTGTTCTTTTTTTTGGTCTGATTGCTTTTGTTATTATTTCTCTGCTGCAGAGGCTGTCAAAAAGCATGACTTGTATTTCAATTTGTAGCATGCCTTTTAAGTAGTCTGCATTATTGATATACAGTTGAAGTCCGAATTATTAGCCCCCATTGTATTTGTTTTTCTTATTTAAATATTTCCCAAATGATGCTTAACAGAGCAAGGAAATGTGCACAGTATGTCTGATAATATTTTTTCTTCTGAAGAAAGTCATATTTGTTTTATTTCGGCTAGAATAAAAGCAGTTTTTATTTTTTTAAAACAATTTTAAGGTCAAAATTATTAGCCCCTTTAAGCTATAGATTTTTTTTCGATAGTCTACAGAACAAACCATTGTTATACAATAATTTGCCTAATTAACCTGCCTAGTTAACCTAATTAACCTAGTTAAGTCTTTAAATGTCACTTTAGGCTGTGTAGAAGTGTCTTGAAAAATATCTGGTAAAATATTATTTATTGTCATCATGGTAAAGATAAAATAAATCAGTTATTAGAAATGAGTTATTAAAACTATTATATTTAAAAATGTGTTGAAAAAAATCTTCTCTCTGTTAAACCGAAATTGGGGGAAAAAATAAACAGGGTGGCTAATAATTCTGACTTCATCTGTATATAGATCAATGGAATGTGTGGAAGAGAAATACATGTATGTATGACTCATGTGGAATTATGAAATATCACCACCCTGTGCCATCTTCTCAGGCCTTTAATTCGCATCATGCTAAAACAGATCTCCATAGATCTTTTGTCTTGATGAAGGTCAAGCCTGTTGATTTCCACAGTGCCGTCATTGTTTAGCAGCTGGAGTGTAAAAGAATGACAACCTCTATGTTCATGAAGCTGCCAGGCATTTCTGTCACTGTGGGTGGAACAGATCCATGGGATCTTATCCGTTTAAACGCCCTACTGCTCTTTGTTAGCAGTGTACTCACAAAAACTGAACTTTCAGGGCCAAACTTTGATGATTGGTTTTTGGGGTCTTTTGGTTGCATACTATTTATCTATGTGGAATGCAATTTGCATCATCAGAAGTTCACTTTTTGTATAGTGAAAGATTTTTCCAGTGTTGTAATTCTAAATTACATCAGTGTCATCTGCGTTTAATTTACTGCCTCAAACTTTGAGCTGAGTGTTTGCTTTAGGGAGAAAGTTCTTTTTTTTTAATTTTGGGTGTGGTGGTTTTAGAAAACCACATAGACATTTTTATATCTCTCCTACACTAAACCACAGTTCCATTTGAGTGAGTGAGTGAGTGAGTGAGTGAGTGAGTGAGTGAGTGAGTGAGTGTGTGTGTGTGTGTGTGTGTGTGTGTATAATACTAGAATTTGTTTTACTTTGTGGTAACAATTTGGTTGAGAAAAACAAATTGCAAATAATACAGATTGAAGTATTTTGGAAATGTAAAAAAAAATAGTGGTAGTGTTAGTGTTTAGGGTAGGGTTGGGGTAAAGGGATATACAGTTTGTACAGTATAAGAATCACTACCTGTAAGGACTCCCCACATCTATGCATATATTTTATTTTTAAATGCTTAAAGATGCAGTAGGTGACCTGCCCGAATGCTAGCATTAGCATAATAGCTTAGAAATTTTACGACCCTTTCATGCCGTCCAAAGCCACGCCTCCTTAAGTCATGAACATGCGAACGCGCACTGATTAGATATAACACTAAATTATGTCATTCACCAGTTAGAAAACTCTATGGAGACACGCATTTTATCAAGCATATGCTGACAGGCCAGCAGGTGCAGGAATTATATTTCACCAAAACTGTGTTACAGGCTGTCACTGTTCAAAAAATGAACAAATGTGTGAATATAAATCAAACTTCACCTCAGTAAAGCTGGTTAGGCGGAAGAGCATTTACTTATGTCTTGTTATTTAACTAAATAAATATTAGATCAGAAAAAAAGGAGTGCTAAAAACAGAAATATCCTGTCATCTTTTTACATTAAACTGATGACAGGTAGGTTATAAAGACAACGAGTGACTTTTTATTTTCAATTGTGCTCGCTGATCCTCGTACATCCCTTGTTTTCAGCTCCTTTTACACTTGAACAACTAATGCCTAGTTCACACTACAGGATTTTAAGCATCAGCAGATCGCTGTGCAGTTCACACTACATTACTTGATTTTGTGTATTTTAATCACTGTGGTGTTCACACTACGCGACACTATGTAAATGATCCACAAGAGGGGGGTCACACACTACATGATCTGACAACAACTTGTTCGCCAACAGTTCAGTCAAGCTACCAAACCACAGCCAAGGAAATTTTGAGGGAGGAGTCGTCAGAAAAAGCTGAACACTATTTCGCTGCTTGTGTGCTGTTTACATCACTCAAGCTTTCAAGGGATTATTTAAAAGCCTGCTAAAATCAACAAAACTTTCTGATAGCAAAAACATAAATTTAGTTCAGATATATCTTTCAAAACAGCATATTCTGTGCCGCGAAATAGCTCCTGTTTGAAAGTGAAAATGAAAGCGAGGCTCAGACCTTTGCATGTTCTAGTATCTTAACTACATATTTATAGGCTGTATTACCAAAAACGATAATATTTTTAGGGTAATGCTGTCATAAAATATGATGACAGACATTCAAAGCTTAATTTTAATATCGCAATAGAAGTTTTGAATGTAAATATGATGTGCGAAAGGTCAGAATGACCATTATGGTAATTCTAATAGTTACAGAATTCTAGTTCCACTATTAATATAGCCTACTCCTGTGTCCGTGTTAACAATGAAGCCAGTGCATCGATGCCCATTCTGGCCAATCACAGACGTTTCTGTTCAGCTCCTGAGCACACAGCCATTCAGCTCATGCTGATATGCTCTCTCATTGGCTGCAGCTCGTCACTACATCTGACCACACATGGGGTCGAGTCGGCCGACTGCTCTGGAATATTCAGCATGCTAAATATTGGATTTCCGTCTGCGAGGTGTCGGCGACGCTTCAGCGAGCCTCTTTGACGCGTTGTTCAGTAGTTCACACATAAAGACTGCCGAGCGCTGTGCACCCGCAGATTTTTCCCCGATCACAGCCCGATCTGTCGGCGAGCTCGTTAACTTCCAAATCGGGCTCAAATCAGGCTTAAAGTGTCAAATCATCCTGTAGTGTGAACTAGGCATAAGTGAATGCTCAGGTCTAGTTAACCAACTATATTATCGATGCTGTAAAAGGTTCTCCATGAACTTGAAAATAGCCACTTCTGTGCATATAAACCCATTCATAAACAAGAACACAATCTACATAAGCTTTGCGTGGCTAAAATTGTTTTAAAACATACATGTCTAAAAGAAATACTTCAGCCGTGGTGTCACCCAGTTTGTTGTTTTGAACTGTATAACGTCATTGCCCCGCCAGCATGCAAAAGTAATTCAAAAGTTTAGAAAAGTTTTGATTCTGCATTTTTGGCAGAAGCCCTTTCAGAAACAATGTTTCTTTTCATGCATACAAGGCCACGTTGGTCTTTCAGAAAGAAGTTCAGGTTGATACAGAGTTTGCCTGATGGCGTCTCTCTGTCAGCGGTAGATCCGTGCTTCACGTGTGCGCGCAAGTGACGTATCTGTCTGCTTAAAGAGGTTGCGCAGAAGTCTAAATTTAAATGTGTTGATAGACAGTATGAGATACCTGTCGTAATTGAGTTATTTGTCAGTCCGACAATATTTAATTGGATGAACATTTTGAGTTTTATGCCTTATCCAGAATATAAAAATACATATAAATACATTTAGATCATTTACTTTAATCATTACTATTGGAATGCGAAGAGACTTTCAACCAGCACAACAAAAATGTTTCTGAAGACAATCACCTACTGCACCTTTAACATTTGAAAACCAGTAAATGTGCTAACTGTTTGTATAAACAAATTACAGTACCACACAAGGTGTTACCTCCGAAAGCCTGTAACATGCTCAAAAACACTTAATTCATGGATGTATGCCAGTAAACAGGGCATAAATGAAAAGTCAGGTTACACGCAGGTATTGTCATGCTAAATTAATTAACATAACGGCAAAAGCAATTAAGCAAATTTTCAAGACACCTCACATATGTCTGTATTAATCAGAATTTTGCATCATTTTATCATTCTGAAAATGTGAGTTTGTGATATTGCACATTTTCTGAATCTCTCCACAAAGTATTGGAAATGATATAATACTCAAAAGGATATGCATGTAGTCATATAAAAGTATTTGTATTTCAATGTGCGACAGGCACTCAGAGAAGGAAATAAGCAGGCTCAGATGGAAGAGGCTCCGCGAATTCCTGGAGAAACAATCAAAGCTATTGGTAACAAACTTAAGTTGTCTCAGTAAAGAACCATCATGAAATTATAGATAATTACTTTATTTTGGTGGCTAGAGTTGGTCTTCCATGCCAACTCACACTTTTGGTTGTAAATAACCCATGTATGTTGTGATTTTTTTTATTATTTATTTTTCTTCACAGTCAAAGACGTCATGTACATCTGTCCATTCTCTGGGGTCATAAGGGGCACTTTAACCATCACTGACTTCAAGCTCTACTTTAAGAGTCTGACAAGGGTAAACTCTCTTCTGAAACTCTCTTCTAGGGTAAAAATGCTTCTTTTCTTATTTACAGCTTCTAGCACACAGCAAACTATAGGAAACTTTAAAAATTTAGCTTGAACATGCTGCAAAGTTGTCATAAGTAATAATTTTTCAGTACATAAAAATATTGAACTATATGAAACTTTCAATGATTCTCTTTAAAATATACACTTAAAAGATCTAAATGTTTTTGAAAGATATAACCTTTAAGTAGACCTAACACAATAATCAATATATTGACTTATCGCACAACACATGGACATGACCTCAATCATATTTGGTGATGCAAAATACATAGCCCATACATAAAAAACAAATCTAGTAACATACATGTCAGTGTCAGTATGGTTAAAAAATAGTATTTACTATAGTATATTTTCTTGTGGGTGTCTGACAACTGAAAATAGATCTGGTACCAGGTATCGCAGCCTAACTTTTTTACCTTGCACTTTTATTATTTTATTATTTTATACACTTTTATTATTGATTTAGGATAAGCATTTTCACATTCTGATTCCAATGCCTAATTGTTCAATTGTTAAAACATTTAAATGAAATATTCTAAAGAATAAAATATTATGTGTTCTTTGGAAGAGTGTACTTGCATTGTGATGATATTATATTGTCATTCTGGCATTATATAATGATGAGTGGAGTCTTAAAATTACAATAATATCGTTTATCACAATATATTTTTGTGCAATATATCGTCCAAAAACTAGATATCATGACAGACCTAATTTAAAGTTTGCATTTATTTAATCTTGAAATATTGTAAAGATGTGATTTCCATTTTAATTTTAAAAACTCTAGCTGCTGCATTTTGTATCAGTTGCAACTTCCTTATAGAACCCTTAGGTAAACCAATATAAACAGCATTGCAGTAATCAAGCCGAGAGAAAATAAAATCATGAAATAATTTCTTAGCCTCATTAAAAGATAGGAAAGAACGAATTCTGGCTATGTTTAACTCAATCCTTGAGTTAAAGATGGTGGTCTTAATGTTCCTGACTTCAGCTCTTGCTAATTGTGTATTTAAAAACAAATGGATTAAGATTTATCTGAATTCTAAAGGCAAAATTTTGAGGTTTTGAATGTTATTTGAGGTGTAATTTTCATAGTATAAAACATATATATATATATATATATATATATATATATATATATATATATATATATATATATATATATATATATATATATATGTATGTATGTATGTATGTGTGTATATATATATATATATATATATATATATATATATATATATATATATATATATATACATATATATATATACATATATATATATATATATACATATATATATATATATATATATATATATATATATATATATATATATATATATATATATATATATATATATATATATATATATATATATATTTTTTTTTTTTTTTTTACCATAAATCAGTGATATAGAACAACAAATGTATAACCTTTAAAAATAAATGCTTATTTTATAGAAACTGTTACAATAACAATAAAATATTATATTGGTGAGACAGTTATTCAAAAGTTATGGACAACTTTTTAATTATTGTGAATTTCTCAATTATTACATGATCCCCATAACTGCTAAAGAACTTGCAATAGTATGTGATACAATTCCTTATCTGTTAATATATCCTCTGAATCCAATATTTTACATACTAATCATTTAAGTATCAATAGTGTGAAAATTATAGACAATAAATTTAATAACTTTTTTTACATTAAAAAGTTATGCAGAACCATATTGTTGCCTAAACGCAAACCCTTTTGGAATTCCTTATTTGAGCAGATTGAATGGAAAAAAGTTTTACCTAGTAAATACTTTCTTACCAATAAAGTGAAAGAAGTGACATATAAACAATAAAACACCTGTTTTTTTAATGTACATATACGCAAATGTTTTGGTTTGATGTTGAATAGTTTATATTTAAACTTCAGTTTTCTTGTAAATATGTTTTTCTTTATAATAATAATAATATTAATAATAATAATAAAAATAATAATAAAACTTTGACGCAAAATTTGTTTTATTAATTTAATGATTATATATGAGAAGTACCAGGTAAACAAGCAATAATGGTCAAATTATAAAATTAACATTTATTTGTTTAAAATTAATCTTAAGCATTATATTGAAACCATTAAAGACAATAAAAATTAAAAAGCTATAAGGATGCATGCCATTTTTGAAATATTTTCTTTATGCAAATTTCTTGTAATTTATATATCCCCTGTAATTTAATTTATTTTTTTTGTTTTATTCTCTATTGATTAGTTCCTTTGATGTTAAAAAATAGTACTGTAAAGTAATGTGTTCCTCAAGTATTGTATGCTATTGTTCTTGTTATGCAATAAAAAATAGATGACATGTAAACAAAAAAATAAATAATGCATGGAAAGTATAAATGTAAATCTTAGTACTAACTTACTGTCACTTTTGATGCTACTTTTTACTTTATAAAATCTGAAACATTGCATTTATAGCTGTTTCCGCTCAATATTAAGATGCACAACATTTATTAAGAATGGCATTATTTACTATAAGTACCAAATTAACATATTATAGCATATAATCTCTGTAGGATTGTAACGGGTGCTAACTCTCATCGAAGGAATGAATACATTTCAGAATATATTAAGATAGAAAAAAAAAACTTTAATTTGAAAAATTTCAGTTTCTTGTTGTACTGAATTTCTGGATTAAATAAATTCAGCCATCGTGTGCATACTTTTTCAAAATCATTACAAAAATTACATTTTTAATTAACGAGTTATATATAATATTATAATATCATATAATAATATTATAATAATATTGTGACCAAAAAAATGTTGTGCAAGTACAGTAAAAGTATCTTTTAATACTACTCGAAGTATAAATGGTGCCTTTAAAAGTACTAAGTACTCCTTTTAAAAATAACAAAAAATGTTCTCAAATAAAAGTGAAAGCACACATTTTTAGACCTCTTAGTAAAGTACAATTGCTGATGAAAAAAATACTCAGGTTAATTTGATGATTTATAATATTTTACTTAACGCTTTAATTCCTGAGTGTTTTCCTAACCCTATTAAGCACAGATTGTTTGGTTACTGCAGCTGTTAATGTTGTTTTCTGTGTTTGAGAAAGGATTCTCCATTTGTACTGGATGTTAATCTTGGAGCCGTAAGCAGACTGGAGTCTATCGCGGTTCAAAGTCACAGGGACGACACTCAAGGACTTGAGATAGTCTGCAAGGCAAAGAACAACTTTTCCATTCTTCAATGGCTTCATTTATTCTCCTGCACACACTTTTAAGTATTAACTTTTTTTTTTCTTCCACAGGACTTGAGAACCCCACGGTTTGCATACAAGAAGGAGGGACAAAGCAATTTGGAGATGTTTAAAATATTGTCAAAGTATGCGTTCCCGCTTTCCCACAACTTGGTATGCAATTTTGAAAATATCTGCAAGTAACAAACGTAACATACCAATGTTTTATACACTAGCTGCAGGCTTTCAGTATGTTTAATGATACAGACTCCCTCTATTCCCTCAGCCTCTCTTTGCCTTCAAGTACAGAGAGCCATTTCCAGAGGATGGATGGAAAATCTACGACCCAGTTGCTGAGTACAAGAGACAGGTAACAACTGTCATCGCCAGTGTTGGGGGTAACTCATTACAAGTAACGCGAGTTATGTAATAATATTACTTTTCCAAGTTCAATTCAATGCATCTTTATTTCTATAGCGCTTTTACAATGTAGATTGTGTCAAAGCAGCTTAACATAGAATAGTATAGTAAATTGAAACAGTGTCAGTCCAGTTTTCCGAGTTTAAGTTCAGTTCAGTGTGGTTTAATTTTCACTGCTTAGAGTTCAAACACTGAAGAACAAATCCATCGATGCGCAGCTCCACAAGTCCTGAACCATGCAAGCCAGTGGCGACAGCTGCAAGGAGCAAACTTCACCAAAAAAAACTTGAGAATGACCAGGCTCAGTTGGGCACAACCATTTCTCCTCTGACCAAACTTCTTGTGCAGAGCTGCAGTCTCGACAACGGAGGCTAGAGAAAGCTGGATGTCCATCGTGGAGAAGCTGCAGGTGGGAGAGGTAACCGGCTGGTGTACAGGCCGGCCCTTCAGGATCAATGCGAAGACTGGTCTGTCACTGGGGTCTACCAGGAATCAGTCTCATGCTCTCCACTCCTCCATGACCACCACAGTAGCTGCTCAGGATACGGCCTGGTCCAGGATTATGGAAACCTCAGGAATAATAAAAAAAGACTAACATAAGTGTAGATGCTGTTTAAATTATAATGTCTTTAGGGAAGTGTTCCCGGCTCCGGTTGCCCTAAATAATGCAGACTAACAATCCTTTAGAGGATTTGGATTTCAAAAGCATTTTTGTTTTATATGTATGCTAATGCAAAGAAATGTGTCTTTAATCTAGTTTTAAACTGACAGAAGTAACTAGTAAAGCATTACTTTTAAAAACTAAGTAATAATATTTGAGTTACTTTTTAAAAAATGTAATGCAAGTTACTTTTTAGTTTAGTTAATTCGCTTTTTAAAAATAAAGTGCTGAATGAACGTAGTCACATTGAATCCTGCACGCAATGAGAGAATGCAGGAACAGACAGAAAGGAAGATGGCAGAGCCTTATATTTCTGCAATGGAAATATTCTCATTATTTTGAATGCATGGAAGAAAAGGAAAAGAGGATTATCTGAATGGACAGTGATTTTACTTTTAAAAAGTACAAAAGTAAACAAAAAAAACAAACACATTGCATTAAACTCTTATTAATCTGTATATTCGGCATGTATAGCTCATGGGTCAGGAAGTTCTCAGAAGATAACATTATTGTACATTCATTTTTTTATGTGTTTTTTTAAAGGTAAATGAAGGTTATACAGTGTGGTGTTAATTGCAGAGAAGGGAAAAAAGTCCAGCAAATTCTGAAAGAGATTAAGGCTCAGCCAGGTCAGAAAAAAGTAATGCAAAAGTAAATCAAAAGTAACCTAACACATTACTTACCATCAAAAGTAACTAGTTACTTTTTTGAGAAGTAACTCAATATTGTAATGCATTACTTTCGAAAGGAACTTTCCCCAACACTGGCTGCTTAAAATTTCAAAAGAACGTGTATCAGAATGGGTAATTATTGGTGTATATTGCTCTGATCTACTTTCATCAATGTTGTGGACGATGACAGGGTCTTCCGAACGAGAGCTGGATCATCAGTAAAGTTAACAGTGGTTATGAGGTGTGTGAAACGTATCCTGCTCTGCTGGTCCTGCCTTCAAACGTCACAGAGGATGAACTGAAGAGAGTGGCAGCTTTTAGGGCCAAACGCCGTTTCCCTGTAAGATAATAATGCATGAATTTTGCTTTACAATTTAGTCTCCATTGCAAATGTTCTTTTACCAATTGAAATATCTTCTAACAAAATCTGTTAATGTAAAAACATTTTCATTTACCTGAAATAATCTTAAACTTATTTTATTAAGGCAACAGTTCTCATTTTTATAATTCAAAGTTATGAATAAATGAAAATGCATTAAAGCAATCAGAAGCACAGCAAATTTTCAAATCCTTTAAAATGAAAATAATTGCAGATGAAAATTACGGAAGCCCGTTCCCGCCACTAAATAAAGAAATAAATTAAAATAAATAAATACAATGTAAAAAAAAAAAAGAAAAAAGTATAAAGTCAGAATTGTAAGTTATTAAGTCAGAATTGTGAGTTATTATGTCAGAATTCTGAGTTATAAAGTCCGAATTCTGAGTTTTAAAGTTGGAATTGCGGGTTATAAAGTCAGAATTCCGAGTTTTAAATCTGAGTTATTAAATCTGAGAAGTCTGCAATTCTGACTTAACTCAGAATTCTGACTTTTTTTTTTCTTTTTTTTTTTCTTATTTGTATTTATTTATTTATTTTATTCAGTGGTGGGAACGGGCTTCCATAGTAAATGAAAGCAGATTTTAACCACTATTTTAAATCTAAATTTTTTTTTTATTTATTACTAAGGTCTTAAATGTTATGGTTTTCCCTTAGGTGCTTTCCTGGATTCATCCTGAGAGTCAGGCCGCTATCGTGCGTTGTGGTCAGCCACAGGTGGGTCCATCAGACCGCCGCTGTAGGGAGGATGAACGGTACCTGCAGACAATACTTGATGCCAACGCTCAATCTCACAAGCTCTGCATTTTTGATGCTCGCCAAAGTACTGTGGCTGACACCAACAAAGTAAGAACCAAACAAATACTAATCCATATAAAGCCCTTGTCATGATTTTGGCATGATTTCCTTTACGTAGGGTGTCGTGGGGAGTCGTAAACTACAAATGGGCGTTGTGACACAAGATTCAATAATTTTCTTCTCGTGTAATGTGGCATAGTTCACGACAACCGATATTATATGTGCGACGCCTCACGACATCGTCACAGACAATCTAGCATGTTTAATTTTTTCCCCGATCTTCACAAAGAGTTCCGTCACGTGGGTGACACTGGACAATAGGAGCATATCATCTTTCAGTTATATCTGCAGGTGCTGCCATTAATCTCTTCGGTCAGGTAATTAAAAAATAGGCTGCATATTTAGGCTACTTATGGGTGGGTCTCTCGTGGAAAAGATCAATCATTGGTTATGCAGACTACTTTCTCTAAAATATTAAAGTCTTTTAAGCAATTTTAATTGACAGACTGGCACAAATATGCAGACATCTCCATTTTCACAACGAGTTTCTGAGTTCTCTCAGCCTTCCAACTGAGTTTGTTCCTCTGAGGTAATCTGGGAAGATAATCAGTGCTACATTGTAAACCTGTCTTGCTTATTCAAATTACTTGATTACGCTAATTAAATTGAAACTTGCTGGCAAAGGATGATTTTGTCATTAAAAATGAAAACTGAAAAAATGAAAAGTTTAATATAAGAACATTTTAAACTGAAATTTTATTTAGGGTAGATTTTATTTTATTTAACAAGCCATGTTTGTGCTTTGGCGCTGAAGCATATAGCAGACTGGTTTTGAAGCACGTCACCTCAGATGTTATTCGTTATTATCTAGATAACTGAACAACAAAACAATACATTAAAATTAAGATAAATTATACCAAATTAAAATAGTTTCAAAAAGATATTTTTTCGAATGCCCTTAAATAATGTAGCCTAGTTGTCAGCAAGCATGAGTGTTTATTAGGATTGACATAAGATAAAAAAATATTGAAATTAATAAGATACGAAATATTGTTACAGCAACACTTATGACTGCTTTGGGAAATAACGCTCATCGGAGACATCACGGGATGACTGATTGTAAAGGAACGTGTAGTCTGGTATATTTGTTACCCATTACAGGTCAAGATTTTATCAAAATCGCATAATCTGACATAGTGACTTTTGTAACCGACAATAAATCGTATGATCTCACCGGGGCTTTAGTTATATCAAAATCAGTTATTTTGTAGTTGAGACTAAAGCTAATGGGATGGTGATTTCACTATTTAAGATTGACAAGCCACGTTTAAGGGGGATATTGTCATGAAATATTTTTTTTGAAAGTTCATAGATTAAGGCCCAATCCTACTTCTACCCCTTAGCCATTGCCCTTACCCATAGGGACTATTAAATTGGCCCAATTCTCTTTAGTTTGAAGGCTAAGGGGAAGGGCTAGATACCCCTTCCAACAGAATTTTTTTTTAGGACCACACTCGAAACCAAGGGGTAAGAAAACTTCCCAGAATGCACCAGCCACAAAGGTAGCATGGCTGCACCCGGAAGTAAGGAGATCCACAAATTAGTATTTTTTTGTCATTATTATGAATTTTTACAACAAACAAGCATATGTTTTATTACATTCATAACTGCACTCATGTTTTACCGTCATTCTTTAAAAAAAAAAACGCTAAATTAAAAAAACGCTAAATTTCGGTATCTATAATACCTAACATCATAACTCCTGTATAGCAGTCCCACAACATTCTGTCACTTGATGACACTCGAATACCCTGTCAGAAATGTCTAGTGGCTGGGAAGGACCTTTTTACAGTGTCTGGTATAATGTAAATGTTGTTTTTTGTGTGTTTACATAGATGAATATGGCCACGGTGTAAATACACAGTGCAGTTACGATCCTTTTGCCACATTAGATCGTTATGATAACATAATATATGCCTTTGGTGTTTTCCTGAAGATGAATACCAAAAAATAACACAACTGAAATAACTAAAGCAGTCGCAATCGTCTGATCTCATATGAAGCAAGAGATCACAATGACATATGATGACGTGTGCAGGTTCCGTAGTGGTGTCCCATTTCTTTGGGGTAAATTTTGAAGCCCTTCCCCTTCACACTCAAGGGCCAAGAGGAAGGGGTAGGGGTACAAAAATGGATTTGGGATTGGGCCTAATTTGAAATGCGCTGATTGAAACATGTTTTCCTTTGAAATTATAGCAACATGTATGATGGTTCAACAAACATTTATAAATGAGAGAAATGTTTATGGAAAAAACGTAATAGCACAAGTTTGCAAATTTGAACAGATGCAATGCTAAATGACTGAGGATCACGAATAAGTCTTTCTGAACATGAAATGTGTTCTAAAAATGAACATGTTTGATATCTTTTGAAAGGAAAAAATCAAAGTTAGAAATTCAGTAGGTGCATCCCAAGTTGCATACTTATGCACTATTCTACGACATTTTGTAGTGTAAATAGTGTATGCAGTGCGTTCACACTGAAATATTCATTTTACTTACTCATAATAAGTGCACTTTAAATACCCAGCACTTATTCAACCATTAAAAAGAATTGTGGAATGTTGGACACTTCACACACTCAACGGTTGCAGCTTTGCTCACGTAGCAGAAGGGGCGGAGCTTTCAGGCACTGATGTTAGATTAATTTATGTATTTTGGATTGTGAAAGCAAAATTCTCCTACAAATGATTACCACCTTTTGATTGTAAATGGGGTTATACTCATGGAAGGTATTATTTGTTAGTTTGGTCATTTATTTCAGTAATTTGGCAACTGTCAAACGTCATCTGGGACACGAATTTCTGCTTAGTAAAAAAACGTTAGTGTTCCATTTAGGACAACACTACATACATATGCTATGCTGTTGAGTGTGTAAGTGCATATTGTGCCATTTAGGTTGCAGCTATACAGTAGTCTGTGGTCCTTGTACACTTTAGGGTTTTCTGTCACATTGCTCAACTCTGACCAAAATTTGCAGACTAACTTTGACTTTTGTCAGCTAGTATTCCAATATTTTTCATTGTAAATCTGTGCAAGGATCATAGCTGTGTTTTGAAAACTGGTGGTTGCTTTCTGGCTGGTCAGTACATGGTCATTCAATAAGCCAACTACTGTACCAGATTTTATAGCGGTTTACTCCTTTTTTTTTTAGGCCAAAGATGGAGGATATGAGAATGAGAGTTTCTACATAAATGTGGAGCTGAACTTTCTGGAAATACCCAACATCCATGTGATGAGAGAATCCTTAAGGAAACTCAAGGAGGTGGTGTATCCTGCCATTGACCAACAACACTGGTTCTCAAACGTGGATGCCACTCACTGGCTAGAATACGTCAGGGTGAGAATTTGGATTGTGTCAGTAAACCATATTCGTTTAGTAGTGATTGAAACCATACCCTATCAAATGGTCATCATTATATTCCAAGTTTTGTTTGTTTAAATCTACAAGCTGAGTCTGTAGCATGTTAAGAGTTAGTTTATAGTGACCTAATGTCAACATTTGGGGCCATGTTCTAATTTAGTTAATTAAGTTATTAAAATGTAATTGTTTTCTTAATTTTTTTTAAATAGTGATTTACAAGAAGTTCATAAGCTTGTTGCTAAGAGATATTCTTCAGTTTTCCAATATTTTTTAAATACTTTGAGGGATCAAGCATAGGATCTGGCATTATTTGGTTGTATTGCGACTGTGGGAGAAAACTCAAAACAAGATCTTTTGAAGAAAGCTGAAAACCTGTAACCATCGACTCCACAAATACTATGAAAGTCAATAGTTA
Organism: Danio kyathit; assembly: GCA_903798195.1. NCBI lineage: Eukaryota > Metazoa > Chordata > Actinopteri > Cypriniformes > Danionidae > Danio > Danio kyathit. The sequence goes on from LR812539.1 coordinate 45,842,121, forward strand.
CAGGTTTGCAGATTTCTTCAAAATATCATCTTTTCTGTTCAACAGACGAAAGAAAGTCAAACAAGGGTGCGTTTCCCAAACAACAGCATAACTCGCGGCTGAACTATCATAGTACGATGCATCGTTTGGGAATAGAACGATGTAGCGACGAGTGTTTACCAAAACCTGTAGTTTCTCTGTCGCAGATCCATCGTTTGAACCACGTTAGTTATAACGTAAAACTCCCATAATGATGCTCTAAACGGGGTGGTAACAACTTCTTTAGAGAAGAACCCCATAATTTCTTTGTGCAAATGATATTGTTTTTCACGCACACGCATTAAAAAAAAAAATCCAATATTAGTTTTGGTAAAAACATGCACTCGTTTTCCATATTAATTGAAATATATGAAAATGGCACATATAGTGCTTATTTTTCCTTTACAAATATTATTGAGAACATTACATATTCTATTCTAAAACATAAAATCACTTATAAAAAGCTAACACATATTCTAATACCATATATAAATTACATAAATAAATAAATAAATAAATAAATAAATAATGAGGATAGAAATGAAATTTAATATTTATTATTTATTAGAAAATGAAAAATTCCTACTTTAATAATAATATTATTGATTATTATTATTATTATTATTAAGTAGGATATTGTTTATTTATTTATTTATTTATTTTTTGAAAAGTCTACTTTTACAATTTGACACATGCAAAACACTGCAGAAATGTTCCAACCAACAGGCCCATGTCATATACAGTACAGATACTTAATAAATAACCTACTACAAATGAAAAACATTAACGTATGCTATGTTTTTTGTTTTCATAAGCTCTGGAGACGTAACATAAATTCCGCTTTTAAATAATAGGTCATCTATAGCTTTTAGTCATGAGCCACGGCTGTGTTCAAAATGACATCAATGTTTTCAAAGTGCACTGCGAAGGAAATTGTAAACATGAAGATCGCTAAAACTGAACTGTAAAAATACTTTGAAAGCAAATTACACCTAAGAGAGATGACTTTAATACTTTTTAAAAAATCCAATTCCAAGTTTAAATATTAGAATGTTTTAAAGGAATAGGGCATAGGGGGGATAACTGGGAATAGAACACATCCAGTAACTATGTTTCTAACTACAGCTCCAGAGGTGTAGTTGCAAGCGTACAAGTTTACGACACAGTTTGTCAATGTTTATTGGAACGATGGATTTGGGAAACGCCAAATCAACAAACTATGTTTGTAACGACGGAACTTGCGACCTCAGTTGGCTAACAATGGTTTTTGGAAACGCACCCCAGGTTAGAAATAAGTAAAGGGTGAGTAAATTATGACAATTTTTAGTTTTGGGTGAACTATCCCTTTAATTGCTGCCTTTATCTTTGCCGATTACCATCACATCATACAGAAACCTAGGTTTCTATTTGAGTATGAAATTTTAGTAAAATTCTTAGTCATGTTATACATGTTTATGACTAATCTGTCTATTTATTGGCATCAATTCAAGGAACTCAAAATAAAATAAAAATACAAAATGCTATTTAAATATTTCATTTAAAAATAGTTTTTCATTATGTATTTATACTTGCATTTAAGATAAATGTGCAGAACTATTCTAAGTTTTGTCTTTCTAACATTTAAGTTGCTCACATTAATGATTTAATGTGTTCATTCATTTTCTTTTTGGCTTAGTCTCCTTATAATCTGGAGTCAACACAGCGGAATGAACCGCCAACTTATCCAGCATATGTTTTACGCAGCAGCGGATGCCCTTCCGGCTGCGACCCATCACTGGGAAACATCCATACACACTCATTCACACACATACACTACGGCCAGTTTAGCTTACCCAATTCACCTATACACTTATATGTACCACATGTTTTTGGACTTGTGGGGGAAACTGGAGAACCCGGAGGAAACCCAAACAATCACAGGGAGAACATGCAAACTCCACACAGAAATGCCAACTGAGCCAGCTGGGGATTGAACCAGCGACTTTCTTGCTGTGAGGCGATTGTGCTACCCACTGCGTTACCATGCTACCCGATTTAATGTGTTATATTATGTAATTTACTTAAAGGGTTAGTTCACCCATAAATGAAAATTCTGTCAATGATTTCTCGCCCTCATGTTGTTCCAAACCCCTCATACCTTTGCGAACACAAATTAAGATATTTTTTAGCAAATTTAAGAGCTCTATGACCCTGCATAGACTACAATGTTTCAGAAAAAATGCCATGAAACAGTGACAACAATTACATAGACATCAGCAATTAAATTATTTGCCTTAATCTAATTAAGACAATAATATGATTAAGGTGTTTGCATGAGTTGCTTTTTGAATGTTCCTTTCATAATTTCGTTTTACATGTTATAACACATAATTCGATTAGCGTCATTGTGTCACCACGATATCCACATTATCTCCGGAGTTTCATGTAGTGAAATTTCACAAACTAATTTCGAGAGGAGCACGTGATATGATCGACTACAGCTGATCCTCATCGCTAATCATTAGCTAGCCTATCAGATCATTCTAAAACTACTATAAATATCCTGCCTAAACTTCATTCCATATCTTCGTTTTTGGTCACAAGCACTTAACGCTTACATACTTAATTAATCAGAACCACCATATTAGCCAAAGTACAAACGGGGACACTCGAGAAACACCGGATCTCGTATCTCTCCTAATGCTCTTTGACCAGGCAGGAACCTTGGGCTCATCTATCTCCGATCTCAGGGTTCTCTCCCGGGACAGCATGCCTAACCTGCTATCATAGTTTAGCATTATCTAAGTGTGAATTTCCGGTGTTTCTCTGTTTATTTGTCGACTTTAACTGCAGTTTGGCACTTTCACTTTCATTCAGGAATCTTGCATGCATGTCCCTGTAACAAACGAGATATTGGATGCGTGTATGAATTGCTGGAAGGCTGCTGTTGTAATGGAATTTGATACCGCACGCCAAATGGGGAAAAAACCTACGGATTTCATAATGTGGTTGGCTGTGGTCCTTCACTAACTCAGTTGGTGCAGACAATAGTATCAAACAGTCGTGTGTGTGTGGATTATCCTGTGGCAAAATGCAGCGAAAAGTCCTACATGACGGTAATAGTTTGATTAAGGTGTTTACATGTCTGTACTGCACTTAGGTAATGCTATTAAAATCTGCATACTCCACGTCTTCATTCGACTTCTGTTTAGTTCAATTATAATTTTAGTTAGATTAACGTCATAAAAAAAAATCGCTGTATACATTGTAGACTCTTAATCAGAATATGGTCTTAATCATATTAAAGAGCCCCTATTATACATTAAATAGGGTTATATTTTGGTTGTAAAGGTTTCCAACAACAGTCTAATATGCATGCAAGGTCAAAAAACACTTTCATGGTCTTATAATATGCATTTATTTTTACCTAATTTTCCCAGCGACTCCCATATGAATCGTTCAGTTATTCATTTGTTTCCAAACCCCTCCTTAGCGCCAAGCTAATCTGCGTTGATTGAACCGATGACAGCCAGTTGCAATTGGTCGACACTGACAGCCTTCAGCACGAGACAGAGTGAAATTCCCAGCACAGCTTATCAACAATATAGAAGTAGTCAGAGTGCATACACCGCATACACGCTTCATATTAGTGTAAGGCGTGGATTTCGGCAGTGGATGAATGTAAATACAGACGATGGACTTGAAAATACTGACGACTAACTATTTTATTGAGCAAAAACTCCAAGAACTCGGGAGCAGATCGACACGAGTCTCCTAGCCCGTCACACTCTATCTCAGTGTTGCCAGATGTAGCTGACTGATTCCAGCCCGAAAACTATCCAAAACCTGCCAAAATGCAAAAAAGTCCCGCCCACTCATCTGGAAAACACGGTTGTGACAGTCGCGAAAAACACGATAAGTGTTTATATCCGCACAATCATGTTAAAAACTGTCCAATTGAGCGGGAAACCGCCCAATCTGGCAACACTGCTCTACCTCCTTTTTACACACACACACATACACATACACACACACACACACACACACACACACACACACACACACACACACACACACACACACACACACACACACAAACATTACCCTCCTCCTCAGAGGACACAACACAAAAATAAAAGTCCTAAACAGAAACATTCAAAAACAGAATACATAGAATGTACATTAAAGAAACAACTTCACATTAGTTACTAACACCATAGAACACAGTACCCAGTTCTCACCAGTGTTATTAGGGCCGGCGCGTCCATAGAATAGTGAGGACGGCGTCCGTGAACTCCCCTGGTTCTCACTTTTATCCGCGACACCCACCCCCTCCCTCCCGTCCTCACTTTCCCCCAGTCTCTCGGATTTTTTGTGTGTGCATAAGTGCATTAAAGCAGTGCAGTTAAACACCAGCATATTGCTCTGTTATTAACAATAACACACATTCAGTATTAATCCACACAGTGGCAAGCTGAACTATTCTGAACCTTGACCGCCGCACGTGTGTAAGAACAGGTGACGGTAGCCATAGCAATGACAAACGACAGGATTGCAAGCTCACAAACGCGTCTAAATTTGCAAAGAAAGCGGCACGCGTCCCGATTTTAGCGTGGTTTTAGTCGCGATATGTATAAGTGTTATATGTTCTCAGGGCTTACCTGTACTCTGCTTTGCCCAACGATCACCAACCCTCATTACAAAATGGTGGAATAATCCATGAGCTGTGTATTGATAGTTCCTGTGGAGCTCTGTCAAAGTTTCATACATCAGTAGTCTTTTCTGATCCTTCCTTCTTTGCAAAAATAAACCTCAACCACTGACTCTTCACAGCTTCATCTTTGGGTAGAGAATATAACACAAGCTGTCCCTCAAACTTCCAATAATATCTAGCTAAGCACAGCGTCTTCATGACTCATGACTTCAGGATCTGTTTATCTTCCTCTTTAATTTGCTGCTGTGTTAGTGGGCGGGGCCGCAGGTTTAAATTTTGCGGGTCTGCGCGCGCAACCATCATGTTTCGTATCCACGTCATGCCGAAACGGCTAAAGACTCGTTATCAAGACGATTTATTCCAACCACTATGAGTCGACTCTTTTATAGATGAATCAATAGTTTTACTTTACTTGTGTTACACACTACATAGAAGGTCAGTTTTAAAAACCTATAATAGGGGCTCTTTAAGTGCAAATGAATAATTTGATTAGGGGTCGCACATGTCCTAATGGTTATACAATGCTACCCAAGATAACACATGAAGCACACGTGCTTCCTTGGGACTAAAGACCCATTTTATAATCACAGAAGAAGAAGGCGGGTTGTCTCCCCGTCTGCTTTTCTGCACCGTCTGTACTTCCCTTTTTCTGCACAGAAGAAATGAACAGTTAAATGCACATGCTTTGAGGCCTCCATAGACCCCAATATGTTTTCATAAATGGTTACTGAGGAAATCAGAAGCGAAAGACGCACTCTATTTTGTTGTTTCTGCTAAATCTTTCTTGTCTAAGATAGCTCCTTCTGCAAAATGCTTCATAAGTATGCAAAACACATCTCACTCCAAATAGAGTTTTGGTTAAAAATATCATTTGGCAGAGCATACAAAACATGTATCCATGTCCAATGTAGAGTGAAGAATGACTGTAATGCAAATGATTTAACATATCTTCAGGCAAAGCGTACACAACATATTTCTAATAAAGAATAAAGGATAACTGTAATGAGAAATGAAAATATGAATTCTATTTTTTATCATGAAGCTACAACAAATCTTTTGTGCATACATACTTCTCAGTGTAAATATAGACCAGTGTTTCCCAACCACGTTCCTAGAGGCCCACCAACACTGCATGTTTTGGATGTCTCGTTTGTCGGTCACACCCATTACAGGTCTTTACGTTTCTGATAAGCCTAGTTCACACTACAGGATTTTAAGCCTGATTTGAGCCCAATTTGAGCCCGATTGGGAAGTTAAAGTTTCACGAAACACCAAAACACATTTTTGAGATGTTGACAGTCATATACAGTATGTGTCCCACGCTGCTATGAACACTATTAGGACACATATATTTCTCAAAAAAGTGAAAATTTGTTATTTCGAGCAAATTCGTTCTTCCGGTTTGAAAATAATTTTTAAAGCTGTCGTGACATCTCTGAGTGTGCAGCATTAATTCATGAGAAAGACTTGGTTCAAACCAATTAGCACGCTCTATTGTGAATGAGGTGCAACTTCATTAATATCCATGATAGCTTCGAAGACTGTTTTTACCTGTTACAGTGTTCAGCAGCAGAGAGACGCCATGTTGTGTTGCCAAAACAAGTGAAAGATGAAGAATTGTTTGGAGACACGGGTCATCAGTGTTATAAATATGTTGAAACGAAGGTTTTGTTTTCTCGTTCTGAAAGCCAGCCTCACGTGTGGACTACAGTGCACGCGACAAATCCGTTTGTAAGGAAACAAATTTACCCGAGAGCTTTTCGCATTTGGAAATAGTGAAATCTGGATTTGCCGCTCGCCTCCTTTTAAAAAAGACGTGGTTCCAGTTGGTGTTGATTTGTCCTGTCTCTACAGATTTGGTAAGTGATCGATCAGTGGTCTTTGTTTGTTTATTCAGATGCCAAAGTTAGTTTGTATCGTCGGCAGTACTCTTTCAGTTTTTAAAGACATACCTTAGTCAAAATGATTTAGTTATTAAGTTTACAGTACGTTAACATTACTACAACATTATGGACTGAAAGATCTGCTGTAAATGCTGCTCTCCGAGTGTAAACACCTTAATCAAACTATTACCGTCGTGTAGAATTTTGTGACAGGATAGTCTATACTAGACGCTACAATACCTACCGAGTGCATCTAAGTTATTGAGAAATGCGGAGGTTTTTTTTTTTTTTTCTCCCATTCGCCGTGCGGTATTAAACATTCCATTAAAACTACACTCTTCCAGCAAGTCCTTGCATCCAATGTCTCGTTTGTCACGGGGGGCATGCTTGAAATGTCCCTGAATGAAAGTGAAAGTGCCAAACTGCAGTTAAAGTCGACAAAGTAATGATTTGGCAAGTAATTCGATTACTGATGTCCATGTAAACACGGTCACTGTCTTTCTCCCTTGCGTCTGTGTTGTTTTGCCTGACTGTCAAAATCAGTGCATGCCAAACGGAAACTCCCATTTTTATGCAAAACCTTCTCTCTTTCCCTCCCCCAACACTCCCACCTAAACAGAGCTAGACACACCCACTTTCCTGACTTTTTCCAAACTAGAGGTGTGAAAACACCCTGCTGAGACACGGGGTTTTGTGGCCCTGATCGGGAAAAAAATCTGCAGGTGCTCGGGAGTCTTTATGTGTGAACTACTGAACAACGCATCTAAGAGACTCGCTGAAGCATCGCCAACACCTCACAGATGGAAATCCAATATCTAGCTAGCTGAATATTCCAGAGCAGTTTGCCGACTAGACCCCAATGAGAGGGCATATCAGCATGAGCTGAATGGCCGTTGTGCTTAGGAGCTCAACAGAAACGTCTGTGATTGGCCAGAATGGGCATCGATGCACACACTTTTTTTTGCTCTAACATGAACACAAAAGTAGGCTATATTAACAGTGAAACTAGAATTCTGTAACTATTAGAATTACCATACTGGTCATTCTGACCGTTCTCATAAAAGACGTCACATCATATTTACATTCAAAACTTCTATTGAGATATTCAAATTAAGATTTGAATGTCTGTTGTCATATTTTATTACTCTAAAAATATGATCTTTTTTGGTAATACAGCCTATTAATATGTAGTTTAGATACTAGAACACGCAAAGGTTTGGGCCTCACTTTCATTTTCACTTTCAAACAGGAGCTATTTCGCGACACAGAATATGCTGTTTTGAAAGATATATCTGAAGTAAATTTATGTTTTTGCTATCAGAAAGTTGTTAGCAGGAAGTTGCTAGGCAAAAATGCATGCATATTTAAAGTCACAGCGTAAAGTAGCAGAATTCCATGCAGTCATTTTGACCAATATGGTAATTAAAGGTAGGAATGCTTAGTTCTTTACTGTTTTGTAATTTAAAAAAAATAACAACCTTAGAAAGTTTTGTATTGTAGATATGTTAGTTTTATTTCAAAGAGTTATTAAATTAAAAAAATTAATTTGTATCTATCCACTTAAACCTTGCAGATGAGCGATTGATCCGCTGACGCATCAGCTGATTGGGGATGTTTTTAAATGCTCCCTTGAAAGCTTGAAACGCTGTCAGTGATGTAATCAGCACACAAGCAGCCAATACTGTTCAGCTTTTTCTGACGACGACTCCCTCAAAATTTTATTGGCTGTGGTTTGGTAGCTTGACTGAGCTGTTGGCGAACGAGTTGCTGTCAGATCATGTAGTGTGTGACCCCACCCTCTTGTGGATCATTTATGTAGTGTCATGTAGTGTGAACACCACAGTGATTAAAAGACACAAAATCAAGTCATGTAGTGTAAACGGCACAGCGATCTGCCAATTTTTTAAGTCATGTAGTGTGAACTAGGCTTTAATGAGCTGATGATCTGAATCAGGTGTGTTTAGTTAGGGAGACCGGGAAAATGTGCAGAGCTGGTAGTACTCCAGGAACATGGTTGAGAAACACTGGTATATATGTGTTAATTATCACAGTGCACTAGTGTACCCTGGATGCCTGTGCACAAATTCCTCTGTTTGAAACAAAGGACAGGCGCATCCAATGTATATGTCAGCAGTGCAACATGCACAGGTCACTTAAACGCACATGTCCGTGTGCCCGAGAAGAAACTGTTAAATACGTTTTTGTGTCAGATGTGTCTTGATGTGCTTAATCATATTTCGATTGAACAACTGAAGGCATATGGTCAGTTTTGAGAATATGTTTTGGTATTTTTCTGGACTTTGGAGCATTGGAGGATGAGGAAGTTCTCAGATTTAATCAAAAATTTCTTCATTCGTATTACCAAAATAAAAGGTCTCAGGGGGTGAGTAATTAATAGCAAATTAACATTGTTATAACATTTTTTAATTATGATTAGTAAAAGCCAACAAAATTTAACTAATGAAATATCTCCAAGTCGGCGACGCGGTGGCGCAGTAGGTAGTGCTGTCACCTCACAGAAAGAAGGTAGCTAGTTCGAGTCTCGGCTGGGTCATTTGGCATTTCTGTGTGGAGTTTGCATGTTCTCCCCGTGTTCGCGTGGTTTTCCTCCCTGTGCTCCAGTCCAAAGACATGCGGTACAAGTGAATTGGGTAAGCTAAAATTGTGTCCGTAGTGTATGTGTGTGAATGAGTATGGATGTTTCCCAGAGATGGGTTGCCGCTGGAAGGGCATCCGCTGCGTAAAACATATGCTGGATAAGTTGGTGGTTCATTCTCCTGTGGTGACCCCTGATTAATAAAGGGACTAAGCCGAAAAGAAAATGAATGAATGAATGAATATCTCCAAGTCAACAACACTTACAAATATCCAAGTTATTTTCTTTCTAGCTCTTGCTAGCTGGTGCTGTTCGGATTGCAGACCGAATCGAGTCGGGTAAGACATCAGTGGTGGTCCACTGCAGTGATGGCTGGGACCGCACAGCTCAGCTCACCTCGCTGGCTATGCTCATGCTAGACGCACACTACCGATCACTCAGGGGCTTCCAGGTGCTGTTGGAGAAGGAGTGGCTGAGCTTCGGGCACCGCTTTGCTTCGGTCAGTATCATTCTGCATGTATATGAAAACAAATTCTACAATGTCACAGGATTAAATTGTCTTTCTCTCTTTACATCTGTTAGCGTGTGGGACATGGAGATGGGAATCATGCAAACTCTGAGCGCTCGCCTCTTTTTGTTCAGTTTATAGATTGTGTCTGGCAAATGACCCGACAGGTGAGGAAAAACTGTGACAATGCATACAATGAAGTATACAGTATGATGCCACTATTATATGACCACTTTAAATGTTTTAGCAGATCTTTCTCTTTTGTTCTTTCCATAGTTTCCTTCTGCGTTTGAGTTCAATGAGCTATTTCTCATCACGGTACTCGATCACCTGTTCAGTTGCCTGTTTGGGACATTTCTTTACAACAGTGAGCAAGAACGGGTTTCAAAGGCAAGAACAGATGCGATAATGTCACTTGGTTGTAAATAGGGGTATGATGGTCTACTACTAACCTTAATTATCTAATCTGATACCAGCCTTTATCGACAGATTGGTTATCAGTCAGATGGGACTGATCAAAATGGTATACTGTTTGTTATGGTTATTTCTGTTTAGCATAAACAATATCATCATTTTTTTCAAGTATCAAAATGATTACAGTATAAATATTTATATTCTAAAGACATTCTGTAATTTATTTGAGGTACATAAAAATGAGTACTTACATAAAAATTTTAACATTTAAGTTGATGGAAAAACTCAGTCAGCTGATCAGTCACTTTGTTCCACATTCAGGGCTCTGATTTAAGGATCTAGGTGCAAAGTCTAAGCGCAAGGCGCAAAAGCATTAAGGGCGTGTCCAAATCCACTTTTGCTATTTTAAGGACAGATAAATAAGCTCTACGCCACAGTAAATGGTCTAACAGGGTTGTGCTTATTCCCTTAATGAGTTATAGGTGTGTTTTGAGAATAAACCAATCAGAGTCTCATCTCTCATTCCCTTTAAGAGTCAGTTGTGTCGTGCCATGGTGCATTTGCTATTTAAATGGCGGACTTTGTAACCCAAAGTGAAAAAACTGAACGCTTCACTAGCGAGAAAACAGTTAAACAGACCATCTGCAGCGCGAGAATAAAGAACGAGCCTCCTACAATCGGCCTTTACTTTCACTTTCTTTTTCTTTCTTTCGTGGATAAGGAAACTGTGTTGTACGCACAAGCATCCATTAGCCTACATGATTAATTTCATTTAAGTGTAAAGATTTGTTTCAAAACTATTTCTAAATTCGGTTTTAATTTCCAGCATATGCATAAATGAACAATAATAACCAAGTGTGGTCAAAAATATAAAAAAATTATAAATTTTATTTCCAAACATGCGTCCCATGCCTCATATGGTCCAAAACCTGACAGGTGGACAAATCTAAGCTTGTTTTTACTAAATATAAATATGCATATACTAAATAATGATAATAATAACATTATACAAAAGCAAGTTGCCATGAATAAACTAAAAAAAAACCCTCGAGATGAAGGCATGGAGGCAGTGGTTTTTATATTTATATAGAAAATAATACTTTTTGTAATATTTTAATCCTTTTATTCTTTTTCATTTGTAAAGATATTTGCGTAATGCTGTGCATCCTGTGTGTATTAAGCAATGTGTAAGCGAGGCGTATAACTAACGCTAAGGCATATAGCTCCTTGCGCTGGACTTTAGACCTGCTTTCAGCTGATCTATTGCACAATCTATTTTAGTTCCTCAAAATAGCAATGCACCTTAACACACCTCTTTTCTAGACCGATACACCCATGAGTCCACAAAGTGGCGCAAATGGATTTGCTATTTAAACAACGTTGCGGAAAACGGGAAAACTAAGGCTGTGTTGGTCTAAAAATAGCAACACGCCAGGGCAAACATGTCTTATTGCGCCAGGTGTATGATAGGGCCTTCAGTGTCCAGTTAAAATGTTCTCCTTGATAATCAAAGAGGCTTCCAACAATCTGTACATAAAGGTCTCTTTATTGATGGTTCTAAAGGATGTGGTGCGACTGTAGTGAATTCACAAAGTTAGTGAAAGTTTTAAAGAACTGTTCTCATGTATGAAGATGAAACTTAAAGTTTTGAAAATGAATATTTTTATACATTTCTCAGTAAATATATACAAAATGTTTTGGTACATTTAAACAAAACTTTTTTTATTAAAAATTTATATTCGTTAAAATAAAATTTTGGTCTCCTAACAATTTTAGGCATAGAAAGATTTTCTATTTTTCTAAATTTTAATTTAACCCTTTGACTGCCCCTCTACCAAACGGTTGACCATGTTTTTACTGTTTTAAATAATAACTGTTAAAGTCATTTAAAGAATGACTGTTTTAAATAATGGCTTACACACACAGCATTGTTGGTTTACAAAAAAAAATTAAAAAACTAACATTAACACTGTTAATTTATTTTCAAAACTACTTTTGATGTCCGATATAGATAATACTATGGGATAATATCTATATCGGACATCAAAAGTGGTTTTGCATCCTTTCAAAACAATTCTGTCATGATTATTAACCTTCATGGTATTCTATCATGCTTTTTCAGGAGGTTTACAACAAGACTGTGTCTTTGTGGTCATATGTGAACAGCCAGATTGAGGAATTTACCAACCCACTGTATGTGAACTATGAGCACCACGTTTTATATCCAATTGCCAGTCTTAGACATCTAGAGCTTTGGGTCAGTTATTATGTGCGCTGGAACCCTCGCATGAGGCCACAGGTGAGAAGGGATTTTTGTATGTTTAGTAACCTTTTTTATTATTATTATTTCATGGAGGAGTGGCGTTTGGGAAACCTGTTTGAAAAGTATTATTAATGCACACCACTTATTAAGTAAAATTACTCTTGTTTAAATGCAACCAGATACTTCACACTTTAAAGCAATCCAGTAACTTAATTTTAGTTTGATGAAACTTCTATTTAAAATGAGAGTTAGAATGTGTTAAATGTATGCATAGATATATTTGTTCTTATAGTTAAGAATAAATAACATTTTAAAAGTATTATTTTTTTTTTAAATTTAACAAGAGTTTTGTATGTTTGTCAGGTTCCTATACATCAGAGTTTAAAGGAGTTGTTGGTCCTAAAGTCAGAGCTGCAGAAAAGAGTGGAGGATCTAAAACAAGATGCAGCTTCATCACATTCTCTCTCCTCCTCAGAGCATGAAGGCATGCCCATGCAAACTACTGTCTGAGTGTGTCTCATTTGGTCAATTCTGTAGTCGTAAATCATATTTGCTCCCATCTCTGTTGTCACATTCGCATAATAACAATGTTTACATATAATAAAATTCTAGTGTAATGTTTGGAATATAACCACAGTGTGGTCATCGATTCCCCCTATTGGATTTAAAACTACTGGCTAAATCATACATGACACTGCGTTCATTCACAACAGTCATTTCAATGAATATTTTAATCATGCATAATATGAAAACTGTGAATAGATTTGCTTTGTTCTAGTGAAACATTTTTTTTACACAGACCACCACCTTCAGACAAAATGTAAATAATTTAAATGCATTTCAATTGTATTTGTCTAATGCATGCATTTTTTATATTGTATTTGTTATACACATTTTATAGCATTATTTAATTTTTTATAAGAAAATGTTAAAAATACATTTGAGTAACTGTTCATATTAATATATGTACACAATTGTGTTGAACAAATAAATAAAACGTTTTAATTTCCATTTCATCAGTATGTCTATAGAGCTTTTTACAATGTAAAATGTGTCAAAGCAGGTTAATGTAGATGAAGTTCTGCTAAATTAAAACTACAACAGTTTCAAACTTCACTGAAAAACCTCGCGAGAAACCAGGCACCACAATATCTCTTCTGTCCGACTCCAAACAACTTGATTTGCAATTTGGTCACCGGATTTTATTATTATTATCATTATTGCAAGGTTCATACGGTCATGGAAAACCTGGAAAAGTCATGGAATTTTGACATGGCATGGAAAAGTTTTGAATAAACAGAAAAACTCGTAACAAATATCTGTATAGTTAAATATAGGTTAGTTGTCTTTACTTTTTTCTGTCCTTGGCCATAAACATGCTTTCACATTATTAGTGCTGTGTAACCATTAACTAAATTAATTTGACATAGATATAAAAATAAATTGAAACTAAATTGATTGTTGCGTGTTTTATGATATGCTGTAATGAATTTGAACGTGCATTGTTTTTCTCGTTATTTTCCACATATTTGTAGACATTACATAAAACGTTAGGTCATGAAAATTTACTTGAAAATCATGGAATTTTAGTAGTAAAAATGTGTATGAACCCTGTTATTATTATTATTATTATTAAAATTATTAATACAATTATTTAAAACTAAATTATTACATATGCTGCAGTTGGTAGTTCATGATCTTTTTATGTTTTAAATGCACACTTGTTTTTAATTTGAGCAAATGGTGTGGACTTTACCCATGTTATAAATGTTAACTACTCATAAATAAATAAAATTGTCATTTTTTTAAAACAACAAATCGAACAACCATTGTCACGGTACTTTACACTACAGCTATTTAATTAATTTTATATTTTACTTTTTCCACTTTTTTTTATCAGTCCACTGAGGTTCAGTCTGACTTTATTTCTGAAGATTTTAATTAAATCACCGTCTTTTTAGACCATCCTAAACATACTACATTTGTTTTCTACTTTTTATGCAACAAACGTACAGTATGCACTTTGTTTCGTGTACAGTTCACGCTCGCACGTGCTTTGGCGCAGATCTTTTTTAAATTGTTTTGACAGCAACTCCCGCCTTGTTTTTGGAAAATGGGGAGTGGTTTAGGCCTTTCTCCAATGACGGCACATGATATTTGAATATGCATGACCTTTTAAGCCAATCCACAGTTATGGAGGCCGTTTTAAATGCCTTCCGGGACTGACCAATCAGGCAGGTCTCGTAGTGAGCTAGCGCGAGGCTGTGTGGTCTTCCATAGAGGAAGCGTGAGGCCGTGTGATTGAGGAGAACAGACGACAGGACAAACATCAGAAGGTATCTTCACAACGCTAGGTTTGAAACTATAGGTTGTGAACCGATATTTTCTTAAAAATGTTAATTAAAATTTGTAAGCGCTTATTTTATGTGTAAATTATATTTTATATATAAACCTCGTTTACATTGACAATGTTTTATTCTGTTCTAAACTCTTTGGTTTCTCTTTGCAGTCTATTAAATCTGTATTTTATTTTTGTTATCTCGCTGTCGATTGATAAAGTTGAGTGACATGCTTTTTTTAACGATTGGTGATTTTAAAAATAATAATAATCTGCATATAAAAAACACGAGCTGTTAAATGGACCGATATGATGTAGAAAAATGCATGGTGTTTTCTTTAACTTTAATTGTTTCGTCTTATGTGTTCGCTGGTTATTAAGGCTTTGAGTCGTTAAAGCGTGGACAGCCAATGCCAGTCATGGCTGGTTTTAACTCTTTGGTCTTTGTTACGTACGGGCTTGTGCCGGGTGCTAATTTGCGAATCCTAGTATGGCGAAGAGTTGGCTCCTGAATATTTATTGATGTTTTTTTCTTTCGTTTTTGCCGTTGCTGCGTGAAAGTCCAGCTACGTAACTGAATATATTAGCTATTTATTATAACGTTAGTGTAATTCATAATTCGCTGTTTGGCTCTATAACGCCTCCCATGACGCCAACCAAACAAGGTTACATTGCAACCCAGGCCCGTAGCCAGGGGGGGTTCGGGTGGTTCGAAAGTCCCACCCCCCACTGACAGGATTGAAGGAAAGTTGGTTTTATATTTGCGCATTCATTCAGTTACATGCTCCCTAAATTGTTTACCATTATATACACAATAAGAAAACATACAATCTGAGGAAAGTGGAGTCATCTTTCACAACTGACCTACTCTATTGTTGTTAAATAAAGAAAAAACCCTTTTACAAGTAACTTTTATTCTAAACCTTGGACCATATTAATAAAACAAAAATGATCAATAAAAAGGTCTGAAGGACCAAAGGCGGCCCATATTAAAGTTAATTTTAATACTAATCAGGTTATTTTTATTTATGATTTTTCAGTCTAACGTTTTTACAGGAGAAAAATCTAGAAAACTTGTGAAGCTCTACATTTATTATTGTTTATTTTTTTAATTCAAATTACCAAATTCTAACTATGGAAAGTTAAATTTGCTGGCCAGATTGTTATTTGCCTAATAAATGAACATAAGCTACAGTTTTTAATAAAAAAAATTAATAAATAAATCCTTTTTTTATTATTATTTTTTTATTTTTTAATGATAAATCATGTAATAAATTAGTATTTTACAGTACGTTTTTTCTAAATCTCTAAGCAAATGTTTTGGTACATCAAAAGTTTTTGGTTCTGATGACCGTCTGACTAGCCATTTAAACAAAAAAAAAAAGTGCTTAAAATATCACTAAAATGCAGTATTCAAACCTCACCACTATTTGAAAATAAAGAATCCCCCTTTTCACCAGGCTGGGTACGGGCCTGCAACCAATGAGTTATAAATGCACGTGAGCGTAGCTTTACATAATTAATATTCAAGTAGTAACCTTTTAACATTAATGTGGTAGGATTTGATGTGCAGTGTGTGGAACTGAATAAGCTGGCCTTGCGCCAACATTATATTTAAAATATAGAGAATTTAAAAGTTGCTAAATCGTGCTTTTGCAGTGTCTGCTGTTACAATGGTGTGTGCAAGTCATTTTCTCATTGCAATTTGATGGAGTTTAGCTGAGAATGCCGTTTAGTCGCTCCCTTCACAATGTCTGTCTTAAAGTGCTCGTGTATTGATTTGATCTCAATCTTATTTTGAAAATAATCAGTAGTTTAGCCGCATTGCAGTTTAAAACAAAGTTCATTTTATAATAATGTTCTGTTGTCAGTGTAAGCTTTATACCATTAGAAAATGTTTGGACTTGCTGTGAGTTATAAAGTTATAATCAATACTATATGCGTTTACTATGTCAGCATATGTGTATTAAACATCAGTTCAAAACACACAATATTATGGACCAATCTGTAGCAGTAGTATGGACAAATGTAGCTATCAATAGTATATGCATTTACTGTATCAATCTATGTATATTAACATCAGTTCAAAACGCACAATGTTATGGACAAATCTGTAGCAATAGTATTGACAAATGTAGCTATCAATAGTATATGCATTTACTAGATCAGCCTATGTGTATTAAACACAATATTATAGACAAATCTGTAGCAATCAGAGAATTGAAACCATCCCACAAGAATTCAGCACTGGTCACAACTTATAAAGCACAGTGAAGTGTCAGTCTCTCTATGCTCTTAAAGTACATATCTGCTTGACTGAGTTAAGCATGTCATGACAGTTATGCATAGTATCTCATTTGCATTGTCAAATGTCTTTACATAATGTACGTTAACTATTATATTAATAATAATAATGATGATGATGATGATAATAAAACAGTAGCCTAAATTCAAGCATTTTGTGAAGCTGTAGTACAGTACATAGTCATTTTGAGTCCTCTCCATAATTAACATGCATGTTTTGGTACATTTTTCATGTAATTCTAGGTGGGGGAATATTTGAGAGGCTTTGTAATAATGGCAAAGGGTGATCCTGGTAAACCCAAGGGCAAGATGTCTGCCTATGCCTACTTTGTCAAGACCTGTCGTGAAGAGCACAACAAGAAGAACCCTGGTGTTTCGGTTAACTTTTCTGAATTTTCCAAGAAGTGCTCTGAGAGATGGAAAGTAAGTAGATTTATTATCTGGTGTTGTCTATATCCTAAAACCAAATACAACCTCTTCCAAAACCCTTATTTTTTGCAGACCATGTCACCGAAAGAGAAGACTAAATTTGAAGACCTGGCTAAACAGGACAAGGCTCGTTATGATCAGGAAATGATGCACTACAATCCAGGAAAGAAAGGTCGGAAGCAGAAGAAAGACCCTAATGCTCCAAGGCGGCCACCGTATGCGTTCTGTCTTTATAGAGTACCTTTCATCTGTCTGTCTCAGTGATTGTGGCTAGGGCTGGGCAGTAATTCAAGTGATTTTCATGTGCATTTTGTCAGTAAAGCTGGTTCTAGTAAATTGACTTATTCAGACAATAATGGCATAGAGAGTTGTTGTTGTTGTTGTTGTTGTTATTATTATTATTATTATTATTATTATCATCTTTCTTTATACTTTATTTGTACTATATTACAACTAAAGGCCTGATTGCACTGTGAGATTTCAGCCACTATTTTGTCATCTGAGACAAATTTGGGAAATCCTAAAAGATTTCTAAAAATCTTATAGGCTTAAACCTGTGATCTTTTGATCGTTGGTTTGACATGTTTACAGACAGCCGCTTGGTGCCCGTTGCGATCAGATTTTTCCTCCGATGAAGTTCTGGCAGTGTCAGAAGATTTAAGACACTTTCCTGCACTGTGACAACAGCTGCGATGAGCTTCAATCCAATAACCAATAGGAGCGACAAATTTGATGACTCAATCCATCCGACAATTCAAATTACCATGGGGAAATGTCAAAAGTTTTTTTTTTTTTTTTTTTCCTCCCCCTTACTGGATTAATTATTGAGACCCGATGTGTGCAAAATTGCTGCTACAGATTGTTTACGTTTGCTGTGACGAATCATTTCAGAACGCGGGATAGTGAAAGTGTCATGGGTGGATGACGTCAAACTCCAGGGGAGTTTTATTTTTTGTTTGGCGTGATTTACCCTGCTGTTGCTCCCTTCCTCGCCATGTCTCTTTCCTCTAACGTTACCTCCCCTTTTTTTTTTTTTTTTTTTTGCTCTGTCCTGTCTGAGGCGCCGAACTCTGCTGGCATCAGTGCGCGAAAGAGGCAGTGCATTCACAATGTCTTTGTTTCGTGTGACACGACAAATTGATTATAAAATTCGTTGCCAACGCTTTTAGTAATTGATTTTAAACAATTCGTTGTTTTTAGCCCTATAGTGTCGGTCCCAACTCTCCAGTACATTGATGGGCACTCTATACTCTATACTGACGTTAAACCGAGGTCCTGAATCTCTGGTCATTAAAAATTCCAGGATTTCCTTCGATAAGAGTAGTGGTTCATCATGGCCTCCTAACCATCCCCATATCTTAATTTGCTTCATCACTCTATCTCCTTTCCACCAATCAGCTGGTGTGCGGTCTGGTGCAATATGGCTGCCGTCGCATCATCCAGGTAGATGCTGCACACTAGTGGTGGATGAGGAGATTTTCCCAAAAACGTGTAAAGCGCTTTAGATGTCCTGAAAAGCACTATATAAATGTAAGGAATTATTTTATTTATTTATTTAATTTTTTTAGTTAGAATAATTTCACATAGAAAAGCAAGAACAAATCACAGAATGAATCGAATTATTAATTTTTTTTTTATTAATGTTAATATAGAATGATTTCTGTCTTTGATTCATTAAATGCAGACAATTTAGAGGCATCTTTTTTGTTTTGTTTTTTAAGGATAGCATGCTTTGAACATTTCTAAAGCCTTCACATTTATTTTTTTTGTTTGGCACATATACTTGTGTGTCATCTGTGTAGCAATTAAACTATCCTGTATTACTCAAAGATGTCACATAGGGGGAGCATATATAAAGAAAATAGGCTTGGACCTAATATGGATCACTGAAACTCTGCATGAGATGTGCAATGTAGAGGATGTGAAATTAGCAATGTTAATTGAGGAAGATGGGTTGGTCAAATGAGAAGTGAACAATTGTAAAACATTTCACTGCAACTCAATACGATGTTAAAGCGTGATATAAAAATTATGTTTTAATAGTATTTAAAGCTGCTGTTATATCAAGGAGTATGAGAACCAAAGAAATTAACCAAAAGATAGGTGTCATTTAATACTTTTGAGAGGAGCTGTTTTAGTTCTTTGCTGCCCTCTAAAACCTAACTCTAGGGCTTTGTTGATCTACAGCAGTACACTATTCTTTGGTTAAGTTTTGTAGTTTGAGTGTCAGGCGAATTATTATTATTATTATTATTATTATTATTATTATTTTTTTATATATATATATATATATATAGACCATTATGGCCAAACTTTCTTGGATTAAAGTATAAACTGAGTGCAACAAGTCCAGTGGTGCATAAAGACAGCAAGCTGAGGTGCTATCTTTAAAATCTTTACATTTTATAGAAAGATAATGACTGCTTGAAATAAATCCTTCTCTGAGATGATTCCGTAGTTATGTGATTATTTGTCACTGGATAAATTAAAGCAATTAAATCATGTCACTGGGGATTTCCTTAGTGTCTTCTTTGTGGGAGTTTTGGAGTTTCTGCAGGAGAGTGCTCTCTCATGCGACATTTATTGCTGATCACGCAACCATGCTTTCCTCACAAGATGTGCGTGACGTGCAGCTTTGCTCAATTGGATTTTGATTAATTGCTCCGTGTTTTAATATTGTTACCTTGTTGCTTTTTCAGGTCTGGATTTTTCCTGTTCTGTGCAGAGCAGAGGCCAATTATCAAGGCTCAGAACCCCAGCCTTGGCATTGGAGATGTAGCCAAGAAACTGGGAGGGATGTGGAACAACCTGTCTGATTCTGAGAAGCAGCCTTTCCTATCGAATGCTGACAAACTGAAGGACAAGTATCAGAAGGTGGTGAATGCTTTAATAAAAGTCTCTGAGAAATCTCTTGTACTCCCAAAATCTGAAAATTACTGCTTTCACAGTATATATATATATATTTTTTTTTTAATGTGGCCATTCATAGCATAAGACTGATTTATTTGACATTGTTTTGATTTCTCAGGATCTGGCGTTTTACAGAAAAAAGGGGAGTGGAGGCTCGTCGTCTGCCATATCTGAACCAAAGGATGACGAAGATGATGAGGAAGAAGAGGATGATGATGACGATGACGATGAGGATGATGACTAAATAACTGGTTTCTCCTAATTGGGCAGTAAGGTGTTTGATCACTTAAGTCTGGGTCTAAAAGGTCTTTGTGTCAAGGCTGCTATACACTGATAATCAGTAGAAGAGCCCAATGCATGCAAGCAAGTTTTCAGACAACCTCTCCCAATGCTGGGTTTGCTGGTGGACCTGTAACAGCTTGCTATTAAACTTTTGGTAAGAGCATAATATTTCCAAACTGTTGAACAAATAAAGTGGTAGCAGTACAAACTCTTTTAAAGTATTTAAGGTGGTATCTATATATGGCTGTTAAAATTTAAAAAGAAATCTTTCTTTTAACTTCCTGTGTTGTTGGAAGGATGTTTGTGACGTGCAGAATTATTATTTCTTGAATCTTGAGTGATTAAATTGAGTGAATTTTATGTGTGCAGAGTCTAGGAACTTTATCAGCCTAAACCAGAGGCAAGTGATCAAATGTTTAGCGAACATAAGCTATTATTTACTCCTTTAGTTGTTACATGTTATGTGTCAATTACACTGTGATTTGAAATAAACATGGCATTTTTAGATCTTAAATGATTGAAGTGTTTTTTTGTTATGCATTTCTCATGCATAATGTATGTAGCATTTAAATATTTGGAGTATTTGTCAGTTAATAAAAGAATACATACTTGTAGCTATTATAAGATTTCGCTTTTTAAATTCAATTTGTATTCTTGATTTAATTATAGTGATATGATTGTTACTGTGCAGTGACTGTAAAAAGCCACTAGATGCCACTGCAGGGTAGGAATTGCAAATGCTATTTCAATAACCCATTTTTAACTTGAAGCTGTAAATAATACCATGTCTATAAGATGCGTCTAAAAATGCTTGTTTCTGTACTATTATATTGTGTGAAAATGATATTGAGAAAATGAAAGGGATAGTAGACCCAGGAATGAAAATTGTAGCCCTTAAATGGGGGTTAAATCCCTTGAGAATTTTTCTTTCTTTCAAAGATATTTTGAAAAAAAATGATATCGGTGGTCCAGAGATATTTAATGTTGTTGTTTTTATTTTTAGTTAATCTTTACTTCTATAGCGCTTTTATTATTTAGATTGTGTCAAAGCAGCTTAACATAGATGAAGTTCTTAAGAATTTAAACTGTTTTAGTTCAGTTGTCAGAGTTGTATTGTACACTACTCACAATAAGTTTACTAGCCCCCCTTTTGATTTTCGTTTTTAAATATTTCCCAAATTATGTTTAACAGAGCAAGGAAATTTTCACAGTATGTCTGATAATACTTTTTTTTCTAGAGAATTCGTATTTGTTTTACTTTGGCTAGATAAAAAGCAGTTTTTAATTTTTTAATAACCATTTTAAGGTCAAAATTATTAGCCCTTTTAAGCTATTTTTTTTTCGATAGCCTACAAAACAAACCATCAATATACAATAACTTGCCTAATTACCCTAACCTGCCTAGTTACCATAACCTAGTTAAGCCTTTTAAATGTCACTTTAAGCTGAATACTAGTGTCTTGAATAATGTCTAGTAAAATATTATTTACTGTCATCTAGGCAAAGATAAAATAAATCAGTTATTAGAAATTAGATATTATAACTATTATGTTTAGAAATATGCTGAAAAAAAATCTGCTGTCCGTTAAATAGAAATTGGTGAAAAAAAATATACAGGAGGCATGCATACATGCGCATATCTATATATCTATATATATATATATATATGTAACAGACTGAAGAAGGCCAGGAAGCGTTTAACAGTTCAAACTCTGGGTTTTTTTAATAATCTTTTACATTCCAGACAGAGTAATCCTTCAGCTCGCTCGGAAAAACAACCACACTCTCTCATCCAATCAGAACCCCGCCCTCACCCTCTTGAGTGCGCAGACTCACTTTTCTCCAAAATCTAGCCCCTTACAACCCCACATTACAAATACATATACACCCCAAAATAAACACAGGAACTGTTTTAAACCTTTTCTAACATGCTACACTGCCCCCCCATCCAAAGTTACTCGACCTCGAGGGAACAAACATAGTCCTGGAGACGCCTTGGTGGCCTCTTGACTCTCTGAGGCCGAGGTGAGCCCATGTCTGCAACAGAGCTACCGGAATGTGAACTTTGTAGCTCGGGAACTGGTGTAGTTTCAAGGGGAACATCTAAAGTATTAGAACTACGCAGCCCGTGTCCTGCCTCATTCTCCAGAGCAGGGATAACTGCAGGGGAGTCCAGCACTGTAGCTGTTGAGGCATCCCCTCTGTACGGAGCCAGTCTATCCCTGTGTACCGCTACTTTCCTGCCCCTAGGTGGCAACTGAACACGGTAAACAACTTCCCCAATTCTCTCCAGTACATTGCAAGGCCCCACCCACTGTGCGTCAAGTTTAGGGCACCTGCCCTTCTTCCTTTGTGGGCTGTACACCCATACCCTCTCCCCGGCTGTAAAGTGTCGCCCTTTTGTTTTCAAATCATAATTCCGCTTCTGTCGGGTCCCTGCTTTCAGCAACTGTCGCCTTGCGAAACTATGAGCAGTTTCCAAAGAGGCCTGGAGCCTACTTGCATACTCAGGGCCCGGAGGCACAGCAGGTGCATCTGGAGGCCTTCCATAAGCCATTTCCCCAGGTGTTCTGATTTCTCTGCCCAGCATTAAAAGGGCGGGGGTGCATGAAGTTGAGTCTTGCACAGCTGATCGGCATGCCATTAAAATAAATGGCAAGTGCTTGTCCCAATCTCGCTGATTTGTTTCAGTCACAATGGCTAGTTGTTCTGCCAGAGTCCTATTAAATCTTTCAACAAGGCCGTCACTTTGTGGGTGTAAAGGGGTAGTCCTGGTCTTGTGGATCCCCAGTTTTTCACACATAGCTGCAAATACACGTGACTCAAAGTTGCGGCCTTGGTCACTGTGTATGGACTCAGGGACCCCAAAACGGCTAAACATCCCATCCACTAATGCATCTACCACTGTCTCAGCTTCTTGGTCAGGTAGTGCGTACGCCTCTGGCCATTTCGTAAAATAATCCATAGACGTCAACACAAACCTGTTACCCCTCTCTGAGCGTGGAAATGGCCCCATTACATCTACCCCCACCCTCTCCATTGGCCCTCCTACGGGGAACTGCTGAAGGGGAGCAATGGACCGACCAGGGGGACCCTTACGGGCAGTGCAAGCATCACACCGCCGACAAAAATCCTCTACATCTCTCCTCACCCGCCCCCAGTAAAAACATTGCCTCACACGGTTAAGTGTTTTTGAGACACCAAAGTGTCCAGACCCCACTGTGCCATGAGAAGCCCCAATAGCCCCCTCACGCAACACTTTTGGTACCACCACCTGCCACCTTTCATCCCCAGTGGCGGGGTCTTTCCACCCTCTCTCCAATACCCCATCCCGCAGACGCAAGTTTTTAAATTTGGCCCATGAAGTTTTTGTGGACAGTGACATAATGGCCACTTCCTCCCACGGTGGTCGTTGTTGGGCTTGGACCCACTGAATTACAGGCTGCAGGTCTACATCTTCCTCTTGCAGCCGCTTCCAGTCCTCTATGTCCACAACCTCCATTGCCGCACACACAAGCGTACCCCCACACTTACAATCCGCAGAATTCTCTCCCTCAACACTGTTCCCCAGCTCTCTGTCCCTGGCTTCCTTCTTGTCGCAGTAGCGACACCCAGCTATCGAACATGGTCGGCGAGACAGAGCATCTGCGTTTGCATGGCTCAACCCTGCACAGTGGACTACTTTCATGTTGTACGCCTGAAGTTCTTCAATCCAGCGTGCCAGTTGGCCTTCTGGCTCTTTAAATGACATAAGCCACTGGAGGGCAGAATGGTCAGTGCGCACTGTGAAATGTAACCCGCACAGGTAATATTTAAAATGTCGCACAGCAAAAAGCATTGCAACCAGTTCCCGCCTGGTGACGCAGTACCTGCGTTCAGCCTTACTGAATGCTTTGCTGTAGTAGGCAATGACTCGCTCCCCACCAGCCCCCACCTGAGAGAGAACTGCCCCCATACCCACATTGCTGGCATCTGTGTCTAAAATAAAGGGGAGTGCTGGATCAGGGGGGGCCAATATGGGGGCTGTGACAAGAGCCTGCTTCAGGGCAGCAAAGGAATCCTGACACTCCTCCGTCCACCTAAAGGACTTATCCTTCTTCAGCAGGCGGAAAAGTGGGTCTGCGATGCTGGCAAAACCCTTCACAAACCTCCTGTAATATGAAGCCAAGCCAAGAAAACTTTTAAGCTGCTGTGCTGTTGTGGGAGCAGGCCAATTGCTCACAGCCTGCACCTTCTCTTCCACTGTGCCAATTCCCTGTCCCCCCAATTTGTGTCCTAGAAATGTCACCTCCCTCCTAAAGAATTTACATTTTTCTGGGTGCAGCTTCAAGCCAGCCTCGCTCACACGAACCAGTACATGAGTGAGGGATTCAAGTGAGGTCTGAAAAGAGCTACCATGAACCAGTATGTCATCTAGATACACCAGACACTCAGACCTTGGAATACCCGACAACACCTTGTCCATTAACCTTGCAAACGTGGCAGGCGCATTGCAGAGACCGAAACAGAGCACCCGAAACTGCCACAACCCTCGACTTGTGCAAAAAGCTGTTTTAGGCCTTGCATCCGGCGCAAGCGGTACCTGCCAATAGCCAGAACGAAGGTCCAAGGAAGTGTACCACGAGGACCCCACCACCAGGTCAAGTGACTCATCAACCCGTGGAATGGGGTAGGAGTCCTTCCTGGTCACATCATTAAGGCGCCTGTAGTCAACACAAAATCTCCACTGACCCCCCTTCTTAGGCACTAAGACTACCGGTGCAGCCCATGCACTCTCGGAGGGCTCAATTATTCCTGCTTGTGCCATTTCTGTCAAGGCCTTATCGGCAGCATCCTGTCGTACAAAGGGGAGCCTCCGTGGTCGCAGTCTAATGGGTGTGGCATCTCCAGTCTCTATTTCATGTTGTACTAGATGTGTTTGCCCCACATCTCCTTCCCTGAATGCAAAACAGTGTTTGAAATTTAGCAGCAAATCCCAAAACTGTTTCTGCTGACACTCATCCAAGCCCTCACAATTCTTACCCCATAACTCTCTCAGATCCCCCAACCCTGTCTCCTCCCCAAG
Source organism: Danio kyathit (assembly GCA_903798195.1). Classification (NCBI taxonomy): domain Eukaryota; kingdom Metazoa; phylum Chordata; class Actinopteri; order Cypriniformes; family Danionidae; genus Danio; species Danio kyathit. The sequence goes on from LR812539.1 coordinate 45,867,824, forward strand.
ATGGGAAACCAGAGTGCTGGTTCCCGGCCCTTGCATGTCAAGGGATTGTGGGGCCACCCTGGGACAGACCACAGGCGGAACATGGGTTAAGGGAGTAGGAGAATTGTTTACCCCTTGAGGACTGTTTTCAGTTTTGTTGTGCTTTTGCAAGTGTGATATATTCTCCCCCGCATTAGGGTTCCCATGAGAAGTTTTTGCCTCTAGGAGACCTGTAAAAGACATTCCCATGTTATTTCCAATGGACATGACAACCTCAGGACCCCCTTCGAAACAGAGCATGCCATTCTTCAAGTCTAACTGACAACCTGAACTTCTTAGGAAGTCTAGCCCGAGAATACAGGGGTCCTGGACAGTAGCCACCCACACGGAATGTCGTAATGTCTTCCCTCCAACAGTGAGCTCAACCTCCCCTTTACCCTTCATTGGTGCGAGTTCCCCTGTCACCGTGCGTAACCGTACCGTGGTGGGCTCCAGTCTGGCATTGGTCGGTACCAAATCTGGTCTCATAACCGTTACAGTAGAGCCTGTATCCACCAATGCCACACATGGAACTCCTTCTACTAAAATTGGTACATGGCAAAAATCACTGACACATGTTCGACCTACCACAACTACAGATGCTTTTGGCCCATATTTCCCCTCCCCAACAGAACATGTTTTCTTTTTGATTGTCCCACTCCTTTGACCCCTGATGGAAAAGTCACATGGTCGGGAGGAGAGTCGGGGGTCCGCACGTCCCCGCTCATGCGGACCCCTGGCCGTTTCCCTGGTTCGCCGCTAGATTAGGACACTGTCTGACTAAATGTCCAGTTTGCCCACAACCCCAACAAACCCTTGGTCTAGTGCGAAGACGTTGCTCTGGTTGAAGCGTCACAGATCTAATTAACTCAGTTATCTCTGAGACCCAGGCTGGTCTATCACTTAACCCCTCCCCCACACCAGCAGACCTTACTGGAACAATCTTGTGATGACTCTCTTCCAATGTAAAGGTTCCACAAACAATCTCTCTCTCCAAAGCCATCTCCAAAGCATCCTGTAGGGTTTGTGGATGGGCCAGTTGTGTTTGTCTGCGGAGCTCCACGGGGGTAAGAGCCTGAACGAACTGGTCCCTCGCGAGCTCCCCTTGCACAGAGGGGGGCATGTGGGCATATGCACGTCGAGTCAGATTCTCAATGTCATTTGCCAAAACTCTCAGCTGCTCTCCTGGAAGCCTGCGTCTATTATGCAGTTCAGAACGCAGGAGGGCTGCCTGTTCAAATTGGCCAAAACATCGTTTTAGAGCCCCGACAAGTGCATTATAGTCATGTCTGTGTTCAGGGCTAAGAAGTAACAAGCAGGACAGGGCATCATCAGTAAGGCACATGGCCAATTCAAGAGCTTTGCGGTCATCCGACCAGTCTCCAGCTCGAGCCAGCAATTCAAATTGAGCATGAAAAGCATCCCAATCAGCTTTGCCTGAAAATTTGGGTGTTTTAACAGTCACCACAGCTGTAGCGCCGCGGACGCCACTGCATTCGTTTCCGTCGGACGACAGCGCAGATCCGCGAGCGCCGCCATGTTTACTTACATCGTCCGGCAGCACAGCTCCGTGGGCACCGTCATCTCTATTTTTATCTGCAACCGGCGGGGTTTCAAAGGTGCCGCGGCGTATGTTTACATCAGCCGATAGCGCTAATCCATGGGGGCCGCCATGTTTGTTTACATCGGCGCCTCGTGTTGTAACATGGGCGCCGCCATGTTTGATGGTTTTCCTCGTGTCTGTTCGGTAACTCTCGGCGGCACTCGGCTCTGGCAACGAAAGCCCGGCTTCTGCTGCCATCCGTCTCGTGGCATCCATCACACGAACTCTGTGCGATTCCCAACGATCTTCCTGCTTTACCGAGTGCTCAGGAGGCCACATTGGTGCACCCAGAGCCCCACGAAACATCTGACTCTGGTCTTTAGGCTCGGACTTGATTTGTTTTTGGTTCTGCTTCCACATCGCGTTGGTTGCAGGACGAAAATAAGTACATACGATGCAGTAGTTCACTTCTGACACCAGTGTAACAGACTGAAGAAGGCCAGGAAGCGTTTAACAGTTCAAACTCTGGGTTTTTTTAATAATCTTTTACATTCCAGACAGAGTAATCCTTCAGCTCGCTCGGAAAAACAACCACACTCTCTCATCCAATCAGAACCCCGCCCTCACCCTCTTGAGTGCGCAGACTCACTTTTCTCCAAAATCTAGCCCCTTACAACCCCACATTACAAATACATATACACCCCAAAATAAACACAGGAACTGTTTTAAACCTTTTCTAACATGCTACAATATATATATATATATATATATATATATATATATATATATATATATATATATATATAGGGAGTGCAGAATTATTAGGCAAATGTGTATTTTGACCACATCATCCTCTTTATGCATGTTGTCTTACTCCAAGCTGTATAGGCTCGAAAGCTTACTAGCAATTAAGCATATTAGGTGATTTGCATCTCTGTAATGAGAAGGGGTGTGGTCTAATGACATCAACACCCTATATCAGGTGTGGATAATTATTAGGCAACTACCTTTCCTTTGGCAAAATGGGTCAAAAGAAGGACTTGACAGGCTCCTGGGATGCAGCACTCTTAAAATTGCCAAGTTTCTGAAGCGTGATCATCGAACAATCAAGCGTTTCATTCAAAATAGTCAATAGGGAAAAAGAAGCGTGTGGAAAAACCAAGGTGCAAAATAACTGCCCATAAACTGAAAAAAGTCAAGCGTTCAGCTGTCAAGATGCCACTTGCCACCAGTTTTGCCATATTTCAGAGCTGCAACATCACTGGAGTGCCAAAAAGCACAAGGTGTGCAATACTCAGAGACATGGCTAAGGTAAGAAAGGCTGAAAAACGACCACCACTGAACAAGACACACAAGCTGAAACGTCAAGACTGGGCCAGGAAATATCTCAAGACTGATTTTTCTAAGGTTTTATGGACTGATGAAATGAGAGCGAGTCTTAATGGGCCCTTTGGCTGGATCGATAAAGGGCAGAGAGCTCCAGTCCGACTCAGACACCAGCAAGGTGGAGGTGGAGTACTGGTTTGGGCTGGTATCATCAAAGATGAGCTTGTGGGGCCTTTTCAGGTTGAGGATGGAGTCAACTCAACTCCCAGTCCTACTGCCAGTTTCTGGAAGACACCTTCAAGCAGTGGTACAGCAACAATCAGTGGTACGCCCAAGCAACAATCAGCGTCATCCTGGGAGAGGAGCACACCAGCCAGCTGGACCCAATCACGCCGATCACTTGCACCTGGAACTCGTTAACCACAACCACATATAAACCCCACAAGAGAGACAGTCGAGGAGAAGCCTCTCTGCTAACCAGACCTCTAATGAGTTCTCTCTCTCTCTCATATAGAAAGCACGGAGTGATCGAGTCGGGCGATCGGCGTTATACAGCAGCACGGATCAACAGGACAACCCATTCACTCACAACCCACCTACGGACTCACTTACAGCACGGACACTCGGGGAACCCAGGGAAGCACTTTGAAGACACCTACACCATTTCACCTCACTGTAAATAAAAACCCCTTCGGGGGTGTGTTCACGACAACTTGTGTATGCCTTTTCACTCCACCCTGCTACTATATATATATATATATATATATATATATATATGTTTAACAGAGCAAGGAAATTTTCACAGTATGTCTGATAATATTTTTTCTTCTGGAGTCGTATTTGTTTTATTTTGGTTAGAATAAAAGTGGTTATTTTGTAAAAACCATTTTAAGGTCAAAATTACTAGCCCTTTTAAGCTATTTTTTTTTTTTTTTGATTGTCTACAGAACATACAATCATTATACTATAACTTGCCTAATTGCCCTAACCTGCCTAGTTACCTTAATTAACCTAGTTAAGTCTTTAAATGTCACTTTAAGCTGTATAGAAGTGTCTTGAAAAATATCTAGTCAAATATTATTTACTGTCATCCTGGCAAAGATAAAATAAATCAGTTAATAGAAATGAGTTATTAAAACTATTATGTTTAGAAATGTGTTGAAAAAAATCTTTTCTCCGCTACACAGAAATTGGGGGAAAAATAAACGGGGGCTAATAATTCAGGGGGGCTAATAATTTTGACTTCAACTGTTTATATGTACAGTGAGGGAAATAAGTATTAAATCACACTGTGATTTTTCAAGATCTACTACTTAGAAATCATGGAGGGGTCTAGAATTTTCATATGTAATAGAATCTAATAATAAAAATGCAGAAATCACATTATATGACTTTTTAACAATTTATTTGTAAATAACTGTGTGAAATAAGTATTTGATCACTTGCTTTTCGGCCAAATTTCTGACCCTCATAGACCTGTTATTTTGCTTTAAAATAGTCCAGCTACACTCTGCTCATGATTCTAATTTAGTAGCACTTGTTTGAGGTCACTAGCTGTCATAAAGACACCTGTGCACCCCACAATCAGTCAAAACTCTTAAGTAGCAATATGGCCAAAACCAAAGAGCTGTCAAAAGACACAAGAGATGAAATTGTAGACTTTCATAAAGCTGAAACTGCTACGGGGCAATTGCCAAGAAAGAGCAACTGTTGGAGCAATTGTCAGAAAATGGAAGAGGCTAATGATGGCTGTCAATGTCCTTCAGACTGGGGCCCCATGGAAGATCTCTCCTCGTGGGGTATTAATGATGCCAAGAATGGTCTAGAATCAGCCCAGAATTATGCGGGAGGAGCTGATCAATGCCGTGAAGAGAGCTAGGACCACCGTTTTCAAGGGTACTATCAGTAATACAGTAAGATGTCATGTTTTAAAACCATGCATCGCAAGGAAGGTTCCCCTGCTTAAGTTAGCCCATGTCAAGACCCATCTGAAGTTTGTCTGGGACCATCTGGATGGTCCAGAGTATTCATGGGAGAAAGTCCTGTGGTCAGATGAGATCAGAGTTTTTGGTCTTAACTCTATTCACCGAATTTGGAGGAAGAAGAATGATGTGTATCATCCCCAAAAATACCATACCTACAGTGAAGCATGGGGCTGGAAGCATCATGCTCTGGGGTGTTTTTCTGCACAGGGGACAGAATGACTGCACTGTATTAAGGAGAGGATGAACGTGGCCATGTATAGTGAGATATTGGGCAAAAACCTCCTTCCCTCAGTCAGAGCATTAAAGATGGGTCGTGGCTGGGTCTTCCAACATGACAATGACCCAAATCACACAGCCAGGAAAACCAAGGAGTGGCTTCGTAAGAAGCATAACAAGGTTTTGGAGTGGTCTAGCCAGTCTCCATTTAAATCCAATAGAAAATCTTTGGAGGGAGCTGAAACTCCATGTTGCTCAGCGACAGCCCATGCAGACTCACAATTTGTGCCTTGTGTTTCCTCTTTCGTGCTTTTGCTCTACAGAGATCCTCCTGTTAAATTGGTTATCCCAAGAATGTTGATATGGTTTCTATATTGCTACACTATTTATTAGCAATACACGAAAAACTAAAAGGTTAAGGTAAATTCTATAATAAATTCTAGTGTTTTTGAGTGTTCAGTATACTGCCTATGTTTTAGGCTAGTATTATTTACAACTTGTTAATGAATGCTTCAGCATACTGTAGTATTAAGAATAGTGAACTGATAAAATGAAATACAAAGTGTAGTTTTACTACAGTAAAGTGTGAATTGTAGTATAATATACCCTATATTGTAAAAAAAAAAACTACAGCACTGGGCACAAGTGTTTATATTAGGCTTGTGTTACCATGGCAACTATAGTATTACAACAACAGATTAATTGAAGTACTTTACTGTAGTACTGTTCAAAACACTGCACATGCCAATATATGTGTTCAGGGGCCCTGTGGAACAGCTTTTCCTCAAAATGAAGAGGATGACAGTCAAAAAAGTTCTCCAAAATCTCATCAACAATGTGGAAGACAGCAGACACTAGTTCACTTTATTTTAGTTGCCATGATAAAATGGGATTGATAGTGACATTTATTTGAAAAGTGAATAGTACAGAAGGCTATAATACCTTTTTAAGTTTTTCCTTATTTTTATCACAGTTACATTTCTGCTTGCGTTCGTTATAATTTAGCTTAAATGTTTTTTTATTTGACTAGTTTGGTGCACCTTTTGGATGTTTAATAAATGTTTTTAAAATAAAATGTATTCTTTACATCCAACGTCTATTCTCTGTGTCTTTAATTGTTTAAAACTGGAAATATCTCATCATATAACATACTGTCAAAAATGTTATGGTTTATTATATAAAAAATTTAATATGTAAGTCTATTAGTACAGTATTAATACTAATTAATACTAAGTCTTAGTATTTTGGTTATTGTTAATCAATAGTGCACCAATATAAATCATATCAAAAAGCACGAAAGGAAGAAGGAACACAAGACAAATTGTGAGTCTGCATATAATCTCTGAGAGCGTGCAAGAAAATTTGTGCGTGAGCAGTGCATTTTTGAGAGTGTGAGAAAATTTGCGCGCAAGCAGCGTATATTTGAGAGCTCGCAAGAAGTTTTGTCCATAAACAGAGGAAATCGGTGCTCGAGCATCACACAATGTAGAGAGCAAAGTTCTTCAACATTATGTGAAGAAAACAACGTTATTGTTTGTATAAAGTAGCCTACTTCATTTAGAATGTGTGCTACTATTTTACATGGCTGCTAGACGGATTTGCATTTCAATCTCTTCAGCACACACGAGATTCAATTGACAAAATACCTATTTCACTCAATTTTACTTTGCAACATACAGAAGTTGTTGGTCTACTGCTGCCTCATTGAGGTCGTTTATGTAATTTTGGTTAATCGCAAGTTGATCACCGAAGACATAACATAGCACAACTAAACTTAATGAATTAGACAACAGTAGACCTGCAATTTCTGTGTGATGTGAGGCAAAATGGACTCTATTGTGGTGGAACTCGTTCTTGTGCAACATGCTGTAGAGATGAGACGCAGCACTGTTCACACTGTAAAAATTAATAAGTTGAATTTACTTAGAAAACATGTGGAAACTGATTGCCTCAAATTTATGAAGCAAATTAGCTCAGCAACTTTGAGTAAATATTACTAACTATTACTTTGTGTAGGCAACTTGTTTACTTGTATTGGTTACTAAACAACACGAGTACTGATTACTCAATATGACGAGTTCAGTTAACTTACAAATTGTAGTTATGCTTAGTACACCTTACTTATAGAAAAGCAGTATTCTCAACTAGCCTGCTAGTTCATTTTACTAGACAAAAGTGTGGAAACTCATTGCCTCAAATTTTCTAAGAAAATTAGCTCACCAATTTTGAGTAAATACAACTAACTATTACTTTGTGTCGGTAACTTGTTTACTTGTATTGGTTACTAGACAACACAGAGTACTGGTAACTCAATCTGCCTTAAATTTTTCTTTGACTCAGACTGAAAACCTGACACTTGACTATTATTCGCCACTCTCTCAAAAATTATGTTAACTTAATTTATGTTAGTGGGTTCCACATAACCGAGTTAGGTTGCATTTAAGTAACAATATTTAAGTAAACTTATGCTAATTACATAGTTAATGCAGTTATGATGAGTCGAGTAAATTTAACACTCTCGATTTAGTTTTAATGCAAGTTAATTAAGCTCATTTATTACAAAAGGTGTAGTCACCTTCATCCTGAAAAACAAATCAAGTTCCATTGTTTTAATTTTCCTTTAATTAAGCAACATTTATTCCAGCAAAAGTTACTTGCACAAGATCTAAAGACTACACATATAGCTGACCATGCAGTTATTCAAAGCAAGAAAAATGTTAAAAGAAAAGTAGTAGTCAGTACTGAAACAAAAGTACAGCAATTACTCATTACAAAGAAAGCTTAACTCCTGCCTCTTGGTCTTGACATCAAGTTACAGTATTTACAGAAATATATGTCTTTTTAGGACCTGGATTTTGTCTGACAGATTATTTGTACCTATAGCCCCATAAAATGTTTCTGAAAAACTTCAAAAGAGTACCTTGGGTTTTGTGAGAAAGTTGAAGTTCAATGCGTTAATCACAACAAGGATAAAAAAAAACATGCATTTTCCACATTGTCCAAGTTTTTGTATGTCTTCAGTGATAATTCCAACATCTTCATAATGGTCTGTAGCATCTGATTTTTCCTATATGACAAGATGGTTTTCTCAGGCAGTGTTGTACAGCGAAGTTAGGGCTTCATCATGTTTAACATCCTAAGATCAAAATAAAGTACAAAATAAACAATTACCATTAGATCAAGGGTGAAAGGAGTTTTGTTTAATTCAATGTTTAAATAAAACGTAAATAACTTGCCATGTACTCCTTTATGAGTTTTGGAGGGTCTTTAAGTAGACAGCAAGGGCTTTCAGGATACATTCACATTTTCTTCTGATGGTGACATTCTAAATAATGTGAAAAAGCTTTAGTTAGGATTTTAGTTTTAAGATTATTTGCTTTATACTAACATTTTAAGTAGCATTATCAAGAACTACTGGGGAATGGCAAGTTTCGCTTCTTCATTCGTACTTCACAATTTCATGTGACATTTGAAGCTTAAGAAAAGGAATTAATCATTGACTTAAAATGCACAATGAGCATGACATGAATCTCTTACAAATTACTGTTTAAAATGACAATGAATTGAGAAAACCTACCTGATCCAATGCTGTGATCCTACAAAATTCTGAAGATATCTAATATAAACAAATAAATAAAAATCATCAGGTTGGCTGCTGATAAATACATGACAGCACAGGTTAATATACAGCACCACGAATAGCATTCCTTTACCAGCGCTATTGCCACATTGTCCAAATTAAAGTATTTAGATGCCTTCATTGATGATTCTAACACCTTCACAATGGTCTGTAGCATCTGCTTCCTGTATATGATGAGATGGTTTCGGGGATGGGGTGGTGTTGCACATCGTAGTTAGAGATTCGTCATGTTCAACATAAGACCTAAGAACAAGAAAAAAACAAAACAAAAACAATTACCAATAGAGTTATTTATTAAGTACATCGTTTCATAATTTAGAACAACAAGATGCAATAAACAGAAAAAATAAACTGCTGTAAAACTGAACCAAACTGTGAGTTAAAAATCAAGATACATACTGAAATGTGATTTAGGTACCGCTAGTTCGCAGAAAGTGTCCATGTACCAACTTCAAGTGTTTTAAAAGCTCCGATCTGGATGTTAGATGAGCTACAATCTCTGCACAGCCACATGTAGATATAGTAAGGCAAACTGTAAGAAAAAAAGTCACCAAATAACAGTACTGGTAATAATATAATGTAATATAATATAATATAATATAATATAATATAATATAATATAATATAATATAATATAATATAAAGAATACTTACAGCTTTGGATGACAGAGTCAGATATACTCATTATCAAGTTTTATCTGGGCTTTCCAAAACTTTAAATGTAACATCTGCCAATAAAAAAAGAACATGCAACACAATTTGTAAGTTCACTTGGTATAAATTAAGAGGTCTTCCTAACTCCTACCTAAATTTTGCAATTTAATGTATCTCAGATCTTTGTGTGATGGAATTTCAACGTTATCAATGTTAAACAGGTATATAACATACCACAACTGAAACGTTAGCATTAGCAATAACCAGAACAACACACAAGGAAAATGGCAACTTTATGAAATGACATAATACACAAAACACATCCAATTTTGATTAACCTTTATAATAGACATGCATAAAACATATAACATCTCACCTGTGTGTCCACAAAATGGAAAATGTTCACTTATTTTCTCAGTTTGCATTGTGGAACCGTCAGTTTGAATTCTCTTTCAAATGTCAACGAGTCATTGCACCTTCTGCGCATGTGCAGACCTTACTCCACCTGCTGACCAAAGTGCGGTACTGCACGGCTCCAACCTCAAGTCAAACTTACTTGATAAACTTCAGTAAAGTTTACTAAAGTTCTTTAGTTTATCTTCTGGATCCATGTTAAAGTTCACTTTACACAGTAAAATCCAGTAAAGTCTACAAATTTGCCAAAATTAGTGAAGTTTACTAGCATTTTTTAAGTAGATTGAGTGATTACTTCAGCACTTTTTCAGAAAATCACGTTGTATTTTTATGTATCTGAGCAATGTTCTTTCATAAAAAAAAAAAGCTTTGTTTAATAAATACAGATCTTACAACCATACATAATCTGTATACATTTTATTTTTCTGTTAAAAAGACTCGAAAGTCAAACTGTAGGGCTTTGGACTTGACTTGAGACTTCTTGGCCTTTGACTTGGGACTTGACTCGGGACTTGCCTGTCTTGACTCAGGACTTGACTCGGCACTTGAGGGCAATGAATTGAGACTTACTTGTGACTTGCCAAACAATGACTTTGTCCCACCTCTGACCATTACTTATATTGTAAATGTACACTCACCGGTCACTGTATCAGGTACACTTGTCCAACTGCTCGTTAATGCAAATTTCTGCTTAGCCAATCACATGGCAGCAACTCAATGCATTTAGGCATGTAGATATGGTCAAGACGATCTGCTGCAGTTCAAAGCGGGCATCAGAATGAGGAAGAAAGGTGATTTAAGTGACTTTGAACATGGCATGGTTGTTGATGCCAGACAGGCTGGTCTGAGTATTTCAGAAATTGCTAATCTACTGGGATTTTCATGCACAACCATCTCTAGGGTTTACAGAGAATTGTCCGATAAAGAGAAAATATCCAGTGAGTGGCAGTTCTATGGGCGCAAATGCCTTGTTGATGCCACAGGCCAGAGGAGAATGGTCAGACTGGTTCGAGCTGATAGATAGGCAACAGTAACTCAAATAACCACTCGTTACAATCGAGGTCTGCAGAAGAGCATCTCTGAATGAACAACACGTCCAACCTTGAGGCGGATGGGCTACAGCAGCAGAAGACCACACCTGGTGCCACTTCTGTTAGCTAAGAACAGGAAACTGAGGCTACAATTCACACAGGCTCACCAAAACTGGACAATAGAAGATTGGAGAAATGTTGCCTGGTCTGATAAGTCTCGATTTCTGTTGCGACATTTGGATGGTAGGGTTAGAATTTGGCATCAACAACATGAAAGCATGGATCCATCCTGCCTTGTATCAATGGTTCAGGCTGGTGGTTGTGGTGTAATGGTGTGGGGGATATTTTCTTGGCACACTTTGTGCCCATTAGTACTAACTGAGCATTGTGTCAACCCCACAGCCTACCTGAGTATTGTTGCTGACCATGTCCATCCCTTTATGACCACACTGTACCCATCTTCTGATGGCTACTTCCAGCAGGACAACGCGCCATGTCATAAAGCGTGAATCATCTCAGACTGGTTTCTTGAACATGACAATGAGTTCACTGTACTCAAATGGTCTCCACAATCCCCAGAGCTAAATCCAATAGAGCACCTTTGAGATGTAGTGGAACAGGAGATTTGCATCATGGATGTGCAGCCGACAAATCTGCAGCAACTGCATGATGCTATCATGTCAATATGGACCAAAATCTCTGAGAAATATTACCAGTACCTTGTTGAATATATGCCACGAAGGATTAAGGCAGTTCTGAGGGCAAAAGGGGGTCCAACATGGTACTAATAAGGTGTACCTAATAAAGTGGCTGGTCAGTGTATCACATGTATTATATGCATGTATTATATACAAGCAGAGTGCCAATACACCTATACTGTAAGTGCTGCAGAAATGCAATGATTTTATTGTAAACGACATGATGCAGACCCAGAGAAGAGACAGAAATATTTAGAGAAGGAATCGGAAAGGGGGTGTCACGGTGGTGCAGTGGGTAGAACGATCGCCTCACAGCAAGAAGGTCACTGGTTCGAGCCCCGGCTGGGTCAGTTGGCATTTCTGTGTGGAGTCTGCATGTTCTATCCATGTTGGCGTGGGTTTCCTCCGGGCGCTCTGGTTTCCTCCACAGTGCAAAGACACGCGGTACAGGTGTATTGAATATGCTAAATTGGGCTTAGTGTATGAGTATGAAAGAGTGTTTATGGATGTTTCCCAGTGCTGGGTTGCGGCTGGAAGTGAGTCCGCTGCATAACATATGCTGGATAAGTTGGCGGTTCATTCCGCTGTGGCGACCCCTGATTAATAAAGGGACTAATCCAAAAAAAAATAAATGAATGAATGAATCGGAAAGATACAGGAAGGACCTAAAGTCAGGCAGAAAGAAACTAATCAATGATTTCAGAGTGAAAAGTTCAGACACTGCAAAAAGAGGAGAGAGATGTACCATAGCATAAAAGAAAGAAAAGAAGCCCTCAAACATCCCTCCACACAACCCACAGTTATCACCAGAGCTGAACATCCACAGAGTATCTGGATATTTATTCCTGTTACTGGGTGTTCATTTCTGTTATTAATTTTTTTTTTTTTCTAAAAAATTATGTCAAATGACTTTTTTGTCTGTTATGTTCATCATTTATCCAATAGTTGACTTAATTACATGACTTAAAAAAATTAATCTTGCACTTTGGGTGTCCTATAAAATTTAAAAATGGCTTTGCATTTTTTTAAAAATACACCTTGTGTACATATTTAGTGAATTTTTAGTAACAAATATAAATTATTCAAACATTTTACCAACTATTTCTTAAAGATAAACACTTTTGTGAGTGGAAGGCAAAATAATTAGTTGACATTTTTAAAACACCCTTTTAAAAAGTAACTTGATATTGGTACAGGACTGAGAAAAATGGATCCTTCCCCAACTTTGAAACCTTGTAAAAAATAAAACAAAGGTGCCTGAAATTGCCCATTATTCATTTCAAACAGTTAAATATGTGTGTTGCTAGATAGTTAAAAAAAAAAGATAAAAAAAATAATAATAATTTTAAGAAATTACAAAAGCAAATGTTACCCAATCGGTGGAATGTCCCACATTAGTCTGTGAATCAAGGCTACCACATGATAGATTGGTGAAGGCATAAAGTACATGAACATGTCCAATTATTTGTCAAAGACTCATTTTCACTTCATTGTCATCTGGCAGACCTGAATTTGATTTAATGCCTTGGAAGATGCGTTTTAAAATCACTAAAAAATAATGACTAGCCTGCTCAGAAAAGCTTATTAATATAATGTCACCTGAGGCTGTATTTCTTTTAGGTCATAGACAGATTTAAAGACAACTTATTGGTGCAAATGAAAAATGTAATGCATAACCCACATATTGCATTTGCTCCTCAGCTGAGAAAGTAGTAATGATACTGTAGTAAACTATTAATAAATCCAAAAATACTACAAAAATAAAATAATCAAATAGTAAAAAATCAAAAAACATAATTAAACCATTCATTCATTCATTTTCAGCTTAGTCCCTTTATTAATCAGGGGTCGCCGCAGCGGAATGAACCGCCAATTAAATGATTAAAGGATATCAAATATAATAATAAACTACATAAAATACTAAACGTTATGAATGATTGTCATGTCATGTAATTTTCATTTGCTTATCTGGGGCCGGGTCGCGGGGGCAGCAGTCTTAGGAGAGAACTCCAGACTTCCCTCTCCCCAGACACTTCGTCCAGCTCCTCCAGGGGGAATCCCGAAGCATTTCCAGGCCAGTGTGTCCTGGGTCTTCCCCAAGGCCTCCTCCCGGTGGGACATGCCTGGAACACCTCCCTAGGTAGGCGTCCGGGAAGCATCCGAAAAGATGCCTGAGCCACCTCAGCTGACTTCTCTCGATGTGAAGGAGCAGCGGCTCTACTCCGAGCTCCTCCCAGGTGACAGAGCTCCTCAGCCAGTCTATTCACCTTATTCTCTGCGTACGAGCGGGCGCAGCCATTTGAATCATTTTGGCTCGAGACTTCCGGTCTCATTCACTTCCATTCATTTTTAGATGTTTAAAACAGCTCGTTCTGCCGCTTGATGTTGCAAAACGAGGTTTTCTTATTATATTATTCTATTTTGTCTGTATAGTCCTGCAAACACTTGTTTATAGAGGGAGTAGTTTGACCGTTTTCAGCCGTTTATTATTCCTAGTCATTTCTCAAATAGGCAACTTAATCAGATGTTCTAAAACAATCGCAAAAATGAACGCACTTCTGCATTGAAGAATAAGGTCAATAAGGGTGCGCCCTGCCACCCTGTGACGGAAACTCATTTTGGCTGCTTGTATCCGAGATCTTGTCCTTTTGGTCATGACCCAAAGCTCATGAGCATAGGTGAGAGTAGGAACGTAGATTGACTGGTATATCGAGAGCTTTGCCTTTCGGCTCAGCTCCTTCTTTACCACAATGGACCGGTACATTGACTGTATTACTGCTGCCGCTGCACCAATCCACCTGTCAATCTCACGTTCCATCCTTCCCTCACTCATGAACAAAACAAGATACTTGAACTCCACCTAAGGACTTTTCTCCAACCTGGAGATGGCAAACCACTCGGCAGCAAACTGCCCCAGTGCATGCTGAAGGTCCATTTTTGATAAAGCCAACAGAACAACATTGTCTGCAAATAACAGAGATGAAATCCTGTGGTCCCGAACCGGATCCCCTCCAGCCCAAGGCTGCGCTTTGAAATTCTGTCCATAAAATTTATGAACAGAATTGGTGACAAAGGGCAGCCCTGCCGGAGTCCAACATGCACTAGAAACAAGTTTGACTTATTGCCGGCAATGCGAACCAAACACCTACTCTGGTTATACAGGGACAAGACAGCCCTTAAAAGAGCGCCTCTGACCCCATACTCCCAGAGTACCCTCCACAGAATGCCACGAGGGACACGGTCGAATGCCTTCTGCAAGTCCACAAAACACATGTGGACTGGTTGGGCATACTCCCATGAACTCTCAAGTACCCTGGTGAGAGTATAGAGCTGGTCCATTGTGCCACGGCCTGGATGAAAATTGCATTGATCCTCCTGGATCCTTGGTTTAATCATCGGCCAGATCCTCCTCTCCTGGAGCCAGGTTATAAATAATTATATGATTTAATTCTTAATGAATAATATAAAAGAGTACAACACACACATTTGCTTTCTTGAAGCACCATATTGTCATGATTCTGCCACTCTGTTCTTGTTAGTTCTTGTTTTGGTGGTGGAGTCCTGACACTACTCCTGTTATGTTTTGTCATTGTGCGTGTCTCTGTATGAGCGCCGATCGTGGGCGCGCGGAGTTTGGGCGTGTTTACGATTGTGCGCTCTCGTCCGGGTGTTTCTGTTTGTCTGTTTGCAGCGTGGTGTTTCAGTCCCAGCGTCTCTGTCTAGTTGGGTTCGGTTTCGGTCGGCGCTGGGATGAAGCATGCACGTTGCGTCTGTGTGAGCACTCTGTGAGTTTTCATTCATTGTGTGCTCGTGTCTCGCGTCTGTCCTCTGTTGGTGTTGTGTTTGTCACGTGGCGTATGTTTACGTGCGCCTCGTGCTTGTGTGTCTGTTATGTCATGTGCTCGTCAGCCCCACTGCATTGTCTAGCCCCACCCTTCTTGTTAACTCTTTATTAGTTCATTTGGTTCACCTGTTTGTGTATTAATTTATTACCGCTTATAATCTCCTCATGTCTGCTGTCCTGTGCCAGTTCGTCTTGATTACTCTCTGTGTCTGTTCCTGCTGTTTGCTCTCGATGTTATCCCGTCCTGATCCCTGCCAGCCTGCCCAGTTTGGTTTGTTTGTTTATTTGTGTTGTTTGATTAGTGTTTTCCCCCATGGGGTTGTTTGTTTTCCCTTTTTGTTTTATTTTTATTGTAAATAAATATCATCATTCTGCATTTGGGTCCTCACTCCTTTTTCCCCACCAAGAACCGTGACATTACGAACTGGCCAACAATGAGGACCCAGCAGAATGAAGACGACCCCTTCCCCAGCCGCATAATGCAGCTCATCAGTCTGCAGTCGCTGCATCAATGCGGCATAAAGGTGGGAGTTTTTGCGGCGAAGTTCGTGGTGCAGCAGAGGGGCTGGAGTTTAACGACCAAGCCCTGGCGAGTCTCCTCCACTATGCCCTCGACAAGCCCCTCAATGTCCAGCAGATGCTAGAGTTGGAAGGGCTATTTTACCATCAGTTCATGGAGCATCTGGTTCGTCAGTCCGTCCATGGTGAACATCCCGATCCCAGTCCTCTGCTGCCCTCTTTTCTGAAGAGGAGAAGGAGGCCAACAACCACAATTGCCGCCTATCCAGCCACATGCGAACCCGCTACAGCACTTCCAAATGGGGAACCCATCCAAGACCACTCAGCACTTCCAGAGTCGGGTGAAGTTAGTGGCCATGAATTGGATGAGCCTAGTCCTGTGTCTCCTCGCTCGAGGAGGAGGAGGAGGAGGAAAAGCTCGCCAGTGTCGGCTCCAGCCCCAGAGCGCCCGCCAGTGTCGGCTCCAGCCCCAGAGCGCCCACCAGTGTCGGCTCCAGCACCAGAGCACAGCTCATTGACGGCTCCAGCCCCAGAGCACAGCTCATTGACGGCTCCAGCCCCAGAGCGCAGCTCATTGACGGCTCCAGCCCCAGAGCGCAGCTCATTGACTGCTCCAGCCCCAGAGCGCAGCTCATTGACTGCTCCAGCCCCAGAGCGCAGCTCATTGACTGCTCCAGCCCCAGAGCGCAGCTCATTGACTGCTCCAGCCCCAGAGTGCAGCTCATTGACTGTCCCAGCCCGACTCCTTGCCCTGCCGACACCACCCAGACGTCTTGCCCTGCCGGCCCCAGCCCGGCTTCTTGCCCTGCCGGCCCCACCCAGATGCCTAGCCCTGCCGGCTCCCCTCAGGCCTCCAGCCCAGCCGGCTCCCCTCAGGCCTCCAGCCCAGCCGGCTCCCCTCAGGCCTCCAGCCCAGCTGGCTCCCCTCAGACCTCCAGCCTTGCTGGTTCCCTACAAGCCTCCTGTCCAGTCGGCTCCAGCCCGGCCGGCTCCCCACAGGCCTCCAGCCCAGCCGGCTCCCCACAGGCCTCCAGCCCTGCCGGCTCCCCACAGGCCTCCAGCCGGCTCCCCACAGGCCTCCAGCCCAGCCGGCTCCCCACAGGCCTCCAGCCCTGCCAGCTCCCCACAGGCCTCCAGCCCAGCCGGCTCCTCACAGGCCTTCAGCCCAGCAGGCTCCCCACAGGCCTCCAGCCGGCTCCCCACAGGCCTCCAGCCCTGCCGGCTCCCCACAGGCCTCCAGCCCTGCCGGCTCCCCTCAGGCCTCCAGCTCAGCCGGCTCCAGCCCAGCCGGCTCCCCACAGGCCTTCAGTCCAATCGGCTCCCCACAGGCCTCCAGTCTAGTCGGCTTCCTACAGGCCCCTGGTCCAGCCGGCTCCCCACAAGCCTCCTGCCTTGTCTCTCCTGAAGGATCCTCTCTGGGTCAACCCTCCCGCCCCTCCTTGGTGTGCCCTGCTACCGTTTTGGATGGACTCTCTGGCTCCGGACCCACTGAACTCACACTGGACTGTTTCTCCCTTTTGCCCTCCCATCCCTCCCTTGTTTGTTTTGCTGGGTTTGGCTTGGCTCCCCTCCCTCCCTCCCTTCTTGTGGTCTTGCTTGTTCACTTCCCTGCCTGAGGTTTTTGTTGCCTGTTTTGTCGTGTTTCTTGTCTGTCTTGTTGGATGTTCCCTTGAGGGGGGGGGGGGGGGGGGGGGGGGGGGGGGGGGGGGGGGGGATTCTGATTCTGCCACTCTGTTCTTGTTAGTTCTTGTTTTGGTGGTGGAGTCCTGACACTACTCCTGTTATGTTTTGTGATTGTGCGTGTCTCTGTATGAGCGCCGATCGTGGGCGCGCCTGGACCCTGCATGTTCCCGCTCTACGTGGGCGCGCGGATTATATTTGTATATTTAAGGGTAGCTAAGCAGTTGCTAAGATGTTTTGAGTGGTTGCTAGGCAGTTGCTTATGTGTTTCTAGGTGGTTGCTAAGGTGTTGTGAGTGTTTGCTAAGATGTTCTAATTGGTTGCTAAGGCATAGCTAGGCAGTTACTACGGTGTTCTAGGTGGTTACTAAGGTGTTGCTAGGTGGTTGTTAAGGTGTTGTTAGGCAGTTGCTAAGGTGTTCTGAGTGGTTGCTAGGAAGTTGCTAGCATAAATTAGCATGGTTCTTGTATGAATTAGCATGTTGCTAGCATAAACTAGCATGTTGTTAGCATGAATTTAGAATGAATTAGCATGTTGCTAGCATGTTTCTAGTATGGGTTGGTATGTTGTTAGTATGTCCAAATGTAAAGTTAATGGCAGTTTTTTTTTTACAATGGAAGTCTATAGGACAGTTCTTAGGGTGCCGTAAGTGGTTGTTAGGGTGTGGCTAGTAAGTTTAAAGGTCATCAGTGATTGGCAGATTGATTGTCTGAGTTAAATGAGCCCAAGCTTAAGTCTATGACAGACTTGCACAAAGTTATGAGATCATTAAGTTTGGTCCAATGTTAAGTCAATGGGCCTTTCTTGAAATTTTTGGGTCAGTTTTCAGAAAACTGTAAGTCAGATCAGTTGGAAAAGATATAGTAAATTAATTCAGTATAGTTTGGAGGTCTGGAGTAAGTTTGGTGGTTGTGGTATGAACGGTCTAGGAGGAGATGTGTTCTTAAAATAGTCTAAGAAGAAGAAGACAGAAGAAGAAGAAGAAGTTTATGTAGTATAACAGTATGTTGGCTTTCTCAAGCCACCATAATAAAAACCCTTTTCATATAATATTAGTGAGAACGTTACATAGCTACCATCTGTTGTGTCTGCTGTGGCTGAATTTTCAGCAGCCATAATTCCAGTCTTGGATTAAGTCAAGATCTTAATTTGCCATTTGTACCCATCTGGCAAGTACAGAGGAATTATTTGTGCAAAGTCAATAAGAGCAGCTTGTAAACACAATACTCATAAGACATAAGTATAAAAAGATTATTATAAATAAAATACAAAAAAGAACAATTTACTGTATATACACAACCACAAATCAGAAAAAGTTGGGACAGTATGGAAAATGCAAATAAAAAAAGAGTAGTGATTTCTAAATTTACTTTGACTGTATTTCATTGCAAACAATATAACAAACATTATTTAATGTGCTCCTCATGATTTTTATTGTTTTTTTTTTTTCAAAATTATCATGCTTTTTTTTTATCTTGCACATTTAAAAAAATGGAACGGTGAACCATTTACCACTTTTTCATGTTGCCATTCCTTTTACCTTAAAAGACATTTAGGAACTAAAGACACCAAGTGATGAAGTGTTTTAGGTGTAATTTTGTCCCTTTCTTCCTGCAAACATGTCTTACAGTGGGCAACAGCACGGGGTCTTCATTGTCGCATTTTGCGCTTCAAAATGTGCCACACATTCTCTATTGGAGACAGATCAGGACTGCAGGCAGGTCAGTCAAGTACCTGTATCCTCTTCCTTCATAGCCAGAACTTTGTAATGTGTGCAGAATGTGGTGTTGCATTGTCTTGTTGAAATATGCATGGGCGTCCCTAGAAAAAAAGGCAGCATATTGTGCTCCAAAATCTCTTATGTACATTTCCATTTCAACATTAATGGTGCCATCACAGAAATGCAAGATACCTTTGCCAAGAGCACTGACACAACCCCATACCATGACAGACCCCGGCTTTTGGACTTATTGCTGGTAACAGTCTGCATGATCCTTTTCTTCTTTGGTCCGGAACACACAGCGTCCATTTCTTCCAAAAATCAAATTTTGATTTAATTTATTGCCAAGTGTGCTTCACACACACTAGGAATTTGTTTTGGCAACAGAAGCTTCCAGTGTACATAAAGTGACAAGTGACAACACAAAATTAAATATGAGAAAAGAAAAAGGCGATAAACATTAAACAGAGATCCAGTTAGTCAAAAAGATCTGAATGTTGAATTGTATGTACAGATTTGTTGTAAATGTACAGGTTATAAGGTGCTGTGTACCAATGCGAATGGAGAAAGTATTGCATTGTATATTGTTATAAGGTGCTGTGTACAAGTGCGTATGAGAAAGTATTGCACGTTTATTGCACAGTAGGGGAATATTTAACTGTTCACGAGGTAGGTGGCCTGAGGAAAGAAACTTTTCCTGTGTCTGGCTGTTTTTGTGCTTGGTGCTTTGTAGCGCCGACCAGACGGTAACAGTTCGAACAGGTAGTGTGCTGGGTGCGTGGCGTCCAGAGTGATTTTGCGAGCCCTTTTACTCACTTTGGAAGAGTACAGTTCTTGAAGTGTAGGAAGGGTAGTGCCAGTGATTCGTTTAGCAGTCCGGACTATTCGCTGTAGTCTACGGAGGTCAGTTTTGGCAGCTGAGCTGAACCAGACCGTGATTGAAGTGCAGAGGATGGATTGGATGACAGCTGAGTAGAACTGTATGAGCAGCTCCTGTGGCAAGTTGAACTTCATCAGCTGACAAATGAAGTACAGTTTCTGCTGGGCTTTCTTCACAATAGAGTCTATGTGAATGTCCCACTTCAGATCCTGAGAGATGGTGGTGCCCAGGAACCTGAATGACTCTACTGCAGCCACAGTGCTGTTCATGATGGTGAGTGGGGGGAGTGCAGGGGGGTTTCTCCTAAAGTCCACTATCATCTCCACTGTTTTGAGCGTGTTCAGCTCCAGGTTGTTGTATCTGCACCATAAAGCCAGTTGCTCCACTTCCTGTCTGTATGCAGACTCGTCACCATTCCGGATGAGGCCGATGACAGTAGTGTCATCCGCAAACTTCAAGAGCTTATTGGAGAGGTCTTTTGCGGTGCAGTCGTTGGTGTACAGTGAGAAGAGCAGTGGGGAGAGAACACATCCCTGGGGTGCACCAGTGCTGATGGTGCGGCTGTCAGATGTGATTTTGCCCATTCTGACTAGCTGTTGTCTATCTGTCAGAAAGCTGGTGATCCATTGACAGACAGAGCTAGGGACAGACAGCTGGGTCAGTTTGTACTTAAGCAGTGATGGGACGATGGTGTTAAAGGCAGAACTGAAGTCCACAAACAGTATCCTCGCATAGTTACCTGGTTTGTCCAGATGTTGTAGGGTATAATGCAGTCCCATGTTGACTGCATCATCCACAGACCGATTTGCTCTATAGGCAAACTGCAGGGGGTCCAGCAAAGGTCCAGTGATGTCCTTCAGATATGCTAGCACCAGTCTTTCAAATGACTTTATGGCCACAGATGTTAAGGCAACAGATCTGTAGTCATTGAGTCCTGTGATATTTGGTTTCTTTGGTATTGGGATGATGGTGGAGCATTTGAAGCAGGATGGAACTTTGCACTGTTCCAGTGATCTGTTAAAGATCTGTGTGAAAATGGGAGCCAGCTGGTCGGCGCAGGTTCTCAGACAGGCTGGTGAAACACCATCTGGGCCTAGTGCTTTCCCTCTCTTCTGTTTACTGAAGATCTGACGCACATTATCCTCACTGATCTGAAGTGCAGGGGGGAGAGGTAGATGGCTGGAGGTGTTGATGGCTGTGTAGGGAGATGGTCCGGGCGAGTGTGAGGTGTCTGGTCAGAGGTGTCAAATCTACAGTAGAACATATTCAGCTCGTTTGCAAGATGTTTGTTGCCATCAATGCTGCGGGATGGTGTTTTGAAGTTGGTGATGTCTTTCAGGCCTTTCCACACTGATGCAGGGTCGTTGGCAGAAAACTGGTTTTGCAGCTTTTTGGTATAGCTCTTTTTAGCCACACCAATCTTCTTTGTTAGTGTGTTCCTGGCCTGATTGTATAAAATCCTTTCCCCACTCCTGTAAGCATCCTCTTTTGCGTGACGAAGCTGTCTAAGTTTCGGTGTGAACCATGGTTTATCATTGTTAAATGATAAGTAGGTCCTGGTAGGGATGCATAACTCCTCACAGAAACTGATGTATGATGTTACAGTCTCTGTGAGCTCGTCCAGGTTGGTGGCTGCAGCTTCAAAAACACTCCAATCATTGCATTCAAAACAGGCTTGTAAGACCTGCTCTGTGTCGTTGGTCCATCTCTTAACAGTCCCTAATACTGACTTAGTAGTTTTAAGTTTTTGCCTGTGTGTTGGTATAAGATGAACCAGGCAGTGGTCAGAGAGTCCTAGCTGCTCTGGTGACGGAGCGATATGCATCCTTTACTGTGGTGTAGCAATGGTCCAAAATGTTATTGTCTCTGGTGGGGCATGTGATGTGCTGTTTGAATTTAGGCAACTCATGTGTGAGTTTTGCCTGATTAAAGTCACCGAGAATGATAAAAACAGAGTACGGGTGTCGTTGTTCAGTCTCTGTGATTAGATCAGCCAGCTGTTGCAGCGCAGTACCCACGTGTGCTTGTGGTGGAATGTAAACACAGATGAGAATGAAACACCGATGAGTATGAATACCTGAAATACTGATTTATCTGACCACAGAACACATGTTTTCATTGTGTGATGGTCCATCCCAGATGCTTTCAAGACCATAGAAGTCAACGGCACTTCTGGACACTGTTAACACAGGGCTTCTTTTTGGCATGAATTGATGATAGCAAGTCTCTGCTCTTGTCCAGGATGACTTCTTCATGAGTAAAGAAAGAAATGTTGAGATTGTTAAGATCAAGTCAGCACCCTCTAGCGGTGGATAATAATCACTATATTAATGCTCAGATTCTCCATTTTTTGTATTATGTCTACATAATGCATGCTTATTATGTCATGCATATTTATGTCTACAATTTTAACTGGCATTTGTGGTCTACGTATTGTGGTACTTGACTATGATTTGCCAAAGTAGTTCTGAACCCATGTGGTGATATTGCTTATAGATGAATGACGATTCTTGATGCTGTGCAGCCTGAGGGATCGGAGATCACGGTAGTTAAACTTAGGCTTGCGCTCTTGCCATTTATACTCTGAAATTTCTCCAGATTCCTTGAATCTTTTAATTATGTTATGCACCGTTGAAGGTGACATATCCAAATGTCTTCCTATTTGTCTTTGAGGAACATTGTTTTTAAACATTTTAATAATATTCTCATGTATTTGTCGGTAAACTGGCAATCCTCTGCCCATCTTAAAGGACTAGATCTTTCTTGGATGCTGCTTTTATACCAATCATAGTTACAATCACTTGTTAACATCATCTGTTTCAAATCAAATCATTATTTGATCAATTTACCGGATTACTAGCCCTAAAATG
This sequence comes from Danio kyathit, assembly GCA_903798195.1. Lineage (NCBI taxonomy): Eukaryota > Metazoa > Chordata > Actinopteri > Cypriniformes > Danionidae > Danio > Danio kyathit. The sequence goes on from LR812539.1 coordinate 45,890,862, forward strand.
CTCTTTTCCCAACCTTTTTTGGAATGTGTTGCAGGTCTGAATGACAGGCAGTGTATGGAGCTTAAAATCTGAATTGGGTTTATTTTACAGTTTTTTCCAGCTGCTTACACACAAAATATTTTCATGTCACACAATTTCTGAAACATCTCCATCAAAATGCAAAACTACACAGCAAACATAAACACAACCCTAAGCTACTTACTGCATATTTACCTTTTCTAAATCCTAAACTCCTCTAGAAAAGAATAGAGATTTTTTTTTCAGCCTGGCTCTGTAGTGTATGATGGCCAACCATACAGTATGCCCGCATGACGCTTCTCCATGCAATTGACGTTTTCCTCCCCGAGGCCCCAGACACACGATTGTGTTCTATATTTTAAAAAACATACTTTTGCTTTACGTTTTTTTTTTTTTGTTTGTTTTTTTTTAACATTTTTGCATGCAGTATGTTTAGTTTTGTTGTATGCTACTGTATACAACAGTAATGTTTGGCCTAATGAATATTTTCTGTTTCTTCATGTCATTGGTGTTTACAGTGTACCTGTTCCCCCTCTCAGCAGATTACTGTCACTGAAGAACATTGTATTGAATTGTAGATATAAGCCTAAAGAGCAAAAAGCTTTAGATTTAGAACAACAGTGTTTACATGATATTCAAACATTTACTATTATGAAAGACTTGTTTCCCATTTGATGCAAATGCTTCTTTCTGACATGTTTATGGCATTTTGAATGCAGTGTTACATTTGAAAAGAGATGTAAGGCATTTTGCATTTTGTGTGTGCAGTTTTGGGAATTGTGTGTAGAGCTTTGAAAAAAGGTGACACTGTTTTGAAAACATCTTTTGTAGTCTTATATCTACAATTCAATGCAGTGCTTTACAGTGACAGTAATCTGCTGAGAGGAGTAACAGGTACACTGTAAACACCAATGACATGTAAACAGAAAATATTCATTAGGCCAAACATTACGGTTGCATAGAGTTGTCCATCATACGCTTAACAGAGCCAGGCTGTGCAGAATTCCTCTATTCTTTTCTAGGGGAATTTAGGATTTAGAAAAGGTGAATTATGCAGTAGGTACAAAACTACTAATTGTGGACCAGTTTTTTTTTTTTTGGCTCAAAACAGCCCAGTGTCTGTAGGCCTGTACTGTATAGCAGTGATTTGTTTGTGATCAGTTAACAAATTAGTGTTTGCACATTTGAGGAATGTGTGGGTGATCTGGTGAATAAGGCCCAATCCCAATTCTACCCCTTAGCCCTTCCCCTTATGCGTTCACATGAAGGCATAGGGCTAAGGGGAAGGGCTATCCTCGAAAGAGAGATTTTTCAGAACCGCACTCGAAACCAAGGGGTAAGAAAATTTCCCAGAATACACCAGCCACAACAGCAGCATAGCTGCTCCCTGAAGTAAGGAGATCCATAAATTAGTATTTTTTTTGTCATTATTATAAGTTTTCACAACAAACAAGCATATGTTTTACAGTCATAACCACGTTCGTGTTCTACCATCATGCTTTAAAAAAAAAACGCTAAAATAAAAACCGCTAAATTTCGCTATCTATAATTTATAATAATAACTCCTGTATAGCAGTCCCACAACATTCTGACACTGGACTCTGCTGTCAGAAAAGTCTAGCGGCCGGGAATGAGCTTTTTACAGTGTCTGCTATAAGGTTAATGTTGTTTTTTGGGTGTTTACATAGATGAATATGGCCTCTGTGTAGATGCACAGTACAGTTACGATTTATTGCCACATTAGATCATTATGATAACATAATATATGGAAATCAGTGATTTCTTTAGGATAAATACCAAAAAATAACGCAACTGGAATAAAAAAAAGCAGGCTCCGTCGTCGATCTCATATGAAGTAAGAGATCGCGATGACATGACACCTACAAGTGTAGTGGTGTCACATTTCTTAGGGGTACAATTTGAAGCCCTTGCCCTGCACACTCTGTTTCAAGGGCCAAGGGGTAGGGGTAAAAAACATAGAATTGGGATTGGGCCATAATCTACTTCACTAGAGTTAAGCCAGTCTGCAAAATATAAAAGACATTGAGAGAACACAAGTGTCAAGTCATTCCGCAAGGTGATGTAGGCACACAGATAGTAATGTCAACATTGTCAAAGAGGGGGAGGTACAGCAAGTCACATTTGTGCAAGTAACAAGTAAGTCTCAAGTCTTAACCATCAAGTCTCAAGCAAGTCAAGTTAATTTTTGCCAACTTTGTTTAATCAGACATTTGTACTTTATATTAAAGTCCCGTCTTCAGATGGTCAGAGATAGATGTGGGTCTGTGTTTTGAGGCTGAGTCATTTTTGACCAGGGAAATATGTAGCCGACTGATGTTCACACATCTGGATGTGCGTGTGCCAATTATGCAGAGCTAAGCGCAGCAGCGATAAACCTCCACACACGCCTGTCTGGTTTTCCAGTGGGCTGAACTGTCGCCAACCAAGAACCTGAACTCATCTTGTCATTCCTAGCAAGGAAAATAAAGAAGAATGCTCAGGAGAGAAACATAAATCAGCACAATGTCAAGGGAAAAATTCAATATGCTTGTAGTTCTTAGACGAAGAAACAGACAGGCAGGATTTGATATGACAGCAGCCTGGCTGCTGAAGAGGAGGGGAGAGAGAATGGAGAAGAGAATTGGGGGATGCAGTGTGAGAGAGGGAGGGAGGTAGGGAGGGATGGAGTAAGGTTGAGAAGGAAAAGACAACAGGAGAGAGAGAACAGACAGCCAGAGCATCACAGAGACAGACAGAGGTAGAGCAGGGGCAGGAGAAGCTACACTCTATCTGGCAACCATGACAACCGAGGGAAAACGAATAACAAGCCCCTGTACCCTTACACCACCAGCAAGCTGTCTGTGAACCTTGATGGCCACAGAGACACCGAAAACCTGGAATTATTTAAATAATCTTGCTCTCCTTTTCAAGATCGATTAGTTCTGTTCTCGCCTTTTCACCTGGTGAGATGTGAGGTTGAATTCAGCTCTTCCGTCAGGGTGGGCTGAACCCAGATCAAAATGAACAGCTGGGAATCGCACACCAGAGCCTTTTTCACTGTGACCCATCAATGGAATCCCTGAGGTGGACATAATACCGCTCAATGGTTCTCCTCTGGAGCAAACAAGCAGGCATGCTGCCAGCAGACTTGAAGATATTTTCATGAAATGAGATAGAAGAAAGAAAATATGTAAACCAGATAACACCAGGTGAGTGGACTTCACTCATTTAGTATGTGTAGAATGTTGAATCATTTGGTATAGTGTTGTCAATGGAAATAGAGAAAAATATATCAAAATGAAATACATTTGTACATTTCCTGGGACTTTAAACAGGGTTGATGACAGAAAGATGCAAGACTATAAAGCAGTGCACAGTATATGTACCATATAATAGCTGTTTAATAAAATCGATAGCACTGATTTTTATTTATGTATACTTTACTAAGAATTTCACTAAGGATTCTTTACTAAGTCTGTTTCTTCCTATAGCAATCTACAATCTAATCTACAGTATTAAATGCATGATAAAAATATGTTGTTGAAGCACACAAACATATTTAAGTGTGGTGGTGGCTGTTTGTGACTGTCAACAGGTTAAGACTATAATGAATCTCTCACATCAATGCTTAATGGCTTGTCCTCGAGAAGCAGTACCCTGTTTCCCCAAGACTTGCTATTGACATAATTAAGAGGATACAGGCCTAGCCACACTATTTCACAGACTAAACTCTAATTAGTATTAGCTGTTAAATTAGCTGAGAATTTTCATGTTGCATTTCCTCCATAACATTAAATGTGAATGTTAAATAGAAATTGAAAGGCAGCAGAATATATTTTGGTTTATACTATATTACTATGGTAAGCACATGTAGCTTGTAAAAATGTAAAGTTAACATGCAACTTAACTTTCAGCTCATTATTTTTAAATTCTTCAGCAACAACAATGGGAAATAAATAAACAAAATAAGGCAAGGCAGATGGATATATCCTGCTGACGCCGTATAACCTGAGTCTGGTGTTTTTGACTAGTCTGTATAGATTGAAGTGCTATATTAATAAATATGTGTGTTTCACACAGTATATTGTCCCACTTTAACATCTACTGCTGGCAATTTAAACAGCCAGTCACGTATTGTAGGTATCACACCTGTGGGATTTATATGTGATGCATAATTTCCTTCCATACTCCAAGCATTATCTACCTTCTTCAATATTTCTGTTCTGATCTCAAGCCTAGGCAAATTACTGAGAAAGCACCAATCACCCGGTTGAATTTTTATGACGTCATCATGTAGACCAGGGCTATTCAAATGGCGGCCCGCGGGCCGAATCCGGCCCCTGAGGCAATTTGTTCCGGCCCTCCAAATAGTGTGACCAAGACATCAAGAATAAATTTAGTTCAGTCAAAAAACGGCCGCTATATTTATGAAGTGATGCGTCTGTTCAATACAGCACAAGCTGCGCAGAGCGTGAGTCACCTGACATTAAGCGAGCGCCGAGAGCAGCCGAATACATTTGAATATGTTTGTAGAAAAGGTCTTTTGTACAATGCACTGATATCGTTATTAGGGATGCAACGATTAACCGATTTCACTGTTAACTGTGTTTTAATTCGTCATGGTTAATTAAACGTAAAGGCTTCTCTAAGCCGCATTGCTGTTCTGCCGCACGAAACGAAACTGCTGAACAAAGTTAAGCCAAGTTGACAACTGTGCGCTAGTTTAAAGTTCCGAGCTTGTCCACTGACGCTAATACGCACGCACACTGTAATAACTATAGCCACGGGCTGTTCCCATATCACGTCTTTCCCGTATGCAAGTTTGTTATGTCGTAAGAATATATGCCAATATGCGGGCGCAAGCGGAGCAACGCGCTCGCAGCTGTCTGGGTGCATGGAGTAGAAAACATCCCATGCTGTAGCGGTGAGAGTTGGGCTTAGCTTTCAGTGCAATGTAAACAAAAGACATGTTAGACGAACTATTATTAAAATGATTATGTATGTATGAACGCAGATGATAACAACAGTTAATTTAAATATTGGCGCCGACCTTCATAACAATTATTATTATATTATTTTCTCCCTTTCCTCTCTATAAACACACACATAATTGTGTAGCCCTATAAGCACAGAAAAACCTACAGCATAAAAACTATTACTAATGAAAATGCCTTTTAAAGGTTTTTTAATATTAGTTAGGGATGTCCAGATCTAAATCTAGCTAATATAAAGCTTAAATTTACATTAGACGTGATAACTGTGAAACCCTGATTATTCACACTATATTATCGTACAACAAAAATCTATAATTGTTGCATCCATATTGTTATGCAGTTTAAAACATAACATATGAACGTATCTGAATGTAGAAGAAGCCTACCTAAGCTATACACTGATTTTGTTGTGCTGTGAAATACAACATTTCAATGTTTGTTAAAAAAAACTTTTTGTACAATGCAGTGATATTATATAGTTTCAAAATACAATATATTAACATTTTAATGTAGACAAATACAACGTGGGTGTCTAAAGGAGCAAAAATACAACATATGGGCTCTTATATGCAGTTGAGTCATCACTTATATTGCAAGTCATATCTCTCTGGCCCTTCGTTTGGGATGCTTGTCATGAACTGGCCCCCGTGACAAACTAATTGAATAGCCCTGATGTAGACTTTTTACGAAGTATTTAACATTATTTTCAAACTACAAAAATACAAGCTAATAAAGTATTTTGATACAAAATATTAAGCCATTTTCATTAACCCTATCAAGTACAAATTACAAAATGCTTCTTTGTATTTGAAATACGTATTTGAAATACATGTATCATAAATACTGCCCTTCCCTGTGTATTAAACAAGAGTCACTGAACAAGATTAGGAAACAAGTGACAGAATCATGACAGTATTTCACAGGCGCAGTACACTGATGGTCACAGGTGTGCTTTGATGTATTTCTGATGTGTGTTTTCATGTTTCATGCTCAGCTCTATCTATGTGTAAATAACATGAGATTTTAAGGTTGTTTCACAATTATCTTATTAGATAACACTATATAGGTCAACATGTTTCGAATTCGAATCCTTTAATTCGCTATTTTCCTGCTGATTCAATTTTAAATATGAATTCCACATAAATGTGAAACTGTAACACCACAACGGAGTGATTTAAACATACAATTATCACTCAAAGTGTGCTTGATAATTGGATCATTACTGTCCTCACTGTGTGCTTTAAAAAGACATAAAATAGGCCACAATATCATTGCACTGGAAATGGGAGATTGAAGATATTGTTTCAGACTCACTAGGTCAGTGTGATACTAATATAAAGCTTTCTCTCAGCTGATTGCTAAATTACTGCACCTATACCTCAGCAGCATTATAATCCTAAATAAAACAACATAAAAGCACAGCCCACACTGCAAAAATAGCAGTGTTATTTCAACTCTAACAGAGTTAAAATCAACTCAGAAAGAGTGAACATATTTCCTTGCAAGGCATATTTATGTAGCACACTTCATAAACAGTGGTAATTCAAAGTGCTTTACATAAACAGTAACGAAAGAAACAAGTATAGGAAAATAAAAACAACAAAGAATAAAAATGATTAAAACAGATTAAAATGTGTTAAACAGGTTTTAAAAGAATGAAAAAGAAAGGAAGACATAATAGTGCGATCTGTCGGACGTAGCTCAGTGTTCATTTGGTAAAGGCACAGCTAAACAGATGTGTTTTAAGCCTTGATTTGAATGTGCCTAAAGTTGGAGCACATCTGAAAATTTCAGGAAACTGATTCCAGCAGCAGGGGGTGCAGTTAAGGTGGATTTACCCTGCTTTGACTGAACCCTTGGAATTTCTAATTTATTTGACCCTAAAGATCTGAGTAATCTGTTAGGTTTGTATTCAGTGAGCATATCTGTAATGTATTGAGGTCCTAGGCCATTTATAGACAATTAATAATACTTTAAAATCTATTCTGAATGTAACTGGGAGCCAATTTAAAGACCTGAGGACAGGTGTGAGGTGCTGTGATTTTCTTGTACTGGTCAGAATCCTGGCAGCAGCGTTCTGGATGAGCTGCAACTGTCTGACTGTCTTTTTGGGAAGGCCAGTGAGGAGTCCATTACTGTAATCCAACTGCAAAAATAGCAGTGTTTTTTTCAACTCTAACAGAGTTAAAATCAACTCAGAATGAGTGAACATATTGTCCTAGTATTTTCAGAGTAAAAACAACACTCTTACGAGAGTTACTTGTGCACCACTATACATGAGTTATATTTACACTGTATTGCGTTTAAAAAAACTCTGATCTACACTACTGGGAGATGATCGTTCCCTGACTCTACTGTAAAGAATGAAAATTCAATACTTTAACAGAATTAACTCTGAACTTTTTTACTCTAGTCTACCTAGCAAAAATTACAATACTCATGATTTATAGTTAAAATAACTTACACAAGAGGATTATCCAATAATGATAGAAAAATTTACAAATACAATTATGTTATTAATAATTTTTATCAACAAAGCATGTTAACACTTGACAGCCAGCACTAGAAAATTGACACTTTTTACAAATTAACACTTTTAAACACTAAAAGATCTTAAAAATGACATGACTTTTATGTTTCATTTAGATTTTTGGTCAAATGTATTCCTGGATGTTGTACATAACACCATCAAGTGTTGGTTAGCTGTAACTCTATGATTGTACACTGGATCAAATCAGCTTCGAACTCTGATTGTGTTAATTTATCAAAATATAACTCTATAATGTCAACACTTTACTCTGAAATGCTTTAACACCGACAATTTAACACAGATGAATTTGCTGGGCACCAAACTTGACTTGAATTACCAGGTACAGTTGAAGTCAGAATTATTAGCCCCCTCTTTTTTTCTTTTTAAATATTTCCCAAATAATGTTTAACAGAGCAATGACATTTTCACAGTATGTCTGATAATATCTTTTCTTCTGGAGAAAGTCTTATTTGTTTTATTTCAGCTAGAATAAAAGAAGTTTTCATTTAAAAAAAACAAAAAACATTTTAAGGTCAATATTATTAACCCCTTTGAGCTATTTTTTTTTCGATAGTCTACAGAACAAACCATCATTATACAATAATTTGCATAATTACCCTAACCTGAATAGTTAACCTAATTAACCCAGTTAAGCATTTAAATGTCATTTTAAGCTGCATAGAAGTGTCTTGAAAAATATCTAGTAAAATATTATGTACTCTCATCATGGCAAAGATAAAAGAAATCAGTTATTAAAAATGAGTTATTAAAACTATTATGGTTAGAAATATGTTGAAAAAAATCTTCTCTCCGTTAAATAGAAATTGAAAAAAAATAAATAAACGGGGAATATTAATTCTGACTTCAACTGTATGTTTTTTTTTACCTACTTTACTTCCCTTGGATGTTTGGCTTGTAAATCTCTTTTGGTTGACTGCAATCTCCTTCATAAACCCCAGCAATCTGCCTTCAGTCTTTATGTGTTCTCAATGCGGTCTGTGGTTGCTATTACTCACTGTGATTTTTTTGTGGATTATCCTGTTGTCACAGAAGTGCACATTAAACACACTGATAATCTTTGAACAATTTGACTTGCATTTAAAGAAATTGTGTAGTTTTCAAACTGGTCAATAAATTATTGTTTCCTCACAGAAATACAATTTGTTAGTGTATACTGTGTGTATACTGGAAAGTCATACAGAACATATAATTTAGATGTTGCAATAGAAGAATTTCCACATTTGTACGTTGGCAGTAAATCATAACCTTCACCAACAACAAATAATTCCACATTTAACAAAGAATGTAATTGTAATGTGACAGTGACGCTGGACAACGGAGTGAGGATCCTTATGCAGGTCTTTATTGTACAGGAGGGTCAAGCAAGCAGAGGTAAAAACAGGAACAAACAGATGTGTATGGGCAATCCAGAGTCGTAGTCAAAATAGCAGGCAAGTGGTCAGAAGGTAGGCAGCAGGCAACTTAAATAAACAAAACAAAGCAAGGTCAAACACAGAAAACAAGGCAAGGGAAAACGCTTCGTAATGTTCACATACAGGATACAAGACTCAGCAACAATGTATGTGTGTGTGCTGTCTTTATAGTCCATGAATCAGTCAGTGAGCAGCTTCAGATGTGAGTCTCTAATCAGTGGAGACTTGGAGTAGGTGTGTGTGTGTTGCATGTCTGAATCTGTAGTCCATAACATGGCAGATTTGTAGTGAATGTGAATGTTTTCCAGTGATCTATGGTGGTTAGATTGCTGGTGTTAGTGACAGTAATAGGTTATCCTTAAATTTACAAATTTTTTCTTACTTTTAATGCTTAAAGGTTACATCATATGGAAATTTCACTTAGTTGATTTTTTTGTATGTAGGCTTCTCCCGTGTCTGGCAGCCCAGAAAAATGTTATAAACTGTCATGAGTCTAAATATGTGCTATAATTTGATCCAATTGAATTGTGTGCCATTAAGCTAGTTCTTTCAATGTGCCCACCTCCAAGAAAACTATAAACTCTGCCCTATTCCTACTAGAGGTGTAATCGGGCCATAAAAGTTACTGACAGAATTCGGCCCGAGCCCGACAAATACGTTTTAATTGACAGCTTTTTAAAAGCCTGAACCCGTGTATAGCCCGACATTATTCAAATGTGCACATGCACACAGCTCTTTTGCCTTTTTTCAAGAATGAATTGTTTATACGTGTTTTAACATAATTTATTCATAACAAACGTAGACTATAGGCCACTTGGAAGTTGGAACAAAAAAATAAAAGAAATCCTCTGTAACATCGTAACATCTCAGCACTCTAAATAAGCCTAGGTACACTTAGCCTTTAAATTGGCTAACACACCAATAAAATAAGTCTTTACTAACAAACTTAAATAAATTCTAAATTATGATGGGTATTTGGCAATAATGAAATTAAGATAAAGGCTCTGTGGGATTTGTTTCTCCACTTCTCTTTACAGTCTGACGATTGTGAAGCTGAATAATAAAAGAATAATGTAAATATTAGCCTATATGCTCTGTCTACATTATGTATTTATAGTTTAATTAATATTTAGTTATAATTTGAAAGTCCTTTACTCACCAAGATTAGGCTACGTGTTTTTGTGGAAGAACATTATTGAATCCACTGTAAATGGCTTTAGCGCAATCCTGCGCTCACTGAGCAGCACTGAACACCTTTTCACTGCTGCTGCTACAGGCCGGGTTGCATAGTACTGATCTGGATAATTTTGCAAGTTTTGGGTAGGATTGTTTGTTTATCTTCCACTGGCCAAGAACATCCATTTCATTTTCCCTGTCAGCTTGCTGTAAATGCTGTACATTGCTGTTTACCAATCTATCGTAATAAGCAGTGCATGAGCGACTGCCGAAATACCTTGGCGGCTAGAATGACCGTTCTTTTTGAACTGTCGGCAGGCCTAACCGCAGAGTCAAAATTCGCTCTTTTTTTTCCATCATCATTTCTTTTACCTTTACAGGGATGGATTTTAAAGTTGTAACAAACGATTTAATTACTTTCTCGCGCTAATCAAAATGCATCACATGACTGTTCAGTTACTGCGCAGGTCCGAGCCCCACCCGACCTCTTCTAAAATTATAGAAATTAAGCCCGAACCCACCCAAACCCATCAGGTCCCGTCGGGTTCCTTCGGGTTCGGGCAAAGATCTTCAGCTGTAATTCCTACCTCTTTTTGTAAACAAATAGCAAAGTGGCTAACGATTGGGCCTTTTGTTTTCCTGCCTTTAAAGAAGTGATCCTCCATGCAACCTGCTCTACAGTATATTTGGAGGCCTACAGGAATCTCAGCTTTAACACTGGTACTACCAGAATTTTATAACTATTAGAATAGCCATAGCGGTCATTCTGAGTGTTCTAAAATAAGATGTCATATTGTAAGTTGCTAGAGACAAAGGTGGTAGGAGCAGATAGATAGTCAGCTGATCGCATCAGCTGATGGCAGCACTTGCCTATGTGGCCTGACTGAACTATCACTGTGCTCGATTTAAAATACATTCTTTATTTTTAAATAATTAAAAATAAATAACATTAGGGTAGCATGGAGGCTTAGTGTTAGCACTTTTGCCTCACAGCAAGAATGTCGCTGGTTCGAGTCCCAGCTGCACCAGGTGGCATTTCTGTGTGGAGTTTGCTCTCTTTGTGTTTGTGTGGATTTCCTCCAGGTGTTCCAGTTTCCCTTGAAAGTCCAAAGACATGTAGTACAGGTTCATGAGTTAATGTACTCTTACTGCTGGGTTGCAGCAGCTGAAAGGGCATCCACTGCATAAAACATATGCCAGAGTAATTGGCGGTTCATTCCACTGTGGCCACCCCTGGTAAATCAGGGACTAAGCTAAAGAAAAGTAAGTGAATGAATGAAAATAAACTTACTATATGGCTCCCAGGTTCAAATTATCATATTAGCTGCTAGGTATATAGAGTATACCTAGAAATTATTCTATTGCATGTGTTTGTGTTTTTTCCAGATAAAACATTCTAACGATCCACCTGACACCTGCACTTTAAATCAATTGAACAAGATCTGTCTGGCTAATGACCCTGGTCTTTTGTGAGAAATGTATACAGAGCTTATGTCAGCGTAAGTCACCTGAACAAAATGATTTTTAGGATTTACAGTACAGAAAAAATCTCTTGTCTGCTGCCATTGTCTGCTGCTGCAACTGTGAAAAATAACGGATCTGCAATTTAGATTCAGATTGTCTCTCTAGGGTTAACTGTGATCAGAAAAAAATGCTGTTGAATTGTTAATGCATTTAGTCACACCCACGCTCTAGTAAATAGCTGCCTGTGCCTAATTAGTCTTTTTAACTGAATGTCTGCCCTATGTGTAGTTTGAGAACACATTCAGTGCTATGGCCAGCTGACACTTTTACCTAATACACACTGTCCTATTGTTATTTTTGTGATTGTTTCTACCTTTCAGTTCATTTTTGACAGCCCATTTTTGTGTTACGCAACATAGTCAATTTTCTATAAACTTCTAGAGTATTGTAAGAACAATATAGAGCTGCATTCATGTCATAAATTAAGTATAAGCCCACAATTTACTAATGTGAGCTAAAGTGCCTGCAGCATGCACAGCATAAATATAACCATTAGCATAGTACTTGCTACAGTATGTGTGCAGGCAAGTGTAAAGGGTCACAGCAAATGGTGTGCAGCCAATGAAAGCTGGACTCTAACATAGATTTCACCGGCTAAGCATCTTCCTGTAGGCAGACCAACATGTAAAGCAACTAATCACAGTTTGTTTTGTTTAGCATCATATTTAGATGCTTCAAATGCTTATGTCTAGGAATAACAGATAATAATAATAACAATTCCTTACATTTATATAGCGCTTTTCTGGACGCTTAAAGTGCTTTAAATAATGGGGGGAATCTCCTCATCCACCACCAGTGTAGAGCATCCACCTGGATGACGCGATGGCAGCCATATTGCGCCAAACCAGCTGATTGGTGCAGGGAGACAGAGTGATGAAGCCAATTATGATATGGGGATGGTTAGGAGGCCATGATGGACAGAGGCCAGTGGGCAAATTTGGCCAGGATTAAACCTCTACTCTTTTTTGAAGGACATCCTGTGATTTTTAATGACCACAAAGAGTCAGGACCTCGGTTTAACGTCTCATCTAAAAGACAGCGCTCACTGAGCAGTATAGAGTACCATCAATATACTGGGGCGTTAGGAACCACACAGACCACAGGTTTAGCACCACCTGCTGGCCTCACTAACACCACCTCCGGCAGCAACCTAGCTTTCCCATTCAGGTACTGATCTGGCACAGCCCTGCTTAGCTTCAGTTGGCAGTGTGCATCTGAGAGTTGCAGAGAGCTAGCTGCCGGCATGATAGCTTAGTTTAAGGCATCATAATGACCAGGTTGAACTTTTTATCCATATTTTATCATTATTATTTTATTTGCTTACTATTTATCAGAGTTGCGTCAGCATATTATTCAATACAAGATGTGGGCCAAAACAATTGTTTTCAAGGAGTGCAACTAAAGGGTTAAATTATTCATTTAAGAGAGTTGTTGCCAGAGTCTTGTCTTTTTGGTCTGATTTATTCTTGATTTGGTGACAACTCTTTTTGATGTTTCTTTTAAAGAGCAAGTGATTTCTTATCTTTTTGTCTTGTGCAGCTTCATGCAAGCTTCTCAGTAGCTGTTTCCATTCACCTATTTTTATGCGCATTTTGGATATGATGGAAAATTTTGAAAATGCGCCTAAAAACAAATGTGCATAACTGAGTAAGATAAACTTTTTATTTGATAAGAAAAGATGAGCAAAAACTATGATGGAAACACTTTTACTGAACAAATTCCAGTATGCGCATTATAAAACGTCCTGTGATTTTGTTATAAGATGATCCAAATGTGCATGAATGGCCAAACAAGTAGGCCCACCACATTGTAAACATCTGAAATGTTGTTTTGATCATTCTAGAATGCCTTAACCATTTTTGTATTAGTGTTATTATATTAAATACCTCCAGAACTGTCAACACCACATGTTCATTACGTGTCGGCATTTGTCTTCTGAGATTCACACAGCTTCTTCTACCACAGCAAATTCCGTTTTTACTTTTGATATTTGGCGCCAGTTAATTAGAAGTGGTGATTTTGTTCTTTTTAACTAATTGGATTATTAGTTTAAAGGTGCTGTATGTAAGTTTTTGACTCTTCTAAAGCATAAAAATACAATAATATGTGTGCAGATATTTAAGAAACATCCCAAGTGAACATACTTGTTTAACTGACAAACAATGCTGAAGTCAGATATTCTGCTTTGAAAATGTTTTTTTTCGTGCCGGAACGATGTCTTTGTTTAGGTAATTTTCACATGCACATGCCAGTTTAACCAATTATAATTCAGCACCCCGGGTTGCCTTGTTGGAAAACAGCATATTTCATTCATTCATTCATTCAGAAAGACTCTGAAAGCATGCGTCCATGAGCGAAATGCTACAGTGTAGTGGAAAGTATCAGATGTCAAAATGAGACAGATTCAGTTCCACATGACGTTAATTAGCAAATGACATAAATATTAGGAACGTGAGCAGGTTACATCGCGTGTCCTAACAACACGCTGTGACGAGATTGTTATGAGTGATGAGCCATTTGGCTGTTTGCACCACAAAACACGGCAGAAATTTAAATACAGCCTTTCAGAAGCACAGAATATGCACTCACTCACAAAACGGTAAGGTTTAGAATCTATTTAATACATGTTAACCCTCTTTAACATCATTAAAGGTGAAGTGAACTTTCTGCTTTCAGTATATGGTAATACACGTCATGTAAAATGCCTTCAAACTCGCATTGTTAGCATTTAGCACTGAATAAAGCACACGAGGCTTACCTGAGGTGATCTGTCATAGGTTTCTGTTGTTCAGCTGTGAGAAATAGAAGCCGCTTCTAATAAATCAATTCGAGGTGTTGGTTAGAACCAAACTCCTTTTAATATGGAGAATATTCCCTCAATCGCGTGTCGTTGGTTTTATTTAGAACACAGTTTAAAATCCCTCAAACTGGCAACCCGGCGTACCTTTATTATGATTCAGGACTGCAATACCTAGTTCAACCACTGGGTGTCAAACTTACATACTGCACCTTTAATAATAATCTTGCTTGCTCCTCCCCATTTAAATTCCTGTGTTGTTTGCGCTAGGGATTTTAATTCAAAAACAACATCTAAGATAATTAAAGATAAAAGATGTGTTTAGAAGCAGCATAACTTTGTGCTTAAATGAGGTTATTTGTGCAATATCATTCATGGCTGCTTAGACATAGGCTTTTACTAATTTTGCTGTTTCTAAGGTGATATGTTTCCATTAGCTATGCTAAATGTGTTTGGCTGAGTCCAACTGCATGCTGCATGAGTGACAAATAACACATAAAATTTCCAATAAAGGCTATTGTACAATAATTGCTGCTTGTGTATGTAAATGGCCTGGGCACGATCTCTGAGCCCGTCTTTATATCATGGAAACTTAAAACACTTCCTCATACGTTGCACACTTAAGAGTGGAAGCTATTTACGGATGTGGTTGGTGTTTTGGGTTTTTCTCATTTTTGTATGTGTGTTCTCACTGAGCAGAGGAGGCTGAGTGCTGTGTGTTTGTGAAGTGAGGCAGGATTCAGAATCTGTTTTTGACCCATCTAACTTACAATGGACATGTTAAATGAGCCACTAATGAGAATATAGGCTTTTTGTTGCAGTGTGTTTCACTTTATTTTGTCTCTGGGATCTAATTTTTTGTTGGTATTTCACTTTTTTCTGTTATGCGGCACTGGTGGTCTTCCTTTGGCCCAGACAAAATGAATGTAAGCCTGAAGTGGCCTACCTGTACAATGGCAAAAGGGGGCCAAAGATTCAAATTCTTATATGGGCCATTTAAGGCAATGATTTGGCACTTATGGAAAAATGTAATCTAAATGTGAGCCTAATGTGGCCCATATGGAAAATTTGGCCCAAATGATGGGAGGACAAATGTGGGCCACAGTTGGCAAAAATGTGGCATAGTCATTTAAGGGTAATCTGAGTCTAAACCTAAAGTGGCTTACATGTGTAGGTGCAAATATGGCCCAGTTATCTTAAAACATACATGTATGTGGGCCACTTTTGGCAAATATTTGGCCCAGTAATCTCTGGCTAATGTGGATTTGAGCCTATAGTGGCCCAGAGAAGATATGGCAAATGTGGCCCAGTTATCCTAAAACATGTGGGCCACTTTTGGCAAATATTCGGAAGAGTAAGCTTTGGCTAATATGGCTGTGAGCCTAAAGCGGCCCAGAGAAGATATGGCAAATGTGGCCCAGTTATCTTAAAATTTATGCGGACCACTTTTTGGCAAATGTTCAGAACAGTAAGGGGTCATAAAAGTGGTGATAATTATAGGGGTCAAACCATAGCTCTTTGACATGGCAGATATGGGTAGTAATGAACACTGTAAAACGTTTCGTTGTAAATTTACACAATAATACTGGCAGCTGGGTGTCAGCCACATACTGTGTTTTTACAGTCCACTCCTGTAGTTTACATTCACAGTATATTACTGTTTAAATACATTTTTACACTGTGTTACAGCTCAAACCTTTAAGGAACAGTTTTGTACCTTTGTATAAGTTGACCTTATATGGTACAGAAAAGACCTCTTATGATACTGTTTTGTAACTTTTATGGTACAGTGGAAATTAAGGTACACAATTGTTCTCATAAAAAAGGTACATATGTGTTGGACAACACCTTTATTACAATATCTATGAAAATAAACATTACTGGAAAGGCAAAGTGATTTTATAAATAATTTTCATATTAAAACATGAATCATCATTTAAAAGCATATGTTTAAAGAAACTCATAAATATTAATTATTAAGTTCTATAATACAAAAACAACTGGTAAAACAAAACTATAGGTATTGTAAACTAAACATTTAAGGCATTTTTAATAAATGTTTAGTTAGCATTTTCTGATAAATACATTTTCATGATTGATATCCTCATTTGGCGTTTGCTTTCCACTACGCACATGAGCTAGCAAAACTCCTGAGCTGGCAAGTGTTCATGCTGACATTTTAGTATTGTAAACCTAATCAAACATTGTGCATATCTCGTTACAATACTTTTCCATCATTCTATTTCTATTTTATTATTAAGTAAATTAAATTAACTTTTAAGTGATTACAAAGGTATTGTGTAAAAATTGGAGAAAAGTGGACTTTTATATTGTACATAGGAGAATGTATTTCTGTAACATTTTTGTGAAGTGTTGTGAAATGTTTAGCAAGAAATAGATCTTTTGATTTGTTAAAGTAATTTTTATTCTTTATTGTAAATGGAAAAGGTGCATTTACACAAAAAGAAACTTTTTTTTAAAAACATTGTTTAAAAATGTATTTGATGTTTTATACTGTATTTACTGAAAATAAATTGGCACATTTTGGATAAAGCAAAATGTCTTTATATAGTTCTTAAAGGAACACATTTGACACTGTTAGGGTACAAAGTGTCTTGTCACTGTAGTGGTACCTTTGTGGATCAGATTTGTACCTTTGTACCTTCCGGGGGGATCCAGAGGCGTTCCCAGGCCAGCCGAGAGACATAGCGTGTACTGCATGTCCTGGGTCTTCCCTGAGGCCTCCTCCCGGTGGGACATGCCCTAGGTAGGCGTCCAGAAAACAGATACCCGAGCCACCTCAGCTGACTTCTCTCGATGTGGAGGAGCAGCGGCTCTACTCCGAGCTCCTCCCGGGTGACAGAGCTTCTCACCCTATCCATAATAGTGCTCCCTGCCACCCTGCGAAGGAAACTCATTTCGGCCGCTTGTATCCAATATCTTGTCCCTTCGGTCATGACCCAAATCTCATGAGCATAGGTGAGAGTAGGAACGTAGATTGACCGGTAAATCCAGAGCTTTGCCTTTCGGCTCAGCTCCTTCTTTACCACAAAGGACCGGTACATTGACCGCATTACTGCTGCCACTGCACCAATCCGCCTGCCAATCTCACGTTCTATCCTTTCCTCACTCATGAACAAAACAAGATACTTGAACTCCTCCACCTGAGGTAAGAACTATCCTCCAACCTGGAGATGACAAACCACCTTTTTCCGGTGGAGCACCATGGCCTCGGATTTGGACTGCCTCAGTGACAGTGGCACTGACCCAGTGACAAGGGTTTGTACCTTTTTTGGTACAACATTGTACCATTTTTTCTGAGAGTGTATTGTATTTTGTATGCTCGTGTGAAATATGAATTTCTGCTCACAATCACTGTGCAGACAATAAAGTAAACATGCACACTAATAGAAAGTGTTTAGCCTTACCCCTACTACTTCTGTATTTGTTTTAATTTAACATTCTAAAAGAAATGTAGAGTAAACCTGAAGAAAGCAATCTGATTTGTTCTCTTGCAGCATTCTCTGGACTTGTGTCATCTCATTTCAACAAGTCCACATGAACCTCATGGCGCAGCTGTACTACAACAAGGCCAGTAACTCTCCGTACCTCGACCGTATCCCTCTGCAGATTGTGAGGGCAGAAGTTGAGCTGTCTGCCAAGGAACGGGCATACCTGACGGCAGTGGAGAAGGGTGATTATGCTGGAGTTAAACAGGCCCTTGAGGAGGCAGATATATATTACAACATTAATGTGAACTGCCTAGACCCGTTAGGCCGCAGTGCGCTCCTCATTGCTATTGAAAATGAGAACCTGGAGGTGATGGAGCTGCTGTTGAGTCATGGCGTGTATACTGGCGATGCGCTCCTCTATGCTATCCGCAAGGAAGTGGTGGGAGCTGTTGAGTTACTGCTATCCTACAGGAAGCCCTGTGGCGAGAAACAGGTGAGTGAAGCCATAGCTTCATCTGAAAGGACAGTGTATGTGATATTCAGTGTTGTGCAAGTTACTTCCAAACTGTAATACATTACAGATTACTTGTTACTGTTATTTAAAAGTAATCCCTTACCTTACAATATTACTGTCTCAGAATTGTATTATGTTACATTACTTATATCACTTTTCAGTTACTTTCACCAAAATAACTACAGAATTAGAACATTCTAAAATGACAAAATGTAAACTGTAGAGTATTTTACATCCAGTAGAAAGCGATATGATGTAGCATAATGACTGTGACCTATCCAGGCTATAAAAATATAGTATATACAGTTGAAACCAGAAGTTTACATACACTCCAAAAAAAGAAACATAGCCATTTTTTTTTAAAATATCTGATGGTAAATCATACTAAACGTTTACTATTTTAGGTCTGTTAGGATTACCTAAATGATTTACATTTGCTAAATGCCAGAGTAATGAGAGTAATGAGAGAATTGTTTTTTGAGAATTTTTTTATTAATTTCTAGACAGTCAAAAGTTTACATACATTTCCTTTGTATTTTTTTTTAGCTTTGCTTTTAAACTGTATAACTTTGGTCAAAATTTTTGGGTATCCTTCCACAAGCTTCTCACAATAGTTTGAAGGAATTTTGGCCCATTCCTCCTGACAGAATTGGTGTAACTGAGTCAGATTTGTAGGCTGTCTTGCTCGGACAAGCTTTTTCAACTCTGCCCACAAATTTTCTATAGGATTGAGGTCAGGGCTTTGTGATGGCCTCTCCAAATCATTCACTCTGTTGACCTTAAAGCACATTTTAACTAATTTGACAGTATGCTTACATAAAGTTCTTTCTTCATGATGCCATCTATGCTGTGAATTGGACCAGTCCCTCCTGTAGCAAAACAGCCCCACAACATGATTCTGCCGCCCCCATACTTCAAAGTTGGGATGGTGTTCCTAAGCTTGTAAGCTTTCCCCTTTGTCCTCCAAATGTAACACTGGTCATTATGGCCAAACTGTTCAATCAGACCACAGGACATGTCTCCAAAAATTATTCTTTTTCCCAGTGTAATTTTGTACATTGTAACTCCAATTAACTCAAATGTTGTCAATTAGCCTATCAGAAACTTCCAAAACCTTGACACCATCATCTGAGCTTTTTCAGAGGCATAATAATCTTATTGTATGTAAACTTGACTTTCAAGAAAAGTTATAACAATTTCTCAAAAAATCTCTCTCTCATTATTCTGCTATTGAGCATAACAGAAACAAATTTGATAATCTTAACTTACCTAAAAGAGAAAAGGTTTAGTCACATTAACATCTGACTTTTTTTTTAAATGGTTATGTGCCTTTTTATGCATTGTATGTAAACTTCTGGTTTCAACTGTAAGTGACAACGTGAAGGCTCAAGACAATGCAAGAAAGGATGACAGCCAGAATCACAAGAGATCTAAGTCTGTTAAAAGTATGGTCGAGGTAAAGTGATTATCTGGCAATATATGTGAAGAGCTTGGGTATATTCGTATTAGACACAACAGGACTATATGTAAACTTCAATGCCATGACAAGATGCAGGTTTTTTTTCTTTTTTTATTGTTGCCATTATTTTATTCACTTTAAAGTCAAGTGATTCACAACACAAAACTGTCACAAAGTGAGCAAGAGGAACATAGCTTTCACAGTATAAGTGCAATTAGAGGACCAACCCCTCAACCATAGAAATGAACATATAGGCTAAACATTGCCTAACTGCTTAGAAAGTGACATGGCATTCAGAGGTCTATATACCTCTAAAAAGACTAAATTAATCCACTTAGGCTACAACAAGACAGATAGCTATTGGCTCTATTAAACTATAGAACTAGACACACCTTTCAAAACAAAAATGAAATTAAAGTGCTTTGGCCATCTCTGTTTCCACCGGCATAGGTGCATCAGCCATGGCATCGGGCTGTTAATCAAATGAAAAGAATTTATCCTCATGGGAGGGGACTGCAGCAGGTTGAGCATAATCCCATCCCTGAACTAGATTATATAGAATTCTAGCTAGTCATCATGTTAACTTTAGTTTACCTTGTTATTGCTGCTGGTCACAGGGATTTTGCTAATTAGCTTCCTGAAAGCAAGAGATTCCACCCTTGACAATGGTAACATGTCCTTGACAACATACTCTGCCACAAGTCTTCTGACTTCTCGAGGTTCAAGTGGCATGATGGCAGACAGAGGGAAACTTAATTTCTGCTGCTTTTTGGCTTATCACTCTCGTCCTCTGTTTTCTTTCTCTTCTCTGTAAGTGGAGTGGTCACATGGCAACGCTCTAGATGTTTTTTTTATATTGCTAGTGCTATTTCTCGATGTCTATAATACTCTCGGGTTTATACAAAGGTTGCATTTGACAATAACGTTCTTCTTGTCCTTATCTCGGACAAAAACGAAGTAATGCGCGTAAGTCCCTCTCAAGAATGTACAGTCTTCTGCCATTTTCATCTGCCCGGCTTATCAGCTTACTGCGAACCGGACTGAGCCAATAGCCTCGGACCTAAAGCTCAGAGGCTGAAATCATTCCGCATTCAAAGTAAAAAATTCCAATAGCCAGAGGGAGATTAATGACAACACACGCGTATATTCACTAACCACGAACAGGAAATAGAACTTACTTGCGGTATTTTTTATTTGTTAATGTCTTGCGGGCGAAAAGTTTGTTGTAACGCAAGTGTTAGAGAACATGTACCGAGTAAAATATTACTGAAAATGTATCAGTAATGCCTTACACTACTGCATTACAGGAAAAAAGTAATACGTTACTGTAAAACATTACTTTAGTAATGCATTACTCCCAACACTGGTGATATTAAAAGGATTGAATAGCATGTAACTGAACTGATAGATATGAAATGTACCATTTTGTCACTCTTTAATGTAACTGGAGTTACATGACTTATGATTCTGAAGCCACCTCAGCTCAAGTAGTACAGTTGAGCAAATATGAACTATTAAAGCAAATAATAAACTTGAATGAGAAACCTTAAGTTATGTTGGAAGAAAACATTACTGAATTGATTCAAGTCTCATTTACAGTAATTGCTCATTGAGTACATCAACAAAACAACAATGCTACAAAACATATAGGGGAGAGCGGGGCACAAAGTAACACTTTTTGGTTTTGGTCAAATAAAGAACAAAGTAATCAGGTTAGACAAACAATATTTTTTTACCAACAACACATAAGCCTCTCCTACCAATGAGCACTGGAATTATGATCGCCAGACCTATGGTTTCTGTGCAGTATTGCCAAAAGTTCCAGGAGTAAAAATGTTACTATTTACCCCACCTGCGGGGCAAGTTTTAACAGACAGAGGGTTAGTTGTAACACATGCTTATAAAGGCAGATTTCACACAGTTAATTTAAATTCAGTTTACTTTAAATAGTAGCTATATTTCCTCAGTAATTGGCTAATTTCTTTTTTATTCTACATAGCACAGTATGTTTATTTTTTTGTTCATTGGATAAACACATTTGAATCTATTTGCATTATTATCCATTTATTCATTATTATACAATACATTTATTTACATTATTAGCAATAAAAAAAAATTTCTATATAAAAAAAATATTTTCTATTAAAAAACATTTTTATTTCAAAAGTTCACAACATTACACTCAAAATTCAAAAAAATATTTTGTTAGTTTAGTTAGTGTTCAACAGTGTGTGGCTTAATTGTAACACCCTGTTAAAACTAACCCCGCTGTGTCATGTTTTAATCAAAACTGGCTAGCAGTCACTGTGTGTTTTATACATCTTTCAAAATGGTTTCATCTGTTAGCCTAGAAGACGATGATCACGACAATATAAGATTTTACGTACATACTTTCACCGTTTTTTTTTTTCCAAAATAGAAAAATATCGACTATAATAAAAAATACTTTTATGCTGCAAAAATGGTTTCTCCTGTGTATCTCATCCAAATTTCGCCGAAAAATTTCAATAATTGGCAGGAAGACGTCTGCTGACACTGCGTTGAAAACCTCGAAAGCATGCCATGATTAACCCTAAGCAAATACCTTAAAACTCCGTGTTACATTTAACCCCGCGTTACTTTGTGCCCCGCACTCCCCTAGCCTACTGTACCTCAGCAAAGCCATTTAATCTTATTATTCAACTAAAAATGTCTCCAGAGTGAAGTATTTGGTGCTTTAGATTTTATGTTTTACTTGATTTACATATTTATGACGGACACAATTTTATTGTTCGTATTTAAACAAGATGGAATATAAATATAATTATATAATTTAAAGTGTATCAACGGACAGTGTTCCCTGTAAAGTTGAAATCATCAGTTGAGAAACTGTTCCCCTTAAAGGAGAGTATGGCAGAGTGGGGACAAAAGTAACATTTTTAATAAAAACCTCATTCTAAAAGATAAAGTTTTTAGCAGAAATATATTTTTGCTGTGGTTACTGACTCACAACAGTTGTCTATCAAAGTCAGGTGTTATTTTGTATCAATGTACAACAACTCCTTAAATATTTGAAAGTTTTGGTCACTTTATTTTGATGGTCTGTTTGTTGAATTTAAGTTACATTGCATCTACATGCCAACTAATTCTCATTAGATTATAAGTATACTGTTGGGTTGGGGTTAGTGTAAGTTGACATGTACTTGCAAAGATTCTCATAGTCAGTTAAATGTCTGTTGAAGGAGCATATCAACAGATATGAAGCAGACAGTCTACTAATACTCAAATGGACCATCAAAATAAAGTGTTACCAAAGTTTTTAATATTTAGATTTTTGAAAAACATAAGAACATTTATATGCATTTATGAATGGATTATATCATGTTTGCGTCAAATTACAAAAAAAAAAAAAAAACTAATTACCGCTTATGCAAGGTGTTTCTAAGCATCTATGGGGCTGAGAGTAAATTTGACATTATTTTCTTCACTGGTGGCCATCATCAATCTCACACATTTTTTTTTCCTTTTTCTGAAAGTCTCGATAACACCATCGTGGAGTTTTCCTTTTATTGTTTCAGCAAATAGGATTGTAAAAAAAAATTTTGTTGTACTCTCCGATTCACTGCGCTCTACGTTTATCCAGCTATGACGCCTTTTGCTACTGAGAAACCTGGAAATGTGAAAAGGCTCTATATAACTTCACTTTAAACAAAAGTTGCACATTGTTACTTTTGACCTTATAGGCAGGGACGAAAGTAACACACAGGTGGGTCAAAAGTAACACAACAATATACTTTAATTACTGGCTTAATCTTGCTTATTTTAAAAATATCTGACTTTGTTAATGTTAACTGCAAACATATTTTGTCTTTATTTGTGCAAAAAATATATATATTTTAAATTTAATTTGCATCAAAAGTTTCAAAAGCATTGCACCAATGCAAAATTTTAACTTTTCTACAATTTTTGAATATTTTTTTTTATAATATTATCACTATGCATTAATTTGATAAAACATAATAATCAAACACTGAAAACTCTAATGTTGAAGTGAAAAATAAGGTATGGCTATTAGCAGTGGGACATAAATAACCATGTTACTTTTGTCCCCTCAGGAACTCTCGGCATTTTATTCTGATTTACTTTTAAACTGAAAAACTCAAACATTTCAAACTCAAGGATGTGTTATTGCACTAAATAACCTGTAGACTGATCATTAGTGTGATCATAAAAAGAGAAACACAATTTGTATTTAGGAAAAAAGAACCGCTACAGTAATTTACTTCTTGCTCTTAAAAACAGAAATTTGGAGCTAACCACGGGACAATTTCCTGAAATCAGCTGATATTTGGCAGCTCCATCAAAAGTTGCATGCTGAATGTGCTGTTATAGGCTGAAAAGGTAATGTTGTCAGAGTTTTGTGACTTTTGTTCCACGTTACCTTCATCACCGCTCTCCCCTTCTTACCCCCATGTCTCTGCAGGCACAGGACGTCATTATGATGTCATATTGACGTTGTACCCCAACGTACCTCAAATTCATGGGGACGATGGATGTTGTTTGCAAATGAAAATCGAGTTTACGTCAGAACCCAACATCAGGCTTATGTCAATGTCCAACGTCCAACCTTAAATCAACCAAATATCAACGTCTAATCATGTTACACCTTGACGTTGTGTCTATCAGACGTTGAATTTTGGTCACTTTCCAACACAACCTAAAATCAACCAAATATCAACGTAATTTGACGTCGTTATCGGTCGTCAAAATAAAGTTGTCCTTAGAAGCTGGCTAGACATTAAATTTTCGTCACCTGAAGTCACAACCTAAATCTAACCTAATATTAATTATGATGTTGTGTGCCAGCTGGGGTTTTTTCAAACCCTTTTAAAAACTTTTGTTCATTTTTATCCAAGCATAAACGAAGGTATTATTAATGAAATATAAGAGATTTCTGTCTCTCCATTGATTGTCTACTCTTAATTCTTCAAAAACATTTGTGATGCTTAAGATTACGTAACCAAAATAGAAGCTATAAATCAATGGTCTCAACCTCAATTCCTGGAGGGCCACAGCTCTGCACAGCTTAGCTTCAACCACCTCCAACTCACAACTGCTTAATAGTCTCTAGTAGTATTGAACACCTTAATTAGTTAGATCCGCTGTGTTTGACTAGGGTTGGAGCAAAACTGTGCAGAGCTGTGGCCTACCAGGAATAGAGCTTAAGATCTATGCTATCAATACAATTTCTTATGGAGTCATTTGGAACTTGTGTGATTTAATGGTGGCACTTTTTAGTGTCAACTAAGATGTACTTAAATTGTGCATCTACATTTGTACAGTATCATTCATTCATTCATTTTCTTTTCGGCTTAGTCCCTTTATTAATCCGCGGTCGCCACAGCAGAATGAACTGCCAACTTATCCAGCACACGTTTTACGCAGCAGATGCCCTTCCAGCTGCAACCCATCTCTAGGAAACATCCATACACACTCATTCACACTCATACACTACGGACAATTTCATTCATTCATTCATTTTCTTGTCGGCTTTGTCCCTTGCGGGGTCACCACAGCGGAATGAACCACCAACTTATCCAGCACGATTTTACGCAGCGGATGCCCTTCCAGCCGCAACCCATCTCTGGGAACTTCCACACACACATTCACACTCATACACTACGGACAATTTAGCCAACCCAATTCACCTGTACCACGTCTTTGGACTGTGGGGAGCACCCGGAGAACCCGGAGAAAACCCACGCAAACACAGGGAGAACATGCAAACTCCACACAGAAACGCCAACTGACCCAGTCGAGGCTTGAACCAGCGACCTTCTTGCTGTGAGGCGACAGCACTACCTACTGCTCCACTGCGTCGCCCCATTTGTACAGTAGTACAACATTTTACAAATTGTAAAATCTCATAATAAAGTATGTCCAAACGAATTAGCAAAATTGGAATTTAATGGAACCAAATGCATTTCTTAAATCCATGTCTATATCCAACAACACTTTTCCTGTGTTTTGTTGTGGAAATTTGTGCTAATAACTTTTTCAATCTTGGATGGAAGATCTGTAAAAAGGAAGATGGAACTATTTTACATTTACTTTTTCACTGCTTTTCATACCAATAAATGTGTGCTGAGACTGCTGACTTTAGGAAACTAAACTATAAATTCTGTCACAGGCCTCTTTATACCATCTGAAATGAAAGGTACAGAGATGGATTGCTCATTTCATGTCTGAATCATCTCATATAATGTCTCAGAGGAATCACATTTCCCTAGATCATTTGAGATTTAAAAACTTGAAGAGATTTTAAAATGTACTTTGAAAACGTGATGTAACTTCCAAAACTTGTTTTGGATAATTTCTCTCTAGTTCCTAGTATTATTTGAAACAGATAGAAACTTAGCCTTTAAATTTTAGACATAAATACAAAAATAAATTTATCAACTCAACGGTACATATTTACATGTAAATTATACATAATGAATGATCAGATACAAGTCTTGACTGAGATTGGTTAAAATTGGTTTCTACATTAAAACGTTAATATGTTGTATTTTGAAACTACATCACTGCATTGTACAATGTGGCTTTTTTTTACAAACATATTCAAATGTTGTATTTCGAAGCACAACAAAATCAGTGTTGCTTAAATAAGCTTCTTCTACATTCAAAAACATTCATATGTTATGTTTTAAACTGCGTAACAATTAGAGATGCAACGTTTACAGATTTTGGTTGTACGATTATAGTCTGAAGAATAATAATAGTTTCACAGTTATCACGATTATTAATGTATTGATTAAATTCTAAACACTACTAGAAAACACTACTAGAAAAGTGCTTATATTTTAAATTGTTGTTTATTGCTGCTCAGTAACCAAATACAGCAAAAACATATTAATAAAAACCAAACAATAGTCTATTTCTCTCTTTGGACTTAAAAATAAATAAGTTTTTGATTAAAAAATGAATGATAATTTTACAATTAAAATAAATGACAGAACAATAAATAAATAAATAAAAATAAGAACAAATAAAAATAGTATTTGTCTAATGTCTAAAGCTATATATAGCTAAGAATTTAAATGAACTGTTGTTATTATCTGCGTTCATACATACATAATTATTTTAATTATTTGTAATATTAAAAAAGCCACGCATAACTCTCACCAATACAGCGCGAGATAATTTTTACTGTGTGCGCCTGGAGGGTTTGAGTGCGTTGGTCTGCTTTACGAACCGCTCCCAATATGCACGTCTCAATTGGAAATAATGAACTTGCATGTGGAAAAGACGCAATATGTGAACAGCCTGCTGCTATAGTTAATCCAATGTGCGTGCGTATTAGTCTCGGTATAAGTCTGAAACTTTAAACTAGCCCACAGTGTCAGAAAGAAACCAAAGATTCAATTTGCAGGTGAAGATTTATTATAGTTTCAAAAACCAAAAAATGCCTCAGTCTGAGGATCAAAAAAAAAAAAAAAAAAAAGCACTGAATAAATTTTTTTTGATTTAGGCAGCAGTAGATAATATTGAGTAGCAGTTCATTGAAATGCCCACAAGGTGGTGGGCTTATGGAGTGACGGGTGTCCAGGCTTCGTGGGTGGAGCAGCAGGAAGATGAGCAGATGCTGGTGAGCGGGCGGCAGCAGGTGGTGGAGTCAGAGGGCCGCAAACAATCTGACACCAAATGGTTTGCCTGACAGGGTAGAAGAGAGATAAACAGAGACGGCGAGAAACGAAACTGAAAAATCTTTGGAGTCAAAGTGATCAACAAGACAGGACAAAACACGGATCTAGAGCGAGTGAGCTAGAGAAACACACAAGACAGTCTGACAAAGACAAGCAGGCAAGAGGGAACTAAATAGAGGAGAAAATCAAGGAGCTAGAGGTGGCAATAATCATCGCTAATAAGATAATAACTAGGATAACAAGGTGGGGGGAAAAGATACACTGACAGCGGAGCACATGGCGAACTGTCAAAACAAAGAGCATGTGCTCTGAGATGAAACATGAAGACGACACGCAAGAACAACAATCACAAACAGGTAGGTTAGGACACACTCATAACAGTACCCTCCCTCCTCAGAAGTGCCTTCCGGCGCCTCTAGAGGGGGCTCACCTAATCGCCGATGACATTCCTCTAACAGCAACTGGTCCAGAATAACCCGAGCTGCAATTCAAGACCTCTCCTCCGCACCACAGCCCTCCCAGTCCACCAGATATTGAAAGCCCCGACCCCAGCGTCTCACATTAAGGAGCCTCCTCACAGGAACGCCATCTACTAGACGACGAGGAGGAGGGGCCGGGGAATGAACAACAGGATTAAGTTGGGACCGGAACACAGGCTTGACCCTGGATATATGAAAAACAGTGTGAACCCAACCAAGAGTGCAAGGAATCTTGATCTGTACTGTCATCGGATTCAAGACGGATTCTTAGTGATCCGGTATGGCCCTATGAACCTGGGTGCCAGCTTGCGAGAAGGCACCCTGAGAGTTAGGTTCTTAGTAGATAGCCAAGCCTTTTGACCACAAACAAAAGGGGGAGCAGGGGTCTGGTGATGAACGGGGACATACCTGTTGAAGCTACTGGCAAGGAATTGTGGGTGTATTTGACCCAAGACAGCTGCTAACTCCAGGAACCCGGATTCTGTGACACCAGGCATCAGAGAGTTCTCTCAAGATCCTGGTTGGCTTGCTCAGTCTGCCCATTGGTCTGGGGGTGAAAACCTGAAGACAGACTCATAGAGGCCCCGATCTGCAGAACTCTTTCCAAAACCGAGAGACAAATTGAGGCCCTCTGTCAGAGACCACATCCATTGGGAGGACATGGATCCGAAAGACATGGTCAATCACTACCTGGGCAGTCTCCTTGGTGGCTGAAAGTTTGGGTAAGGGTATAAAATGGGCCGCCTTGGAGAAGCGGTCCACCACAGTCAAAACAACGGTGTTACTTCTTGTGGGGGTAAGCCAGAGACAAAATCAAGGGCCACATGTAACCAGGGGCGAGAGGAAATGAGGAGGGGCTGTAACAGATCAACGGGCGGCTGATTAGAAGTCTTATTCTGGGCACATACTGTACAAGCCAACACAAACTGCTTGGTGTCTTGGGCCATAGACGGCCACCAAAATCACTGTTGAATGGTAGCCAGCAACCTCCGGATTCCTGGGTGACAGGCTACTCTGGATTCATGACCCCACTGGAGGACTTCCGGTCTTAACCAAATTGGCACAAACAGGCGACCCCCCCCCCCCCCCCCCCCCACCTGGACACCCCTCTGGTGTTTCCCTGTCTCGACCGGCCACCCTCACCCGCCACTCGACGTCCCAAGAAAGAGACCCCACCATCCCCCTTGGGAGGATGGCTTCTGTGGTAACATCAGGTTTGACGTTCTTGGATCCAGGTCAGTACGAGAGGGAAAAGGTGAATCAACCAAAGAAGAGTGCCCAGCGAGCCTGACGCAAATTCAGTCTTTTGGCTCAACAGATATATTCTAAATTTTTATGATCCATTCAGACCAAGAATGGATGTGCTGCTCCTTCCAACCAGTGGCGCCACTCCCCCAGGGCTAGCCTGACAGCCAGCAACTCTCTGTTACCTAAGTCATAGTTTTGTTCGTCTGGACTCTGGCTGTGGGAGAAGAAGGCACAAGGATGCACCTTCCCATACCTAGAGGACCGCTGAGACAGGACCACACCTACCCCTACTTCTGAGGCATCCACCTCAACAATAAACTGCCATTCAGGATCTGGAAGAGAAAGGACAGGAGCAGTGATAAAACGGGACTTAACATCAAAGGCCTCCTGAGCTCGATTGTTCCATGTGTACGGTACCTTAGGAGAGGTGAGAGCTGTTAAGGGTGCAGTAACCGAGCTGAAGTTCTGGATGAATCGCCTATAGAAGTTGGGGAACCACAAGAACCGCTGCAGAGCCTTTCTAGAGTGTGTGATTGGCCACTTGGCCACGGCCCTTACCGTTGCGGGATCAGCCTTGATCCCCTCCGTTGAGACAATATGCCACAGGAACGAAACAGACTTTGTGTGGAACACGCACTTCTCCACCTTGACATAAAACTGGTTCTCCAGCAGCTGCTGCAGCACCTGTCGAACATGCTGAGTGTGTACCTGTTTGGAAGGGGAAAAGATGAGGAGATCATCAAGGTACACAAAGACAAATCTATTCACCATGTCTCTCACCACATCGTGACTAGATCCTGGAAGACAGCTGGGGCATTAGTAAGCCCGAAAGGTAGGACTCGGTATTCAAAGTGTCCCGTGGGTGTGCTAAATGCGGTCTTCACTCGTCCCCCTCACATATCCGGACCAAGTGATAGGCGTTAAGGAGGTCCAGCTCAGTAAAGACCTTGGCTCCCTGCAATAACTCAAAGGCAGAAGACATCAAAGGCAGAGGGTACCTGTTCTTAACAGTGATGTCATTGAGACCTCTGTGGTCAATGCAAGGAAACAAAGAGCCATCCTTCTTTTAAACAAAGAAGAACCCAGCCCCAGCCAGAGAGGAAGAGGGGCAAATGAGATCGGCTTTTAATGACTCTTGAATGTACCTGTCCATGACCTCTCTTTTAGGACGTGAAAGGGAATACAACCGACCCCTGGGCGAAGAAGTGCCTGAGAGGAGCTCAATGGCACAATCATATGGTCAGAGGGGAGGTAAGGAAGTGGCCCGGGACTTGCTAAAGACCCGACGCAGATTGTGGTATTCAGACGGGACTCCAGAGATATCTACAGCTTCTACCTGCAACACATGAGAAAAAGAACCAGAACAAGAGGCAGGACCAAGACACAAAGCAAGACAAGACGGACTACAAGATAACACAGAATTAGCTGACCAATCAACATGAGGATTGTGTTTGGTTAGCCACGGTTGCCACCAATACTATGGGAGCACTCAGGGAGTCAAATAAATATAAATTTATATCCTCATGGGGATTGCCAGAAATAATTAAACTTACGGAAGGAGTGGAATGAGTGATGGAGGTGATGATAAGACCATTCAGGGAGTGGACAGTAATAGGGGGAGGAAAGAGAGATAGCAGGAATGTCCCAGGGCTCAGTGGTGGTGCTGTCTAAAAAGTTGCCCTCTGCTCCGGAGTCGATCAGGGCAGATCACGAATGGACAACATCTCCACATTGTAGAGAGTCTGGCAGTGAGGTACAATATGTGGGGGTGTCAAAGTAAGAGATTGTGCCCACCAGAATCCTCCGTACTACTAGTGAGCTGGGGCTTTTAACGGACACCGAACAGCCTGATGACCCGTTTTCCCACAGTACAGGCACAGGCCCCTAGCCAGCTGATGTCATTTCTCCTGGGTGTTTAGTCGCAGATGTCCCAACTGCATCGGCTTCTGATCAGAAGAGGGTGGAGGAGTGTGGAGCAAACTTGAAAAACCCTCTTCAGCCCTCCAGGAGGAAAGGTCACTCGCCGATGTTGATGGCGAAGAAGGCGACCCTCAACATGAAGGACAAGGTCAACCAGGCCGTCAAAGTCATGAGAGAGATCGTGAGCGGCGATTTCATCCTGGATCTTGTCATCCAGACCATCCCGAAACCTCACTCGAAGAGCTGCTTCCTTCCAAGTGCAGGCCGCTGCCAAGGTCCTATATTGGACAGAGTAGTCAGTCACTGAACGCCCATTCTGACTTAGCTGGGCCAAAAAGGAAGCTGCCTCATCCCCCTGAGCTAACCGATCAAACAGCTTAGTCATCTCATTTCGAAAGTCATCAAAAGTGGCACAAAAAGGGGCACATGCATCCCACATAGCAGTGGCCCAGTCACGGGCCCTGCCCCTAAGTAGTGTTATCACAAATGCCACTCTGGATTCCTCAGTGGCGTAATGATGTGGCTGGAGAGCGAAGACCAGAGAACACTGAGACAAGACCAACCGGAGCTCGGGTCCCCGTCATAGGGTGGTGGACAATTTCATTGTGGCGCATGATCATGGCTGCCTGCCGACTTTGACATTCAGCTGCAGGTCCTGGACTAGAGCGATGAGTTCCGCAACACGAGCCGTCAGGAACTCAACTTCTTGTGAAGTGGCAAATAATTGAGAGGCCTGTTGTCCCAGGAGAATGCCCTGCTGGGTCACTGCATTTCTGACTTGATCTGCACCTGCTGAATCCATTGCTGGTCAGACTGTTCTGTCAGGAAGAAACCACAGATTCAATTTGTAGGTGAAGTTTTATTATAATTTCAAAAAACAAAAAATGCCTCAGTCTGAGGATCAAAAATATAAAAGAAAAAGCACTGAATCAAAGGTTAATTTAGGCAGCAGTAGATAATACTGGGTAGCAGTTCAGTGAAATGCCCACAAGGTGGCGGGCTCATGGAGTGACAAGTGTCCAGGCTTTGTGGGTGGAGCAGCAGGAAGGCGAGCAGATCCTGGTGAGCGGGCAGTGGTGGAGTTTGAGTGCCGCAAATCTGACAATCTGATACCAATTGGTTTGACTGACAGGGTAGAAGAGAGATGAACAGAGAGGGCGACAACCGAAACTAAAATCTTTGGAGTCAAAGTGATCAACAAGACAGGGCAGGACAGGACAAAACATGGATCTAGAGCGAGTGAGCTAGAGAAACACACAAGACGGTCTGATAAAGACAAGGAGGCAAGAGGGAACTAAATAGAGGAGAAAATCAAGGAGCTACAGGTGACGATAATCATCACTAATAAAATAAAAACTAGGATAACAAGAAGGCGGGGGAAAAGGATACGCTGACAACAGAGCACATGGCGAACTGTCAAAACAAAGAGCATGTGCTCCGAGATGAAACATGAAGACGACACGCAAGAACAACAATCACAAACAGGTAGGTCTGGACACACTCTTAACACACAGGTGTCATAACTTTGTTTAGTTGCAGCAGTTTTGTTCCGTGCAACAGAAACGTGCTGTTGAGAAGCCTTTACGATTAATTACCCATAATGAATTAAAGCGCGGTTAATAGTGAAATCAGCTAATCACTGCATCCCTACTAACAATATC
Source organism: Danio kyathit (assembly GCA_903798195.1). NCBI lineage: Eukaryota > Metazoa > Chordata > Actinopteri > Cypriniformes > Danionidae > Danio > Danio kyathit. The sequence goes on from LR812539.1 coordinate 45,923,752, forward strand.
AGTGCATTGTTCAAAAGGTCTTTTCTACAAACATCCAAATATTTTCAGCTGCCCGCGCCACTCGCTTAATGTCAGGTGACGCACGCTCTGTGCAACCTTCAACTGCAGCTCGTGCTGCATTTAACAGACGCACGTCACTTCATAACTATAGCGGCTGTTTTTCAACTGAACTAAATTTATTTTTGATGTCTTGGTCACACTATTTGGAGGGCCAGAACAAATTGCCTTGGGGGCCAGGGTCGGCCCACGGGCCGCCAATTGAATAGCCCTGCTCTACACGTGGGTTCCAATTATTGGCACAATTTTATTCAATACTTTTTGCTTACTTTTTAAAAAATCTGAATGTTCTATAATACCTAATGTGATTTGATGAAACCTGGAAAATGATTAGAAAGTATGTTTCCATACAGAATCTCTCCAGACCCCGTCTTTAATTCTTACCACAACTGAAAATAAAAAGTGTAGCTTTGAGTGTAGCACTTGTTTCTCCACATTGCCTTCTTTATCATTAAAAATGCACAGCTAAGTATTTAGGAAATTTACTGTTGCTGTTTTACCAACTATACCACATTTAAGGGTCCATAAAAAAGGTACAGCATAAAACACCCAAAATGGGGTTTCTGTTACAGTAGTACCTCTATGAAGTCCTTACAGTGCTTATCACAGATAAATACGCTGATGGCAGTATACAGTAATTACACATGGAATGTTTCTAGATCCATGCTTCAGTAAAAAGTCTCCAAAATTTAAATCTTGTTTGAATGGTAGCAGTATAAATACTGAACACACCCTTGAAGGTATGGTGAAGCGTCACTACAAAAAGACCTCATGATTTTTTTACCAAACATAACATAACTTACCTAAAATTTTAATTTAATTTTATGCAGTATCACTGTCAATCCCTAATGCCCACTGCATGGGTTTCCAATCCTGCTCTGGGATAGTTACGGTTCTGCAAAGTTTTCTCTAACCAGATCCAACACAAGATGCCTACAAAGTTTCTAGTGAGTCTGAATACATTGAGCTGTTTCATGTATGTTTTATTGTTCTTGCCTCAAAGGAGATCATCAAATGGAGTAATTACACAGCATTACCCATCAAGTAGAGCAGGTATGTCAAACTCAGTTCCTGGAGAGCCCTGTACAGTTAAGTTCTAACCCTGCTCCTACACACTTAAGCTGTGGTCACACTAGAGTTTGAGCTTGCGAAATTCTGTAGTACGGCTGCGGAAAGGGCCGGGATTAAAGATGATTAGACATTTAAAAAGTGAGCGATTGGTTCATATTTTAAATTTCTGTCCAGAGAGGTCATGTTTTTATTCTCGGTTGGTGTCACGCAGTCAAGTGATGCGATTTCGCAGGTCAGAGCGAAACTTGTTGCACAAGCTTGCGTTTTCGGTCTGACGCATTCGCGTGCATATGAATGGAAGTCTATGGCGAGAAAAGTCCAGTGTGACCGCAGCAATACCTGTAGGTTTCAAACAGGCCTGAAGGAACTTTGGAGGGGGTTGGAACTAAACTGTGCAGAGCTGTGGTGCTCCAGGAACTGAGAACACCTGTGAAATTGACACCTGTTAAGTAGAGTAATGGTGCAGCAGTATTCCAAATGCCAGATTTAAGGTTCTAGGATCTCTCATCGTTTCAGTCCAACCTTTAGAATGCTATTTCTGTCGAAATCTTAAACATGATTTTTAAATAGTCCACTATTAAAAACAGAAAGTTTAAAAACTATTTGAAACATTATGACTTTAAACTGGTTTTAAACTAGTTCAACCAAAATGAAAATCATTTACTCACCCTTCACTGGTTTCCAAACTTGCTTGACTTTGTTTCTCTAGTTTAAAACAAAAAAGGTATATTAAACAAAGCTGGAAACCTGTAACCATTGTCTTCATAGTATTTACCTCTACTATAAAAGTTAGGTTACATGAGCAATATCACACAAGTAGCAGCGTGACATGGCTGTATATCGGCACTTGTGGGAGGCATGCGTGCCTTAGTGTCCCACCAGTGATGATTTACAGCCATAAAGCACTGCTACTTGTGTGATATTGTGTTTATACAACAGTTCAATGGCATAGGTTTTAATATGGTGTATCTTGTAGCTCTATATTCATGTTTGGTATCATTTTAAATGTCTCTGTGTGATTGGTTAAATGGTCTTAATTTCACTGTAATATTTCACTTTTATATGTTGATTTGGTTTTTGGCTTTGATAAGATCTTTGCCAGATGCGCCCCCTCCTTAGAGATGGTTAACTCCTCAAATTCACCAGGCAAGGGTCTAGGTGACGCTTCTATTGTCTTGAATTTATGGCTGTCTGTTCTAAGTTGAGTATTTAAAGGAAATGTGGACAAATATCTTTTGAATCTTGTAGCTAAGAGACCCTGTTGCAGCATCTCTGAGACTTATGCTGCAACGTACTTCTCTGGTCAGGTATGCATCTCTAACTCTTTGATTTATCTTTGAGTAATGGATGTTATATTTTTACAGTATCATCTCTGAATTGGCTTTCTGATTATTTAATTATATAATTGGCATAATACAATTTTACCTGACAAATAAAATGTTAAGTTTTGATTCATTCTGAATTCTCCTGAAATCTTTTCATGTCCAATAGATTAAGTGGAGTCTGCGCTACCTTTATGATTCAACATGATTAGAATTGCTTTTAAGTCACATTTGACTGTACGGAGCTGTTCTGACACGACAGCATGGAGATCTTTCATCGTCTAATTGCTGAAATTAACAAGTTGTCTGGAAGTGGCTAAATTTACTACTTTTTAGGATGAGTGAGCAGTTGGCAACCAGACTATTTAAGTATTAGCTAACCCTACATCCTCTGACTAACTTCAGAGTTTTGACATACTGTCCGTGAGAAGACACGCAAACCCAGGGTGTGAAACTCTGAGCGGCGTTTGGTCCCTAATGAACGTATAAACTGAAGAGTATGGGAACAGATATAGATCAAAACTCTAAATTAAGTCAAAAATGATTATTGTGATCCGTTCCTACAATTAGAAATGCAGTCTAAATTTTACAATCACTTAAAATTGGAGTCAGATTAAATTTGGAGCTAAAAAACAAATATAAATAAATGAATAAAAAATAACAAAATTATTTTCAGAAGCACTAGAAAAGGCTTACATGCATTTAAGCTTCAACAATGCTGTTAGTTTCGTCATTAGGCTAATAGATGGACTTCTACAGTACCTTTTGAAAGGAGCTGCCCCAGTGACTGCCCCTGTGTAGTATGAAATTATGCTACGTTTTTCATCTCTAAGGGCTTATTATGCGGTCTCTGTTGCCATTTTGTGAATGGACAACGTCAACCGTCTTTGGATGGATGTCGACGTGAAATTATATATATTTAAAATAAGCACTATCCTTAAAGAAACTTTAGAGTTGCAATCCAAACAACTTCATTCTCACCAAAAAAAGCACATTATGTTGTCCAACAGCTGCAATATTTGTCAAACTGTAGTGAGTTTATTGATCTGCTCTATGTGGGCAGAGTAATACACAAATAATACACAAGTGTGAAGAGGCTGTACGAGTTCTGATATTGCAGAATATCAAATGGCTTTCAGCCAATCAGATTCGAGAGCCAGACAGAGCTGTTGTATAAAAGTTTTTAGCATTTTTCAAAATATCTTCTTTAGTGTTCTACAAAAGAAAGAAACTCATAAATGTTTGGAACAACTTGAGGGTGAGTAAATAGTGAGCAAATTGTCATTACTGGGTGAACATTCCCTTTTTATAGATAATAGGTCACTATAATTATTTAACGCTTTCTTTGTTTTCACTCTTTAAGGTTCCCTCTCTCATGATGGACACACAGTTTTCTGAGTTTACGCCCGATATCACACCTATCATGTTGGCTGCCCACACTAATAACTATGAGATAATCAAGCTCCTAGTTCAGCGAAAAGTCACTATCCCTCGGCCACACCAAATCCGCTGTGACTGCGTGGAATGTGTATCCAGCTCTGAGGTGGACAGCCTGAGGCACTCTCGTTCGCGTCTAAACATCTACAAAGCTCTTGCCAGCCCCTCTCTCATAGCTCTGTCAAGTGAAGATCCCATCCTTACAGCGTTCAGGCTGGGCTGGGAGCTAAAAGAGCTCAGTAAGGTGGAGAATGAATTCCGACAGGAGTATGATGAGCTTTCACAGCAGTGTAAGCTTTTTGCTAAAGACCTACTTGATCAGGCCCGTAGTTCCCGTGAGCTGGAGACAATCCTCAACCATCGGGATGACCACAGTGAGGAACTGGACCCCGGTGAGTGCAGAGACCTGGCCAAACTTAAACTAGCCATCAAGTACCACCAGAAGGAGGTGAGTATCCATTTTAATATATTTTAAGAAGAGACACTATCTGAATGACTACATCCTAATTTACTATTTATAGTGTGTAGGAATGTGCATCTTACCTTAAATATTGCTATTAACATGACAGGTTTGTTTGTTCAAATGATATGATTGAATGTTGTAATAAAAGAAATAGAAGAGGCTAAAATTCAAATTTGATGTTGTATATTGAATTTTTTTTTTGATCAATTGTAAAATTTCCATATAATTAAAGCGATTACATTTTTACTCATCTTTTGATGCACAAGAGGTCATTATATTATGGCCTGTAATGGGATGTATGCACACAGACTTTTAATTTTCAATAAGCCAGCCTAAGCGCTTCTGCATTACTAAATCACCATGTTTAAGATGTAATTTCTTTAAATATCAGTTGTCTTCACTGCCTGATAGATATACAATATAAAGTGGGTATCAGAACGGACAAGAAGCACTGCATTAAATTTTATTTTTTCATGTCTTTAAAATGTAAAAAATAATTTTTTACCAAATATTTTTAAATGCGTTTCTGTGCTAGCCTGCTGGTACTGAAAGCACTACATGGTTTTTCATCTCGTTTTACTCTGGAAAAACTAAATGAATGTGTCTATTTAACTGATTGTATTGTAATTACATTACAACATCTGTGCTGTAAACGGAACCAAAATTGGAAGCTTATTGTTGACTGACAAACATTAGCTTTGTGTACACCCCATTTTCAGAACTCAAAACGTCTTTTTTCCATTTTTAGAACTCATTTTTTTTTATTGAAACAAAGCAGTCAACATGATTTGATTTATAATTTGTCTCAGTAAAGAAGACCTCTGCAAAAGATCAATGCCTCTGGTGGATGCTGTAACTACAGTTATGTTGACAAGAATTAATCTTATTCTTTATATTACTAATATTGGGGATATTGTAATTTGAACTTGTATTATTATTTTGCTTTTTAATTATAAACAATACATCTTGCTAAAAATATTTGATTAATTTGCTAATTGAAAAAAGTATTAATAAAAAATGTGAAACATTAAATAACAAAGTGTGAAAAACTTCAGGGTATTAAAGAACCCCTATTATACATTAAAAAGGGTCATATTTTGGTTTTAAGGGTCTCCAACAACAGGCTGATATGCATGCAAGGTAAAAAAACACTTTCATTGTCTTATAATATGCATTTATTTTTACCTAATTATCCCAGCGAATCCCATATGAACCGTTCAGCGATTCATTTGTTCCCAAACCCCTCTTTAGCACGAAGCTAATCTGCGCTGATTGGACCGATGACAGGCAGTTGTGACTGGTTGACAGTGTTCGACGTGAGACAGACTAAATTGCCCAGCACGGCTTATCAACAATATTGAAGTAGTCAGAGTGCATAGTGTATGTGTGAGCATACCTGCCAACACTGCTGTTTTTCCCAGGAGTCTCCCGTATTTCAGACCCATCTCCAGCCACCCACCCATTTTGTTATTTATCCCGAAAAACTCCCGTAATTTCAACCACCCCCTCACCCCCTCCTTAGCATTTTGGTGCGGTCTGTGAACCCCCCGGGTCTCCAACATTAGTATAGGATCCGATCGCAGCGGCCGCCTGAAACATGCTTCATAGTAGTTAACTTACTAACACCACAGTACACAGTACCCGGTTCTCAACAGTGTTATTCAGACACCTCATCCCCAAACCTAACCCCCCATCCCAGTCTCCCAGATTTTTTGTGTGTGCATTAGTGCATTAAAGCAGTGCAGTTAAACACCAGCATATTGCTCCATTCTTAACCATGACACACATTCAGTAATCCACACAGTGGCAAAAGCTGAACTATTCTGAACCTTAATCGCTGCACGTGTGAAAGAACAGCTGACAGTGGCCATAGCAACGACAAACGGCAGTAGATCATGAGCTCACAAACACATTTAAATCCGTAAACAAAGTATCACGCGTCGCGTTTTCAACGTGGCTTTAGACGCGATATGAGAATATAAAGAGTTAACCAGATACAGTACAAGCAGTTACAAGTAACAAAACACAATTAAATACATAATTTGCAAGCTAGAGAAAACAAGGAGGCAGACATTTACTTACATTTGTGAAATGGAGGAAGAAACTGATCTATGAGCTGTGTACTGATAAAGTTCCTGTTGATCTCTGTCAAAGTCTCATACATCAGTAGTGTTTTCTGATCCTTCCTTTAACAAACGTCCGACGATTCTCCCATTGTAAGCGTTCAGATTGCAGAAGCATGCGTCAGAAAAATGACGGGAACAGCACAGGCTGGGCTATAATGCTGAGGTATTTTTGCAAAAATAAACTTCAACCACTGACTCATCACAGCTTCATCTTTGAGTAGAGAAAATATCACTAACTTTCCCCTCACACTTCCAATAATATCCAGCTGAGTACAGCGTCTTCATGACTTGATTCAACTTGGATCTGTTTGTCTTCCTTTTTTTCTATACTGTGTTAGTGGACGGGACCGGAGGTTTAAATATTTCCGGGTTTGCACATGCAACAATTTGGCAGGGCTTATGTTTTGTATCGACGTCACACCAAAACGGCTAAAGACTCGTTATCAAGACGATTCATTTGAAGCACTATGAGTCGACTTTTTTATAGATGAATCAATAGTTTTAAACACTGTCCACTTTCAGATTTAAGCCCTAGCTGGATATTTCACCTCACTTAGAGCTGTGTTACACACTACAGTACATGGAAGGTAATTTTCAAAAACCCATAATAGGGGCTCTTTAAAGTATCTGTAAACAAAATCAGAGCTTTTCTTATTCCCCTATAAATGTTATCCTTATAAATGGTTCCCTTTAGATTGTTCAATCCCCTTACGTTTATGTATAAACGCATTGGGAAAACTACTGTTTGACTTAAATACTAAAGCCTTATTGGACATGTTTATGCAAAATGCATAAACCAATAGCATTTCAACAATGCACTTTCTGCTGACTCAATGTCTTTAGCTGCCTCTGAGTCTGCAATCCTCCCTTCCTCATAAGCACCATGCCCTTCAATTGGCACAGACCTGACACACATCCTCAATAAAACTGTCGAGGAGCTCGGGCTAGATTGGCCGGTTCCGGATTAGCCTGTCCCCATCCCACTGGATGCTTGGTTTCTCCAAGGTTGTTGTCAGTCACACCCCCACCCGGACCCTTCTTGTCTGCTGTGCATTACGAGCTGACAAAGGCAGGCACCTTTTCAGCCTCAGCTTGTGCTTCTTTGTCTCATGTCCATTCAGGTGCCAAGCAGAGAGGTTCAGCTAAGCTTTTCATCTGGAAAATGATGGGGGCACTAGTCATGCTCAAGCAGCATCTTTGGCTTAATCTCACAGAGATCAAAGACCCCGAAAAGGTCCCATTTCTCGTCTCTCACATCTCTACAACACAGACCTGGCAACATATGATGTGTCCCTGGTGCCAACATTCCTGCAGGAGCTAATAGATAAGGGCAGAGCCCGTTCCACACTCAAAGTCTACATGGCAGCATGGAGACTTAGCCCCCTGCGCACCAAAACTGTCCCAGCTTGGGACCTCTCTATGGTTTTAAGAGCCCCAAAGGGGTTCTCCTTTAAGACTCTGCAGTCCATCTCTCTCGAAGCCTTAATGCTTAAAATGGACCTCCTTCTAGTGTTTGCGTCTGTTAAGCATGTGGGTAACCTACAGGGATTCTCAGTAGACGCCTCATGTCTTGACATTCTAAAGTTGTTCCCAAATGCTAAAGTATCTTGTTTAAAGTACAAATAATTCATCTGTTTGCCCTCCCCCTGGCAGATAGCGAACAGGGCGAAAACTCTCTCAGCCCAGTCAGAGCCTCGCACATGGAGCACTCAAATCGTTTTAGGAAAACAGATCAGCTCTTTTTCTGCTTTGCTGGTCCATCTAAAGGTTGTGCAACTCTCTCACTATAGATAGTAGATGCTATTGCATTAGCTTACACTTCTGAGGACGTGCAATGCCTTATTGGAGTTAATGCCCACTACACTCAGAGCATGGCCTTCTCCTGAGCCTGGTATCGTAGAATCCCTATTCAGGACATCTGTGCAGCCCGCAGGTGGTCATCGCAGTCCATTTTTTTTGCTAGATTTTACAGCTTGGATGTAAAACTTGCTACTCAAATACCATTGGTTTGTGCAGTTTGCACAAATGTGTCCAATAATGCTTCAGTATTTGAGTAAGACAAGTGTTTCCCTAATGCATTTATACAGTACATAAATTCAACACTCACTCACTTATCTCAGAGAACAAATGTTATGTTAGTAACTGGAGCGTTTTCATAACAGGTACTTTCTAATGCTAATGGAATTATTGTGAAATGCTTGTGTAAGAGGTAACAATTCAAGGACTTTCAGTCATTTGTCTGTGTAGCATCTCACAGCAGAACTGATTGCTTTCATAATAATACTGCAGAGCAATGTAGGTCAGACAGTAAAAGGAAATCTTTTTAAACTTTCTTTTTTAAAATGCAAAACTAAATCTCAGATTAGCTGTAACATTAGCTGTTTCCATCCACCAATTTGTATGCGCATTTTGGATTATTGCATAAAAATGCTTGATGGAAATGCCAAGAAACACATACATTTTGCAAATGCATTTAAACGTATGCGCATAACTATGTAGGATAAACTTTTTATTCAATAAGAAAAGATGCGCATAAACTATGATGGAAACCCTTTTACTGAATAAATTCCAGTATGTGCATTTGTGCAAAATGTGTGTGATGGGATGCAATAATGGACTGTGGCCAACCACATTCTAAAACATCTAAAATGTTGTTTTGGTCATTCTGAAATGCCTTAACCATTTCAATATAATAATAATAATAATAATAATAATAATAATAATAATAATAATGTGTTTTACAGTACTTATCCACTATAAAACTTTTTATAAACTGTTTATGTACACTTTAAAAAATGCTGGGTTCCATACAGTTCCTTCATGTTTTCCAAACACAAATTGATTAATTTATGTTAATCATATTTACAAATTTAAGTGGATTGAACATAAAACAATTAAGTTTTAATCTGCAAAAACCATGAGAATTGTGTTGTTTAAACTCATTTCAAATAAGTAGTTTGAACAAGCAGGTCATTTTTTGAGTTTAAATCAGTGTATTTAGGTTTTCTTGGTCGGTAGTTAACAATAAACAGATAAAATGAACATTAGGTTAACTTAACATATACATGCCCTAGTCATTTTCAACACAAAACATTCACATTTATTCTTTTAGCAGACATTTTTATTCAAAGGAACATTCAACCAAGGAACAAAAGCCTTTTGTCATGCATAAAATCAACAATTAAAAAAACAAAACACAACAGCAAATTACAATAAAAATGGAACACAAATACTTTGTCACAGAGTCAATTAAATAAAACAAAACAGAATACAAATCAAAAATATTTTCATATGCTTTCAAATAATCATATATACTAAGTAGCCAAGTATTTTTTTGCAAAATATCTGTGAATATATCTGTGTGATTTTATGTCTCTGTGTCTACAGTATATGTTTATGTGATTTAATGTCTTCTACACTAATGGGTACATGTAACTGTACGTTCACACCAAAAGCAGCGAGAGCGTCAAAGGTCGCTCTGGCCGCCCTGGCAACAACGCTGTCTGCCTTGAGCTCCGGCGGCGAGAGTGTCAAAATTCGCTACACATTGATCTCGTATTTAAAGGAGCTGTTGCAGCATATCATATCAGTTACACTCCCGCATAAAACATGCGTTCTAGCGTGAAGGTGTTGCACACTTATTATCAAATTCAATTAACTGCCGAAGATCTAGTTGCATGTGGTGTGGCTTTGCTCCACTATGTGTCCATATGCCTGAAATATTCTGAAGCAGCAATACTGTTTTGTATTGTCGCATGAGATTCCCGTTTTTTTTTTTTTTTTTAAATATATATATATATAACATTTATGCACATCAGTAACTCGACAGTAACTTTTTAAATTTACGTTCCAGTAAGAAAACATTGCCAATTATTGGAAATCCAGCCACCGCAATAATCAAACCCTTGGGAACAACTGTGGTCGGAACCAAAGTTCACAGTGACTGTGTTCTCTGACTCCTCTCAAGCGGTGGACTTCTACATTCTGATTGCTTGCCGCCGAACCGCGTCATAGATCATTACCATAAAGTTGACTTGATTTCAACTCTCCTCGACACTCACACCGGCGTAGAAGCGCCACGGTGCTTCTCGCCACTTATCGCCACCTGCTCCCATTGAAAATTTATGACTTCCGGCTACTTTGACGCTCTCGCCGCTTTCGGTGTGAACGTACAGTAAGTCAGCAAAAATATCATGCCAGCTAACCAATAGCAACTTTACAATGCATGCGGAAAGTATTCATAGTGCTTCACTTTTTCCACATTGTTTTAAGTTACAGCCTTATTCCAAAACTTATTAAATTCATTTATTTCCTCAAAATTCTGCACACAATATCCCATAATGACAATGTGAAAAAAGATTTTTTTAAATTGTTGCAAATGTATTACAAATCAAAAACCTGAAAAATTACATGTCCATAAGTATTCACAGCGTTTGCCGTGAAGCTCTAAATTGAGCTCAAGTACATTCTGTTTCCACTGATCATTCTTGAGATGTTTCAGCAGCTTAATTGGAGTTCACCTGTGGTAAATTAAATTGATTGGACATGATTTGAAAAGGCATACACCTGTCTATATAAGGTCCCATGGTTGACAGTATATGTCAAAGCACAAACCAAGCATGAAGACAAAGGAATTATCTGTAGACCTCCGAGACAGGATTGTCTCGAGGCACAAGGCTGGGGAAGGTTACAGAAAAATTTCTGCTGCTCTGAAAGTTCCAATCAGCACAGTGGGCTCCATCATTCTTAAATTGAAGATGTTTGGAACCACCAGGAATCTATACAGTAGAGCTGGCCAGCCATCTAAGCTGAGTGATCGGGAGAGAAGGGCCTTAGTCAGGGAGGTGATCAATAATTCGATGATCACTCTGTCTGAGCTCCAGCATTCTTCTGTGGAGAGAAGAGAACCTTACAGAAGGACAACCATCTGTGCAGCAATCCACCGATCAGGCCTGTATGGTAGAGTGGCCAGACGGAAGCCACTCTCCGCCTGGAATTTGCCAAAAGGCATCTGAAAGACTCTCAGACCATAAGAAACAAAAGTCTCTGGTCTGATGAGACTAAAATTAAACTCTTTGGAGTGAATGCCCGGCGTTGCGTTTGGAGAAAACCAGGCACCACTCATCACCAGGCTAATACCATCCCTACAGTCAGTGTTGGGAAGTTACTTTGGAAATGTAATAGATTCGTTTACAAATTACCCTATATAAATTGTAATAAGTAATACTTTTCAATTACTTTATAAAAGTAAAGTAACTGATTACATCAGATTACTTTTTGATTACTTTTAAGTTTCTAATGCATATTTTCAACTAGGGATGCACCGATCCCGATACTTGGATCGGATATCGGTTAGATACAGCATATTTTTGCTGGATCGGGTATCGGCCAGCTGGTACCGATCCAAATCCGATCTTGAGTGTGCGCTATATTCTGTGTAATTTATAAGCCAACAAAAGCCATGAAGGTAGCCTATTATAAGGCACTAGAAAGTTGTCATGTAGGCTACTATATCCCAAATGTTCTGAAGCTATTCTACAGTTTAACGTGAAGCACAGATGAATATTTAAGTGGTTAAACTCATGTTCACTTCAGCGCTTCCCGCCGCTGCGCCTGTCAATCATTCTCCATTCATTCAAAATTCAAACTGCGTGTCGCGTTCATGACAACACAAAACTTTCTCCAAGACTAATTGTTTCTGTTAATTTAAGTAATCGGTGGAGAAATGCATTTTTGCATTAAATGGGTTCATTTTGACCTGCAACATGGAGATCATTGCTGTTTCTAAATCATATTGTGCTGTGTCTGTTAGATTAGCAGATCGCATTCGCAACACTGGAGTAAAGAGGGTTATTACCTGCTATTCACACACAAAGTAGGCCTACCTGAAACTTTAAATGAGAAAAGGCTTAATAATACATTGGACAGATCCTCAACGCACTGATTTCTCCCCTTTGTGCTGCTGTTTTAGAAGTGTCCGTATACTGGAGGGCTGCGTGCTGTCTCAGTGCTGCAAGCGCTTCATTCAGGCACCGGCTGCACAGATGTAACATGCGCCGCTCCGTAAGACTATTCTTACAATAAGTTTATGTTCCCTCATACTTTTGACTGAGTTTATTCTTCCGAGGGAAATACTTTAAGTGCTGCGAATAGTTTGTAAAGCCTGGCTCATTGTGGTCAAAGTAGTTGATTAAAAATAGTGAAACTGACGGCCTGGCGCATATGAATTGTCATTAACAGAAAATTATTTGGCCTAATATAGGCTACTATGAAACTGTGAATATTTCACTGTCATATATTAACATTTTATTTAACAGACCAGTTTGTCAGTTTGTGTGCTGAAGCATGAGCGGACCTTGTTTAGAACTTCACCTTAAATAATTTTGTTTATTTTGTAGTTAACTGACCAACAAAAATACATTAAAACAACCAACAAATTATACCAAACGAAATTCGTTTCAAAAAAATAATTTTTCAGACAAAAAATTATTTTTTAGACATGCTTTCTTTTTCTCCATCTCTCTCGCGGCGAGTTTAGGTGAGGAAATGTTTATTAAATAAAACTCGCCTGAGACTCTTTAGTTTAATTTGCTTCAAACCTTGTGGAAAATATAGGCTGATTATATTACCAACGATTAGGGTCAATAGTGGTAGCCTATTACAGATTTCAAAGAAAAATCTTAATATTAAAAAGGAAACATAAGCTGGACCACAACAGATCAGATCAATGTTTATAGCAAGCATAGTTTATAGCAAGCATCATGTTTAGTTAGATTGTGCCATCTGTCATATACAGTAGGCCTATAGGTCTGTTATTTTCTACTAAAGAAGATATATTATTTGAGGTAATCACCAGAACTGTAGAAACTGTATTATGTTAATAAAAAAAAATATTTAAAAAAGGCATAGTATCGGGATCAGATCTGTATCAGTCGATACTCAGAATTTTGGTATCGAAATCAGATCGGTTCCAAAAAAATGGTATTGGTGCATCCTTATTTTCAACTAAATCATTTTCAAGCATTTATACCAAGCAGGTGTGACCTTACAGTAGCACTCTGTTTACTGTTAGAATTTCAAAATCTTTTATCACTTGAATTAATATTATTTTAATTTAATTTTAAAGTACAGCCACCACAATATTGCCATTTGCAATAAAAAAATACATCTAAGCCATTTTTGATTTTCATTTTTAAATCGAAGCAACTTAAATCCAAGTCAATCATATCTTAGTGATCAAAAAAACTGTCAATGAAACATACGAGACATAATTGTTCAGTTCAATTATTTACTGTAAATAATATGCTGTACTAAACAAATTATAGTATATAACAGCAAAAACAAAAAAATCATATTAAAAACAGGCAAAGCAACAGATTAATATTATTCAACTTATCCCAGATTTTTAAAGAAAATCTTTAGATGTAACCCCATTTGTAATCTTTAACATTTTCATAAGTAACTGTAATTTAACTACACATTTTTTTTCTCAGTAACTGTAACAAATTAGTTACATTTATTTTGTAATTAAATTACGTAACGCCGTTACATGAAACTAGTTACTCCCCAACACTGCCTACAGTGAAGCATGGTGGTGGCAGCATCATGCTGAGGGGATGTTTTTCAGCAGCAGAAATTGGAAGACTAGTCAGGATAGAGAGAAAGATGAATGCAGCAATGTACAGAGACATCCTGAATGAAAACCTGCTTCAGAGTGCTCTTGACCTCAGACTGGGGCGACGGTTCATCTTCCAGCAGGACAATCACTTGGTGAATGTCCTTGAGTGGCCCAGCCAGAGCCCAGACCCTAAATCCTATTGAACATCTCTGGAGAGATCTGAAAATGGCTGTACACCGTCTCTTCCCATCCAACCTGATAGAGCTTGAGAGGTACTGCAAAGAGAAATGGGCAAAAATTCCCAAAGACAGGTGTGACAAGATTGTGGCATCATATTCAAAAAGACTAGAGGCTGTAATTTCTGCCAAAACTGCATCAACAAAGTATTGAGCAAAGGCTGTGAATACTTATGTACATGTGATTTTTCAGGTTTTTTATTTTTAATAAATTTGCAACAATTTCAAAAAATCTTTTTTCACATTGTCATTATGGGGTATTGTGTGTAACATTTTGAGGAAATAAAGGAATTTAATCCATTTTAGAATAAGGCTGTAACATAAAAAATGTGGAAAAAGTGAAGCGCTATAAATACTTTCTGGATACACTGTATATATATTTGTCAATAATTTTCACTCGGTTATTAATACAAAATTATTATGTCATTTCAGTTTGTTGCTCAGCCCAACTGCCAACAACTCCTGGCAACACTGTGGTATGATGGTTTCCCGGGTTGGAGGCGACGTCATTGGGCAGTGAAGCTTGTCACATGCTTCATCATTGGTCTGCTCTTCCCTGTATTCTCCATCATATACCTTTTGGCTCCAAAGAGCACACTGGGAACCTTCATTAAGAAACCATTCATCAAGTTCATCTGCCACACAGCCTCCTACCTGACCTTCCTCTTCCTCCTTCTCCTCGCTTCGCAGCATATTGTTCAGACTGATCTGCATGTACAGGGACCTCCACCAACATTTGTTGAGTGGATGATCCTACCATGGGTTCTAGGTAAGACTTTTTGGTACATTGAGTACAATAACTGGATGGATGGATGGATATTGTGATGTTTTTCCAAATACAGTAAAATATTGCATAAAGGCCATGGTTTTACTACTGCGTCTCCTTAACATTTTTTACCAGCCACAAACTAATAGAGGTTGAAAGGAAGTGGTAATCTATCCAACTGATGTCATCAGAAATCAATGTTAGTGAAATGGAAGCAACATTTAGATTTTATTGATTTTATTTTCTCCGATTTTCTCAAGGACAAACAATATCAAGGTGTTTAATATGCTTGCTTGGTTAAGTAGCTTTCTTTGATTACTTTAAATGACTAAATTGCATCAGTCATTACAATTATTTAATTATTAAATAGAATTACATTAAAGTATACTGTACTTGTGGCTAGCACGCCAACATATAGCACTATGGTGCTTGCGGTGAGCTGAGTTAGATTTCTGGTTTAAGGTCATTTGCTAATCCTGTTCCCCTCTCTCTGCCCCATGTTTTTCTGTCTGTGCTTCACTGTCCTATTAAAAATTAAAGGTATAAAATGTCCCAAAAACAACTCAAAAGCAGCAACCTTTACTTAGACTATAAAGAGGAGAATTATGCGGGCCGACACTGTTATGCTGGGATCCAAAGTGTAAACATGTAGTCTCAAATATGCATTTAGCCCAATTAATGAACAAACAATAATCTGTAGCATTCATTTAGGTGGCTCATTCTTGAAGCAGTAAAAATAGTCGGCTGTACAGGAAACATGATAATATTTCACTTTAAGAGGTATACACTCACCGGCCACTTTATTAGGTACACCTGTCCAACTGCTTGTTAACTCAAATTTCTTATCAGCCAATCACATGGCATCAACTCAACATGGTCAAGACGATCTGCTGCAGTTCACACCGAGCATCAGAATGGGGAAGAAAGGGGATTTAAGTGACTTTGAACGTGGTATGGTTGCTGACGCCAGATGGGCTGGTCTTGAGTATTTCAGAAACTGCTGATCTACTGGGTTTTTTACGCACAACCATCTCCCGAAAATAGATACAGCTATGGTTGTATCACCCTGATCAAGTAATTGAATGCTCATGCATTATTGATATACTAATTGAAGGACTTCAAGACAAAAGCTGAGAAAATCCCTCCTTAAGCTTCCGTTCAGAACTGATTGTACCAGGCCTCAGTTATTACAACGGCTTGAGGTTTTCTCTGAAAACACGCAAGCCCAGAAGATACAAGTGGAGGCTTGAAACAAATTATCTGTAGTCTGGATAACAGGTGCCAGGTGCAATCAGGGGAAATTGAGTTTCCTTTATTACAGTGGATATGAAGCCAAGCACAATGTATTGAAACAATGAAAATATCTATATTCAATGACTTCAATTATATATATATATATATATATATATATATATATATATATATATATATATATATATATATATATATATATATATATATTAAGGGTGTAACGATACGCGTATTCGTATCGAACCGTTCGGTACGAGGCTTTCGGTTCGGTACGCATACGAACCGAACGATTCAGACAAATATCTAAAAAGATAAAAGAGAATAAATGTTTTCAGTGCAACAAGGCATCCCATGACGTGGCAGGCAACATCTGCCTTCCCCGCCCACCTCCAAACACTACTCTAGTCAGGCACACGCTGCACTCAGGGTCGGAGTAAGCTCAACTGGCGCTCAAACCGAAAGTTATGCCGCTTTCAATCCGAAAAAGCCGGCGGAGCTGGGTGTTGAGATGATGCCGGGTTTGTCCCGGACGAAAGCGAAGCCCGAGGGGCGCTGAGATGATGCAGGGTTTATTGCGGACGAAAGCGAAAGGGTGGAAACGCGCCGCGGACTGACTGCACTATAGCCTAGCTAGCAAAATGGCTAGGAACATTAATGTAATCCTCCTATAACCAACAGCGGGTCTGGCGTTTGGGAGCACTTTGCTTATTCCTGCTTTTCAGATCCACTGAAATGGCAGGTGACGGTCAAAACAAGCAGGTCTCGGCAGGGGCGGAGTGGACATTTTAAAAGTGGCGGGGACAGCTGTATGAAATTCAAAAGTTTACATTCTTAATCATCTGTTTCTAAATAGTCTGTCTCTAAAAGTGAGGGGGACATATCCCCCCCCACGATAGAGTAGAGGATATCGTGTATTGAGGGGGATATAGGCAAAGATATTGCAGAGAGCTGAGATGACGACTTTAATATTTAGCTTGTTTCGCATTAATGTAGATATATTACATGTTTTAATTACATTATTGAATAAAATTAATAGCATTATTATTTTTTAATCATCATCATTAATAATAAATAAACTAAAAATAATTTGACAGCTTCAGCTGTTCACATCAACATGACCGGCACTTTCAGACTTGAGCACCACATGTCTTTAGCATGAATTGAAATAGACTTTCCCTCCTAAAGGATAAAATACAATAATTTTTAAAATTGCAATGCGATTAGTCATGTATTCGCAATTTCACATAAATCAGCATGCGAACATTTTATTATTTTCATTGCGCTCTTTCTCTCTGCAGCAGCAGTTCACGTGCTCTGGATAAGCGCACTACCATACAGCCACATCTCGTAGCAAATTAATTTGCAACTTTGTTGCATAAAAAATAGGCTAAATAACAAAATTTAATTAACAAACAAATGAAATAAAATTATTTGTAAAAATGAAACTACAGAAAAAAAGAAAATGAAAAGAACTGAAACCAGCTCAAATGTTCAGTTCTGGAATAACAGGTGTTGCGATCAAATTAATTCGATGGAATAATTAACACAGACAGGCGCATTTTTCAGAAAATAGCCTATTTTATTTTATTTAAAAATATGTTAGGCCTATATTTATTATATAGGTTATATTTTTTTAAATAGCCTATATTAAATTACCATTCATTTTGGCTTCAACGAATTATTGAACAAAAAACATTTTACTGAGCTCAGTGTCGGCCGTCACCGGATAAAGTCCAATCTTTCTTTAATTTTTTGGACTTTTGTTTGAAAGCTTACTGGCATTGTAGAGGTCCAATTTACTGTTGTTTGATTTAAATTATAGCCTGTTTGTGCGCCAATAAACAAGTCAAAGGAATGAGTGAATTAATAAAATTATTCTTAAATGTCGATATTGTTTTTACTCAAAAAAATAACAAATGTTTTATAAAATTAAATTAGCAATTTTCATAATTTATACGATTCAGTTAAATATAAGTTGGACATTTATGGGGCCATGTAACATGTTTTTGTGTTTGTTTTTTTATTCTAGTGATCTTTAATATATACTGGGTAGCTACGCAAAATATTTTCTAAAATGTCAAGCAGGAATTTGTCGATTAGCTTTAATTATGAAGACAAAAAAATATTAAAAATATCTAAAATAAAATGATAAAAAAAATACAAAGATAAAAAGAGCAGCATTTTGCTAAATATAATAGTCCTTTATATGCTTTAAATCCTGCTATGTGTTGTTTCATATTCGTTTTTATTTCACTTGATGAATTATTTATTTAATGTTTGAAAGCTGAAAGAAATAACAGCCGTCCTTTAAATCATTATTTTACCATCAAAATGTAGTATATATTATATTATTATCAACTTTTGATATAAAACCGCTGTGTAATTTAATTGATTGTTAAAAATGAAATAATTTTATGGCATAACCGTGTTTAGTAGTTGCTTTCGCTTTCGTTCTTCACGGAAGCTGTAACAGAAGTGTCTGCCGCATTCACCTCTGACATGGCTACTCTGCCTGTAGCCTAGTTTGGGATTTTTTCGTTGTGACGATTAAGCAAGAATCATAATGCATTGCATATTCGGCTCATTCTTCAGTAGCCTCAACACAGGCTGGTAGCCTAGATTTAAACGGATCGTTTATAAGAATGAGCGATTAATAGATTAATTGATCGTTAATTTAAATGATCATTGATCATGGGATTTTGTAAAAACTGACATCCCTAGTTCAAAGTAAAAAAAAAGAAAAGAAGAGAGATCATGCTTTTATGATGTTAGTTTTCTTACAATAAAAAGATTTCAATCAGAGAAATCCTCTGGCTTTTTTCCTTTTTTTTTTTTTTTTTTTTTTGCTGTATCGAAAACATACCGAACCGTGACACCACTGTGTCGTATCGAACCGAACCGTGATTTTTTGTGAACCGTTACACCCCTAATATATATATATATATATAGTTGAAGTCAGAATTATTAGCCCCCCTTTGATTTATTTTCTTTTTTAAATATTTCCCAAATGATGTTTAACAGAGTAAAAACATTTTCACAGTATGTCTGATAATATTTTGTTCTTCTGGAAAAACTCTTATTTGTTTTATTTTGGGTGGAATAAAAGCAGTTTTAAATTGTTTAAAAGCCATTTTAAGGTCAAAATGTTTAGCTTCTTTAAGCTATATTTTTTTCTTCGATAATCTACAGAATAAACCATCGTTATACAATAACTTGCCTAATTACCCTAACCTGCCTAGTTAATCTAATTAACCTAGTTAAGCATTTAAATGTCACTTTAAGCTGTATAGAAGTGTCTTGAAAAATATCTAGTAAAATATTATTTACTGTCATCATGGCAAAGATAAAATAAATCAGTTATTAGAAATGAGATATTAAAACTATTATGTTTAGAAATGTGTTGAAAAAAAATCTTCTCTCATTAAACAGAAATTGCGAAAAAAATAAACAGTGGGGCTAATAATTCAGGGGGGGGGGGGCTAATAATTCTGACTCCAACTGTATGTGTATATATATATATATATATTTTTTTTTTACTTTTTCCACCTTTTTTTTATGTTACAGCCTTATTCCAAAATGGATAAAATGTATTTATTTACTCAAAGTTCTACACCCAATACCCCATAATGACAACGTGAAAAAACTTTTTTTAAATTGTTGCGAATTTATTAAAAATAAAAACCCTGAAAAATCACATGTACATAAGTATTCACAGCCTGAGTATGCTCAATACTTTGTTGATGCATTTTTGGCAGCAATTACAGCCTCAAGTCTTTTTGAATATGATGCCACAAGTTTGGTACACCTGTCTTTGGGAATTTCCTCTTTGCAGTACCTCTCAAGCTCTATCAGGTTGGATGAAAAGCGACGGTGTACAGCCATTTTCAGATCTCTCCAGAGATGTTCAATAGGATTTAGGTCTGGGCTCTGGCTTGGCCATCCAAGGACATTCACCGAGTTGTTGTGAAGCCACTCCATTTATATTTTGACGGTGTGCTTTGGGTCATTGTCCTTCTGGGAGATGAACCGTCACCCCAGTCTGAGGTTATGAGCACTCTGAAGCAGGTTTTCATTCAGGGTGTCTCTCTTTACATTGCTGCATTCATCTTTCCCTCTATCCTGACTAGTCTTCCAGTTCCTGCTGCTAAAAAAACATCCCTACAGTATGATGCTGCCACCAAACGTCTCTCCAAACGTAACACCTGGCATTCACTCCAAAGAGTTCAGTTTTAGTCTCATCAGACCAGAGAATTTTGTTTCTTAGGGTCTGAGAGTCCTTCAGATGCCTTTTGGCAAATTCCAGGCGGGGAGACTTCTGTCTGGCCACTCTACCATACAGGCCTGATTGGTGGATTGCTGCACAGATGGTTGTCCTTTTGTAAGATTCTCCTCTCTCCACTGAAATACGCTGGAGCTCAGACAGAGTGACCATCGGGTTATTGATCACCTCCCTGACTAAGGCCCTTCTCCCCCAATGACTCAGTTTAAATGGCTGGCAAGCTCTAGGAGAGTCTTGGTGGTTCCAAACATCTTCCACTTACGAATGATGGAGGCCACTGTGCTCATTGGAACAGCCAGAGCTGCAAAAGTTTTTCTGTAATCTTCCCCAGCCTTCTGCCTCGAGACAATGCTGTCTTCTTTTGTCTTCATGCTTGGTTTGTGCTTTGACATGCACTGTCAACCCTGGGACCTTATATAGACAGGTGTATGCCTTTTCAAATCATGTCCAATCAACTTATTTTACCACAAGTGAACTCCAATTAAGCTGCTGAAACATCTCAAGAATGATCAGTGAAAACAGAATGTACCTGAGCTCAATTTAGAGCTTCACGGCAAAGACTGTGAATACTTATGCACATGTGGTTTTTCAGGTTTTTTATCTTTAATACATTTGCAACAATGTAAAAAAATATATTTTTTCACATTGTCTATATAGGGTATTGTGTGTAGAATTTTGAGGAAGTAAATTAATTTAATCCATTTTGCAATAAGGCTGTAAAAAAAAAAGGGAATCACTCCGGATGCACTATCAATATATATATATACCCACACACACACACACACACACACACACACACACACACACACACACACACACACACACACACGCGCGCGCGCGCACACACAAACACACACACGCACACACACACACACACACACACGCACACAGTGGGAGAAATAAGTATTCAACACGTCACTATTTTTCTCAGCTAAAGGTGCTGTTGACTTGAAATTTTGATGTTGATAACAACCAAAGAAATCCTTATATGAAAAGAAAACAAATCTAATTTGCTTACAAATTAAGTTATGTGTAATAAAATGACATGACAAAGAAAAGAAGTATTGAACACATGAAGAAAGGGAGGTGTAGAAAAACAGTGAAAGCCCAGACAGCAGCTGAAATCTCTCAGAAATTATTCAGCAAACCCTCTGCCCTTCGTTAGTGTAAATTAATATCAGCTGCTTCAGTCCAACATCTACATTAGCAGAATTATGAAGAATAAACCAGACATTTCAACAAGACAATGTTCAAAAACACAGTCAAGGAAACTCTCAAATGGTTTCAAAAAAGAAAATCAAGCCCAGCCAATCCCCTAACTGAGATTTTTACACTGTTGAAGTCTGTGAAAAAATCACACCTGAAAAATGCATGTGACTTTATTCTCCATATAAGAGACATCTTTTTCTGAAGCCTAAGTCTCTTTATTCTATGTTATTTAAAAACTAATTGAGGTTATACGAAACAAGAAAGGAAAGAATAGAAATGTTTTTTTTTTATTATGCACACTGCAATAATGCAGAAGAAATAACTTTAATTTAGTGAATTCTGTGCTAAAAATAAAAAGTGTAAAATTGTATGTTTTTGCTGTTGTATTTTTGCTGTTCTTTTTACATTGCAGGCTTCATCTGGGCAGAGATTAAAGAGATGTGGGATGGAGGTTTCACAGAGTACATCCATGACTGGTGGAATCTGATGGATTTTGCAATGAACTCACTCTACCTGGCCACCATATCTCTTAAAATGGTGGCTTACTTTAAGGTGCTTAGCATTGCTTTTTATTCAGCTTTCCACTATAGAGTAAACACTTTCACAAAAGACCAAATGTAACATTTAGGCCTACAGTTGAAGTCAGAATTATTAGCCCCCCTTTGATTTTTTTTTCTTATTTTAAATATTTCCAAAATTATGTTTAACAGAACAAGGAAATTTTCACAGTATGTCTGACAATATTTTTTCTTCTAGAGAAAGTCTTATTGGTTTTATTTTGGCTAGAATAAAAGCAGTTTTTAGTTTTTTTAAAAACATTTTAAGGTCAAAATTATTAGCCCCTTTAAGCTATATTTTTTTCGATAGTCTACAGAACAAACAATCAGTATACAATAACTTGCCTAATTACTCTAACCAGCCTAGTTAACCTAATTAACCCAGTTAAGCCTTTAAATGTTACTTTAGGCTGAACTCTGGTGTCTTGAAAGATGTCTAGTAAAATATTTTGTACTGTCATCATGGCAAAGATAAAAGAAACCAGTTATTAGAAATTAGTTATTAAAATTATTATGTTTAGGAATGTGTTGAAAAAATATTTTCTCCATTAAACAGAAATTGGGGAAAAAAACCAAACGGGGGATAATAAATCAGGGGGGCTAATAATTCTAACGTCAACTGTATATAATTTAGACAGTATTGCAAATGATTTGTAGAAATAAGGTTTTTACAGTACTGAATTATTTCATTTGTATCCATTAGTATAACAGCTCTCGTCCTCGTGTGGAGTGGGAAATGTGGCACCCAACACTCATCGCTGAGGCTCTATTTGCTATTGCCAACATCTTCAGCTCCCTGCGTCTCATCTCGTTGTTCACTGCCAATTCTCACTTGGGCCCACTGCAAATCTCTCTTGGTCGCATGTTGTTGGACATTCTCAAGTTCCTTTTCATCTACTGTCTGGTGCTTCTGGCCTTTGCCAATGGCCTCAACCAACTCTATTTTTACTACGAGACAAAGGCGTCTGAAGAGCCCAACAACTGCAAAGGGATTCGTTGTGAGAAGCAGAATAACGCCTTCTCCACGTGAGTGGAAAAATACATACACAAAAATAAGTACACTTTTAAGTGCCTGTTATGAAAATAATATACTTTGCATATGAGCAATCTCACACAAGTGGCCATTCAATAATTCAGTTAAGTAGATTTTCACACTCAGGAAAATTAGCTCAAGGGAAAATATTAACAATTAATCATAATTAGCTGTAATTTTTAGATTTTACTAAACGCTGGGTAAAAGTGGGTAAAGTGTTAATTCCTTCAAAGAATGTTAATTTCCAGCTCATAAGAAATAACTTTTCATTTGAAAGAGTTCTGATGCTGTTTTTTGAGGCTCTAGTTAATCTTTGCTGAAGTTAGTTAAAGAGATCCAAGGGTTTTGAGGTATGGAAAGACAAGGCCAAGCCTGGCACAAGCTTAGGTTGTGGCTGGAGAAGACTGTTAGTGTCTTCTCCTGGGACGTCCAGCAGGAGAGCAGGATGGGGCCTGGGCTTACAGCTTTTACATGGATGATAAATTCATAGGAGCTGAGATAACCAATGAGAAATGTAACTTTCTGAGGGATGCCATATATTTCCAGCATGGTATTTTGTGTGTGCATTCTGTTTGGATGTTGATGAAGATGCTAATATGTTGCAGAAGTACCAACATATAATGTAAATGATCATTCAATAAACCAAATTAGCAGCACATGGGTAACCAAGTATGGTCTACTTGCTATCTTGATCTGTTGTGATATTAAAACCTAATTAGTTCTAAAACTTAAATAAACAAAAGATTAAAGAGCCCCTATAATGGGTTTTTGAAAATGACCTTCCATGTAGTGCGTAACACAGCTCTAAGTGAAGTGAAATATCCAGCTAAGGCTTAAATCTGAAAGTGCACCGTGTTTAAAACTATTGATTCATCTATACAAGAGTCGACTCATAGTGCTTCAAATAAATCGTCTTGATAACAAGTCTTTAGCCGTGCCGACGTGAAGACCCCAAAAACCAAAATATAGCCCTTTTTAATGTATAACAGGGGCTCTTTAATACACAAGTAACAGATAAACAAAGATTTGATTACACAGAAAGATTAGATGCATGTTTGTATAAATCTTAATGGATTATGTAAAGAGGGCATAGTTTTACTATGGGCTTTGTAGGATAGAGTTATTGCCAGTTCCCAAGTGAATGCATGCATTCCTTTAGCTCACAAATGCCTAGGTGCTTGTGTAACCCGCTGGTCCTATATCACCCAATCAGCTCCGAGCTGGGATTGAGCTGATGATTCTTTGCATGGAAGTCAGTTGCTCGAACAAGGAGGCTAAAGAACATGGCCTCTAGCGTCTGTCGCTAGAGCACCTTTAGAGGTCAGAGGACTGAGGTCTACCTGCACAGCACTTCACTAGCTGGCCTCCATTACCCCCTAAACCTCATTCCCATCCGGGTCATGGCGCCAATGTAACCCGCCGGTCCTACACCATCCAACCCATTCCAATATGGGATTTAACTGGCAATTCTTTGCATGGGAGTCAGTAGCTCTAAGGAGGATAAAAACCATGGCCTCTAATGTGTGAGGTTTACCCCCACAGCACTTCACTAGCTGGCCTCCGTTACACTTGAGTGTTGAGACTGACCATTAGTTTACTTGATTGGTAAGGCAAGGCAAGTTTATTTATATAGCACAGTTCATACAGAGGGGCAATTCAAAGTGCTTTACATAAACAGGAATAAAAGAGACAAGTATAAATAACATAGAAACAAACAATATAAAAACAGACAAAAACAGCATAAAGACAGTTTTTCCATATTCCAAAACACCGCTGTATCATATTTTCTCACTTTAATCTGGGACTTTCCCCATTCTGGTGATCACGGTTTTCGGTACCTATTAATCTATTGGATGTCTCCAGCAGATTAGATTTTTCACCTAAAGTCAAAAAAATAAGCTTTACAGCTCTAATTATGTGTCCTCCAATTTCAACTTCCTTCTAGAAGTAAATCGCAGGGCCCCTGATTTCTACCCCCTCCCGGGAGTAGATCGCTTTAGTTAACCAAATGTAATAAAAGGTCATGATCTCAGCCAGACATCAGGGACTTATCCCCCCTGCAACAGATCATCTGTGGCGAGTCATCGCCTCAGATCTCACTTATATTAGTCATGCTGCTATCCCACAGAGACAGATCTACCAGTATGGTGATGGCCAAAGTTAAATCTTTTAACTGCCCAATCAGATACAGTTTTTCCATATTCCAAAACACCGGTGTATCATATTTTCTCATTTTACTCTGGGACTTCTCCATTCTGGTGATCACCCCCCCTGTGGACTTTTTTTAGTACCTATTAATTTATTGGACGTCTCTAACAGATTCGATTTTTAGTCAAACGATGGGGGAACATTTTGAATTATCTGTTAAATATAATAAAAAATTGTGTTTCTGATCCCCATAATTTGTTAAACAGATTATTAAATGCTGTACAACGATTGGTTGTTATTAGTTCATGTTAATTGCAGTTTAGACAAGTAAGTCATTGTAAAGTGTGACTGTATTATCTGTGTGCATGTGTGTGCATGTGTTTGTGTGTGTGTGTGTGTGAGAGAGAGAGAGAGAGAGAGAGAGAGAGAGAGAGAGAGAGAGAGAGTCTGATTACCTGTACATTAGAGGTGTGAACCTACACTGGTCTCACGATTCGGTTATGACTATCATGTCATCGATTCAGTTCAATTCGATATCTCCGTGCATCACTGTCCATTGACTATGCTTTCCATAATTTGATATTTCAATTCTACTAAAATGTAGAAATATATTTATATATTATTTGTAATACAATTTTGTCCTTACAAACAGTCAGATATATAAACGGTACCTTTAAAAACTCAAGTACATGCACAGAACATGAGCATTTATAGCAAATAAACAAAAGTAAATATCCAGCTCGCTTTCTGAGCCTTGTCTAGTGAGTTCTTTCTTACATCCCTTTCATTGGTCACACACTCAAAAGTAAGGGCTGTGTTTGGCTCTAATGCTCTGGTGCTGTTCACCGACGAGTAATACTGTTAAACAGCAGCAGCGATCACAGCTGATCCATGATAGACGTGAAGGAGAAAACTCGCTCTGCAGACAAGCTTGTGTCTGTATCCAGAAGTATCGCTGTAACAGCCGAGAGAAGAGGAAACGTTTCGCCAGCAGGTTCTATGGACCACAGTGACAGAGAAATGGAGTTTCATTTACTTTCATTTTCTCAATCGCAGTGAAATAGGGGCTTCTGTGTAAGTGTTAGTAAAAGACTGTCCAGCAAACACACACGCAGTAAAATTCCCATAGTAAACTACAGCGACATGGTGCATATGAGATAAATTACATCAGTACATAATAGCCGGTTATGATTATTACTGAACCGATACTGAATTGTCCACGTTTGCATCGCGGTGCACCGAAGAAACAATTAATTTTGACACCCCTCATGTACATGTGTTAATTCTTTAGATCAAATTAATAATAAACAAATGATTGATAGGTCGCTATGGAAAGGAGATTTGGATGGGAGACCAGATGGGAATGCTTGGTTGCTACTGGAAGTGGTGTTAATGAAGCCAGCAGGGGGTGCTCAACCTGCAGTCTGTGCAGGTCCTAATGCCCCAGTATATTGATGGGGACTTTATAATGCTCAGTGAGCGCTGTCTTTTGGATGAGATGTTAAACCGAGGTCCTGACTCATTAAAAATCCCAAAATGTCCTTCGAAAAAGAATTGGAGTTTAAAGGGCACCTAGGTTACCACTTTTTCCAGATTTAATATAAGTCTTTTGTGTCTTCAGAATGTGATGTAAAGTTTCAGCTCAAAACACCCATCAGATTTTTTTTATTATACCTTTTAGAAGTTTGTATTTTGTAGCATTTAGCATCAGCTAACGGTTTTTGTGTACTGCGCCTTTAAGGCTAGTCCTTCACACCCACCGTTTCCACGTGCCAGTCAGCAGCTACCTCGGCTGCGTCAGACAACAGACAAACAAGAAGGAATAAAATCTCACGTAATGTTTGTGAGAAAAACTACAGTAAGAATCTTACCAATAAGTATTTGATGCATGTTGTGGAGTTGCAAGGATGAGTCAGTCACACACAATGTCGTTACAAAGTTCACGCACACACAAATACACACACACACACACACACAGAGCGCTATTAGCTTTGCACTGTTTTTGCATGCAAATGTGACAGGATACACGTTAATATCCACTGCTGTATGAATATCTGTTATGTTAATGTACAAAATAAACCTGATTTAACGTCCACAAACCGGGATTGAAGCGTCTTTTATAATTGTTCTGACATGCAGCTGTGTTTATGAAGTAAATCTGAAGTAAATTGTTGTAATTTATTACAAACATGCACTGTTTTAAAACATTTTAAACTTGTAAAACGCACTCTTGATCACATTTGATGATGATGGATGATCCTAGCAAACTGAACAGACTTTTATTTACGGTTGCTTAGTTTGCGCACGTCCTGTGGTTGGTATGATTGTACACGTTACTACGGAGACATGTTAATAGGCAGCTGTCAATCAAATCGGTGGGTGGGGGGAAACCGCTCCAATTGGTCCACCGTTTTTATGTTGTTAAATTGAAAAAAAAGGACTGGGTGTGTATATATCACCCCAATATGACGATCTATAAACTATACCTACACATATGCCTGTCCAAACAGCTTGAAAAGTAGATTTTTCACCATAGGTGCCCTTTAACTCCGACATCCTGGCCAAATTTGCCCACTGGCCTCTGTCCATCATAGCCTCCTAACCAGAAATTGGCTTTATCACACTGTCTCCTCTCCACCAATCAACTGGTGTGTGGTGTGCACTCTGGCGCAATATGGCTGCCATTGTGTCATCCAGGTGGATGCTGCACACTGGTGGTGAATGAGGAGATTGCCCCCAAAAATATGTAAAGTGCTTTGAATGTCCAGAAAAGCGCTATGTAAATGTAATCAATTATTATTATAATTATTATTATTGTTGTTGCTTCCACCCTTATATACAATAATCTCTTTTAGTAAGTGTCTTTGGTGTTTTCAGACATAAAGACTGTCACTTAGCATCATTTTAAGGCATAACAAAGTAACCATTGATGTCACCAATACTAACATCCACACTCCTTTCTGCAAAAAAAAAATATTCTCCATATTACACCAAAACATATTATATATTGAACGAAAATATTTTATGAACAGCTATTGTAAATGCTAATGACATCATGTTCATTTTTGGAAATCATTTCAGTTCTCATAGAGCAAATAGTAACATCTTTTAAATTGAGCACATTAGACATTAGATGATAATGACAGAGCTCAAAAGTTGAGCTTCCTAGCTGGCTTTGTAATATAGCTTTGCTTAATAATTGAAATAAATGAACTGTAATGCATGTAAGACAAAACCCACGCCAACGCTTCGGATGACTTGATCAATGAAAGTAATGTGGCCAACATGCCACACGCAGTGTAATTCTGACCTCCCGCAGAGGTCAAAATGAGAAAGAAATGAGTAAGGAAATGAGAGTCAAAATGGTTATGATCTTCCTGATATTTTGCATCATAGCATGAGCCTTGCAGAGTCATTTGATCTCAGAGGACGAAGACAAAATTATAGAGTGGCACATCATCCATCAACAGAGGTTTAATGACCAGAATCTATTTCTCAAAGCTGTGCAGCAATAATGCGATCAGAGATTTGGATGGAAAGAGATTTCAGTGAGAACAATATGCTAAAAAGGATTCACCCTGCTTTTACTGAACTCTTGGAATTTCCAATTTACTTGATCCTAAAGATCTGAGTGGTTTGTATTAATTGAGCATATCTGTAATGTATTGAGGTCCTAGGCCATTTAGTGATTCATAGACAAGTAATAATACTTTAAAATCTATTCTGAATGTAAATGGGAGCCAATGTAAAGACCTGAGGACAGGTGTGATGTGCTCTGATTTTCTGGTTCTGGTAAGAATCCTGGCCGCAGCGTTCTGGATGAGCTGCAACTGTCTGACTGTCTTTTTGGGAAGGTCAGTGAGGAGTCTATTACAGTAATCCACCCTGCTGGTGATAAAAGCATGAACAAGTTTCTCTAAGTCCTCACTGCAAACAAAGCATCTAATTCTTGCATTGTTTTTGAGATGATAGTATGCTTATTTAGTTACTGCTTTGACATGACTACTAAAACTCATATCTGACTCCAGAATAATACCAAGATTCTCCTCTTTTTTTGTTTTTGATATTAGATATTACAGTGTAATAGCATTAGATATTAGACTGTAATTATATATGTATGTAATTAATATGATACTGTACATCTGAAATGTATTACATATTAAGAGTGCACAGAGCAGCACTATAACAGAACCCTCATTCACTCCCCTTTGGCTTATTCCCCGCTTTATCAGGGGTCGACAATTACTCTGGCATATGTTTTACCAGCAGATGCCCTTCCAGTCACAACACCCACACACTCACATTTACACACTATGGCCCATTTAGTTTATCCAATTACCTATATAGCATGTCTTTGAATGTCGGTTAAACTGGAGAACCTGGAGGAAACCCACGCAAAAACGAGGAGAACATACAAACTCCACACAGAAAGGTATCCTAGCCTAGCTAGGACTTGAACCAGCAACCGTCTTGCTGTGAGACAACTGTGCTAATCACTTAGTCACTGTGCAAAATGTATTTAGTATGATAAAACAGTGCTCCATTTCCCCCATGTAATTTCTATCAGAAGGAGTGAAAGTGGTAGACTGTGGCATAATAAAAGCTTTGCTGCTTTTACATTTATGCATTTAGCAAACGCTTTTGTCCAAAGCGACTTACACCAATGCCATGCTATAAGGAATCACCTCAGCTGTGGTATTGAGGTGCTGGTACCAGGACTCAAACCTGCGAGCTTTGGATCGCAAGTCCAACTCTCTTACCTCATACTTGACTCGTTTCACTTTGAATGCTTTTAGCCTTACTTTACTTCATACTACGGTGATATGTTTTTATATATGATGTACATTTAGATGAGTCCCATCCCAGCAGGCACACAACATCATAAGACGTTAATATTATGTTAGATATACTGTAGATCATGACGTCAGATGACCAAAATTTAATGTCTAGCCAGCATCTAAGGACAGCGTTATTTTGACATCCAATAATGACCTCAAATTACGTTAATATTTGGTAGATTTTAGGTTGTGTTGGAGAGTGACCAAAATGCAAAATCTGATAGATGTCATAGTGGTTAACGTCTATACAACATCAAGGTGTAACATGATTAGACGATATTTGGTCGATTTTAGGTTGATTTTAGGTTGGACATTGACGTCGGCCTGACGCTGGGTTCTGACGTCGACCCGATTTTCATTTCCAAACAAAATCCAACGTCCCCACGAAGTTGGGGTACATTAGGGTACAACGTCAATATGATGTCATGTTGATGTCCTGTGCCTGCAGGAATAGGTGTATTAAAGATAACAACTCCCAGTATTTCTTATAGTAAGAGTCAGTAAATACAGTATGGCAGTTTTTTGCTTTTGCACCTTTCATTAATTCATTCTCTCTTTGACTTCACAGGCTATTCGAAACTCTTCAGTCTCTCTTCTGGTCTGTGTTCGGGCTGTTGAATCTGTATGTTACCAATGTGAAGGCTCGTCACGAATTCACAGAGTTTGTAGGAGCCACCATGTTTGGCACTTACAACGTTATCTCTTTGGTGGTACTACTGAACATGCTCATTGCTATGATGAACAACTCCTACCAGCTTATCGCTGTGAGTGCCATTAAATACTGCTGACTATTTTTCAGAATGTTTCACCTCAGTTGTTTGTGACTGGATGTAGCGTTAAGAAATTTTGAGAATTTTTTTTAAAAACCTCCGGTCAGCTGTAAATGTGCTCTTATAGGGTGAACTTAAAACCAATCTAACTTTGCACTTAAATTTTAAGCATAAAACTCACCAACCATCAACAATGCAGATTTAATTAGTAAGCTACATGTTCTAAAATAGTAAAAAAAAATTATTCAGTTTTAGGGAAGTGTCAGTGGTTTTAATTCTGTGCAAATGTCATGTCATGAATTGGTCAATATATTTAATTCACCTTGACAAACCTTTTTTTTTTATGTTTTTGCACATGAATTGCTCCCCATTGTTTAAAAGTGCAGTAGGTGATCTGCTAAATGCTAACGTTAGCTTTGAAAACAGTCCCTCCCCTGCCATCCAAAGCCATACCTCCTGAAATCACAAATGCGCACCATAAAGTTGACAACTCACTAGATCATGTATTTTGACAGTTAGAAAGCTTTAAAGTACTTTATAATACTACAATTCCGAACAAAAATTTTTATTATATCTAGCATGTTTTCAGTTGTGTAGCAAGCAAAACTGTCAGAATGTGCAACATTTCATGCATGCAAGGATCGCTGGTCTCAGTCTCTGACGTGCTTTGTCTCAAAGTGACTATGGTGCTTGGCCGGCAGGGTGCAGGAATTACTTATTATTAAGCAGACATCCCAAGTTGGGAAAAGTCATTCCTTGGGGGAGACAGAGATGATTTGCGGGAGAGGGAGGGGGAGGGGTGCGCAAAGTAGTTGAGGACCGGGTGGGAGACGTACGATTTACAGGAGATTATCTTTCGTTTGCAGGCATCTTGGGATCTTCAGGGAGACTTAAGATGTCTGACTAAGCCATATTTGCTATTTCAGACCGAATATTCATAGTTGCATGGTAAACATTATAGAGAGCGCATCACAGGTTGTCATTGTTCAAAAATGAACCCATGTGAAGTGAATACAAAGCCAACTTCACCTCAGTAAAGCAGTCTAGGCGGAATAGCGCTATTTACTTATGTTTTGTTGTTAAACTAAATAAAAATCTACTTTATTGATGCTGTAAAAGGTACTTTATGAAATTGAAAATAGTCACATCAATCTTTTGCCAGAAGATTTCAGTAGCAACATTTCCGTGCATATAACCCATTCGAAAAACAACATAATCTATATAAGCTTTGCATGACTAAAATAGTTTTAAAACATAACATTACCTGTCTAAAAGAAATATTTTAGCCATTTAACTCCAATACTGATTTAGCATTTTTTTTTACCGCTGTGTTGCTAAATTAGCTCAGTTTATGAATATTAATGATCAAAAATAACAAGTTATTATTAATTAGCAATATTCAGAATTAACTTATAGTTAATTTAACAAAATAAACATAACAATGACTTCGCCCGCTCGTCTGAGCGCACTCATAGTTTAGAAGTTTTAGTAAACTTAATAAGCTTTTAGAAAGGGTCTATCGTTAAAGTTACTTTTTCTGTGAGGCAAAACAAAGACAATCCAACGTGGTTATATAGTGTGATTTATTGACTAATCTAACATATAACAAACAAATGTACAAAACATAACAACAAAAACATAGAAAAGAAGGAAAGCGAGGAAATAAAGAATTTAGATAAAAGAATGGCAAATCTAACTTTGTTCCACACAACTATTAAGAACCACCAAGACTATAAAAACACCTTTCTGATAAAGGGGCACAACATAACGCACGACTAAATACCTGAATTTAGTGGGTCTGTCTCTCTCTTGTTGTGCGAGTTTCTCTGATGCTTGAAAGATGAAGTCTTTCAAGAAGTCCTTTCGTTGGTGTGGAGTTTGTGATACAGTTCGGAGGATACACTAGACCAGGGTTGTCCAACCCTATTCCTGGAGATCTACCTTCCTGCAGATTTCAGTTGCAACCCATATCAGACACACCTGACTGCAATTAGCAAGTGCTGTTCAGGTCCTAATTAATTGGTTCAGGTGTGTTTGATCATGGTTAGAGCTAAACTCTGAAGGAAGGTAGATCTCCAGGAACAGGGTTGAGCACCCCTGCACTATACGCAAACTTTAAACCGAATCTAATTTGGCGGAAAATAAGAAACGTGGACTCAGGTGAATAACGTGGGTACAGAAACGCAGTCTGCCCCTTTTGTGTCAGGGACACTACTGCGGGGACATTCTGCCAAGACCTTTCTGCCGAGGTTTGAGGGGTGTAACAGGTATTTAAAAGCATTGGTCAGGTAACTCCCAGTCTCTCCTGACTGACCAATGGCATGAGAGGAATAGTCATAAAACATAAAACATAATTCATGCATTTTTAGTTTGTCTAATGTCTTGAAAAGGGCTTATGTAGGTGTAAGAATTAAAAGAGAAAGTCAGAAAGAAAATACAAAAGTTTACAAACATATTACATGTACTTTGGGCTGAATTTTGAGATTTCTGAGTCCATTTCAAGTGTGTGTGTGTCTTTATGTGTATATGTGTGTGTGTGTCAGGATGGAGGGGGGTTTCTTTGAAATGTCTTTGAAGACGGGTGAACTCTAGCTCTGGCCAGCATCTTGGTAGATAAGATGTCACAGAGTGACTTTCACTGGCAGACTTGCTGACACCAGGGGTCATAAACTCACGTAGAACAAACCCAGACCCTTTTTGGGATCACAATGGAATTTTACCTCCGTTATAGATGTCACAGATATCACTCTCTCTCTTGTGTGCCCGTGAACGTGGCACATGTGCACATGCAAACAGCGGATCTGTCTGCGTGAATAGGGGTGTGCAGATGTACAAATCTACATTTGTTGAAAGACAGTTTGGGCTACTTATCAGAATTATGGGAATTATCGGCCCAACAAATTTTAATTGGACGAAGATTTTTTAGTCTTATGCCCTACCCAGAATATAAAAATACAAATAAAAACATTCAGATCGTTTACTTTAATCATTGCTATTGGAATTTGAAAAGACTTTCAACCAACACAACAAAAATGTTTCTAATGCCAATCACCTACTGCACCTTTAATATCTGTAGATTACATGTGTTTGTGTATTCTCTAAATTCATTCACAGTAGGAAGTATATTATGTTTGGACAGACTGTCATAATTCAGCAGTTTTGTAATAAGTTGGGTTTACTTTCATGTTCTGTTCTGTGCTTATATAAACTACATTTAGTGCCATGTCTACATTAGTGCGGGTGTCTCACAACGAGAACTGTTATTCAAGTAAACAATTCTTAAGGCGCATCATGCAATCACAGAACAAATTGTCCAGAAACAAAGCCAGCCTGGGACACCATCCCAATTGGCACTTTCAGCACCATCCTGCATCCAACTGACTGCCTGCGTTTCTACTGTAGGATCATGCAGACATCGAGTGGAAATTTGCTCGTACTAAGCTCTGGATGAGCTACTTTGATGAGGGAGGGACGTTACCACCACCCTTCAACATCATACCTAGCCCAAAGTCTGTGTGGTACCTGTGTGTGTGGCTGCACTGCCGACTGTGTGGACATGGAGAGCCTAGACACGAGGACAAGTGTAAACACAAAAACCTCAAAGAGTTCACGGTAATCAACTGTGTGCTTTCATTCTGCGTGCAGCGTGGGTGAAATATTGTAGCTTTCACTCAATATGTGTGAAAGAGTCCTTGTCAAAAGAAAGAACAACAGCAGTTTTGAAAAATTATAAATAGTGCTAGAAGCATGCATTGCTATTATCACTGCACATGCTTTAACTTCTTACACTAAGTATCACAGTTTGTTTGTGTGGCAGAAATACTTGACAGATTATACTATATTATATTATGTTGTTTACTGAGAGAAGTTCTGCTATTCACTTTCTAAATAAACAGACGTATAATAAGTAATCAACACGACACCTTACAAAGTGGCCACATTCTACTCGAGTACTACACATGCAAAAATGATCTCGTCTATCAAATGAATAATATTTCAAAAAATCCTTAAGCTACAAAATTAAAGCCGTACGTGATTTTATTTAGAAATAATGAATTAATGACAAACCATAAGCAGTTTTCTGATCGTCAACATCTATCAGGAGAAAACCCAAGTGGCCAGGTATAGCGATTGTACATAGCTACATCTGCACAAAGTCTTTCAACCTTATTGAAAACTTCACATGGAATCTGATTGAACTGACCATAAAATCTGCTAAACAATAGTAAATGTGATCACACCCTCAGTGGTTTTACACAAATGAGCATAACTAGAATTATATAGTCAGTATAGGCTCACATTCAAGACTTTCAATAAAAACAACCCAGGCTCATTCTGATTACGTACCCCTAAATACATTTCTGGAGAGAGCAAAATACGTTATCAGGAGCTAAGTTTCTTTTGCAGTTTTTGTTTTTGCGAATCCAGCAGAGGCTGCTGTGTATGCTTTTTCAGATCTCAAATTTCTCTCGCAAGTGCCATTCGCACCTGCTGTTTTCACGTAAATCCACTAGAGGTTGATGCATATGCTTTTTCAGATCTCAAATTTCTCTCGCGAGTGACATTCGCACCTACTGTTCTCACATAAATCCACCAGAGGTCGCTGTGTACGCTTTTTCAGATCTCATATTTCTCTCGCTAGTGCCATTTGCGCCTGCTGTTCTCACGTAAATCCCCCAGAGGCTGCTTTGTACGCTTTTTCAGATCTCAAATTTCTCTTGCTAGTGCCATTCGCACCTGCTGTTCTCACGTAAATCCACCAGAGGCTGCTCTGTACGCTTTTTCAGATCTCAAATATCTCTCACAAGTGCCATTCGCGCTTGCTGTTTTCAAGTAAATCCACCAGAGGTCAATGTGT
Organism: Danio kyathit; assembly: GCA_903798195.1. Classification (NCBI taxonomy): domain Eukaryota; kingdom Metazoa; phylum Chordata; class Actinopteri; order Cypriniformes; family Danionidae; genus Danio; species Danio kyathit. The sequence goes on from LR812539.1 coordinate 45,959,791, forward strand.
ACGCTTTTTCTGATCTCAAATTTCTCTCGCTAGTGCCATTTGCGCCTGCTGCTCTCACGTAAATCCACCAGAGGCTGCTTTGTACGCTTTTTCAGATCTCAAATTTCTCTTGCTAGTGCCATTAGCACCTGCTGTTCTCACGTAAATCCACCAGAGGCTGCTTTGTACGCTTTTTCAGATATCAAATTTCTCTCACGTCTGCCATTCGCGCCTGCTGTTCTCATGTAAATCCACCAGAGGCCGCTGTGTACGCTTTTTCAGATATCAAATTTCTCTCGCGAGTGCCATTCACGCCTGCTGTTCTCACGTAAATCCACCAGAGGCTGCTTTGTACGCTTTTTCAGATATCAAATTTCTCTTGCGAGTGCCATTCACACCTGCTGTTCTCACGTAAATCCACAAGAGGTCGATGTGTATGCTTTTTCAGATCTCAAATTTTTCTCGCGAGTGCAATTCGCGGCTGCTGTTCTCACGTAAACAAAGGCCGCTGTGTACCCTTTTTCAGATCTCAAATTTCTCTTGAGTGCAATTCGTGCCTGCTGTTCTCACGTAAATCCACCAGAGGCCACTGTGTACGATTTTTCAGATCTCAAATTTCTCTCGCGAGTGCCATTCGCACCTGCTTTTACCACATAAATCCACCAGAGGACGGTGTTGACTTACTTACTGACAATTTCCCCACCCTCCCCCTTCTCTGAAATCAACCAAAAGTGTTTCAAAAGTCCCGATTGACCTTGAACTTTGTTGTTGCGGTCAACTCTGCAATGCATCTCAAAAGTCCGCCAATGTACATGTCGAGCTACCGGACAAACAGCAAAAAAGCCGTCCATAGGGAGGTAAGCGGTCAGCTGGTAAGCGAAAAAAGGAACGGCATCATACTGCCCTCTAGTGTTCATTTTAAAGATGAAATGCAGTCATACGTAGCTCTAGCTACATAATTTGCACTCTCCAGAAATGTATATAGGACTACGTTTTCAGAATGAGCCTATGTTGCAAAAAAAACAAACAGACAAAAAACATTATAAATTTCATAACCAATAAAAATTAAACTGCCTTTGAAATGGTTTTAAGGATGTCCTGGGCCTCAGCACAGCTCGGTGTTGTTTATTTGGTGTCCAGCCTCACATTGCCCCTAAGCTGACGTTGGTTGCTAAGCAACCCTGCTTCAATCGTACCAATTCCCTTGACATCTTTCGATCAGTTGAACTTCTTTCTGTTGGGTGAGCTCTACTGTTTCTGCTCACTCACACCCACCATCTCCCACACACAACTCATGGAACAAACAGTCTTGTGTTTCAAATAATTATGTAAAGCTGGTGTCATTTATTTTTGAATTTGTAGCTTTTGGCTTTTCAGTTAACAATATGTGCATGCAAAGCTTTCAGAGGGTTTCAATGAGTAGTGTATGTGGACAAAAGCAAATTACTCACCTACATTTTTTTCTCAACCTTAAAAGCATATATATACGAGCAAAAAGTTATCACAAATTTATCTTTCAGGGCACTTTGAAAAAAGTTGCTTGGATCATGTTTAAGACTTTACACTACCTGACAAAAGTCTTGTCGCCTATTCAAGTTTTAGGAACAACAAATATTAAATTGACTTCTAGTTGATCATTTGGTATCAGAAGTGGCTAATATGAAAGGCCTCTTTACATTTATTTTACCAAAATAAAATATGATCATGCCTTTATTTTTAATGATTTATTTAGAACAGTAAGGTCTGACTTTGCTTAGACAAAAGTATTGTCACTTAACAGAAATAATGTACAGTATAGACTATAAAGTCATGGTGCAGTGGAAAAAGAATTAATATTGTGTATGACTCCCTTGAGCTTGGACGACTGCATCCATACATCTATGCAATGACTCAATAGACTTTTTTATAGTCATCTGGAATGACAAAGAAAGCGTTCCTGCAGGACTCTTCCCAGAGTTCATCAAGATTCTTTGGATTCATCTTCAATGCCTCCTCCTTCATCTTCCTCTAGACATGCTGAATAATGGTCATGTCTGGTGACTGGGCTGGCCAATCCTGGAGCACCTTGACCTACTTTGCTTTCAGGGACTTTGATGTGGAGGCTGAAGTATGAGAAGGAGCACTATCCTGCTGAAGAATTTGCCCTCTCCTGTGGTTTGTAATGTAATGGGCAGCACAAATGTCTTGAAACCTCAGGCTGTTGATGTTGCCATCCACTCTGCAGATCTCTTGCACGCCCCATACTGAATGTAACCCCAAACCATGATTTTTCCTTCACAAACTGTGACTGATTTCTGTGAGAATCTTGGGTCCATGAGGGTTCCAATAGGTCTTGTGCAGTATTTGCGATGATTGGGATGAAGTTCCACAGATGATTCAACTGAAAAATCTACCTTCTGCCACTTTTCCAAATTATGAACTAGAAATCAAGTTATTACGTATTGCTCTTACAACTGAGATTGACGATCGAGACTTTTGTTAGCGAGTGTACACAGAGGGCATGCAGATCTGATTAAAATGAATACATACAATTTTCACGGGGGCAGCAGTCTAAGGAGAGAACTCCAGACTTCCCTCTCCCCAGACACTTCCTCCAGTTTCCCCGGGGGATCCCGAGGCATTCCCAGGCCAACCGGGAGACATAGTCCCTCCAGCGTGTCATGGGTTTTCCCCAAGGCCTCCTCCCAGTGGGACATGCCTGGAACACCTCCCTAGGTAGGCGTCCAGGACGCATCCGAAACAGATGCCAGAGCCACCTCACCTGACCTCTCTCGATGTGTAGGAGCAGCGGCTCTACTCCGAGCTCCTCCCAGGTGACAGAGCTCCTTACCATATCCATAATGGTGCGCCCTGCCACCCTGCGAAGGAAACTCTGAAATGTTGTATCCAAGATCTTGTCCTCTCGGTCATGACCCAAAGCTCATGACCATAGGTGAGATTAGGAATGTAGATTGACTGGTAAATTGAGAGCTTTGCCTTCCGGCTCAGCTCCTTCTTTACCACAACAGACCGGTACATCGACCGCATTACTGCTGCCGCTGCACCAATCTACCTGTCAATCCCAGGTTCCATCCTTCCCTCACTCGTGAACAAAGCACCAATATGCTTGAACTCCTCCACCTGGGTTAAGGACTTTCCTCCAACCTGGAGATGGCAAACCACGTTTTTCCGGTGGAGCACCATGGCCTCAGACTTGGGGGTGCTGATTCTCATCCCAGCCGCGTCACACTCTGCAGCAAACCGCCCCAGTGCATGCTGAAGGTCCATGTTCGATGAAGCCAACATAACAACATCGTCTGCGAATAACAGAGACAAAATCTTGTGGTCCCCAAACCGGACCACCTCCAGCCCAAGGCTGCACTTTATATTCCGTCCATATAAATTATGAACAGAATTGGTGAAAAGGGCAGCCCTGCCGGAGTCCAACATGCACTGGTAACAAGTTTGACTTATTGCCGGCAATGCAAACCAAACTCCTACTTTGTTCATACAGGGACAAGACAGCCCTTAAAAGAGCGCCTCTGAGCCCATACTCCCAGAGCACCCTCCACAGAATGCCACGAGGGACACGGTCGAATGCCTTCTCCAAGTCCACAAAACACATGTGGACTGGTTGGGCATACTCCCATGAACCCTCAGGTACCCTGTTGAGGGTATAGACCTGGTCCAGAAAACCGCATTGTTCCTACTGGATCCTAGGTTCAACCATAATTTTATTGTTATAAATTAATAATAAATTAATAAATAAATTAAATCCAAACTTCTTTATTTTAGGTAACACAGCAAGGCAACATTTCTCAAGGACTAATTTACAGAAAATAATCTAAAATTAAATAAAAAGAAAAATGTAAAGTAATTAAAAAGATGAATACAAAAATAATATTCTAAATATGAACAGAAAATCAATAGTACTAAAATAACACTAGAACTGTTATGATTTGAAGTATTGCATGCTACACACATTTATTTGTTGAAAATATGTTATTGTTCTATCTGTTTCAGGAAAGGCATGCTGATAACCTTATTCAGAATCAGCATTACCAGGTGATGACATTTGGCTGTAACTATTACATTCTGGCATTCATGTTAATCTGTTTCCCAGCATGTTGTTGTATTCAAAGTTTGATGCTAATATATTAACAAATGCTAATCATTTATTTAAATGAGAAAACAAATCTTAGCCTATGGGCATCATGCATTTTAATTACTTATTAGAAAGTTGCAAAGTGTATAATTTGTATTTTTGAAACACTGTACAGAAAAAAAAATGTGTTGTTGATAAATAGTGCATGATCCCTGTGAAAATATATCTTTGATACTATGGAAAAACAACATTAATTAGTTAATCTGTGGATATTTAGTGCTTGTTCTAATTGCATTACATCCTGTTCTGTTTTGAATTATAATCACTTGATGCCTGCTGATTGCTAATGCACTGATATACAGCCAGACAGTCTCCAGCAACTTCTGATGCAGGTTCTGACACTGTAATGAATATCTGTTATGAAAGAATACAGCTGTGCTTGGCAAAATGAAGAAGGAGCGTAGAATAATACTCAGATTATTTCTTTCTTTACCTGTGGAAAACAAAAGCCAAATTTAAATGTAGTTCTGTAGTATAAAATGGTGATTCGTTGTGAAAAGGGTCTGATAAGTTTAAAAGTCAACAAAATGATCTATATGATTACAAGACCTGGAATACGGAATTATATGGGCTACTATTTTATGATAGAACTAGAATAGTTAAGCTCGTAGACAAACTTTATGGTGGCTTGAGAAAGCCTCGTCTGAAAGTTTGAAGTAGTTTTAAAGTTTAAATCACTGAAGTGGTTTTATAAAGTTTGAAACGGTTGGCATAGATAGAAAAGTACATATACAGTTGAAGTCAGAATTATTAGCCCCCCCTTTGATTTTCTTCCTTTTTTAAATATTTCCCAAATAATGTTTAACAGAGCAAAGACATTTTCACAGTATGTCTGATAATATTTTTTTCTTCTGGAGAAAGTCTTATTTGTTTTTTTCCAATAGAATAAAAGCAGTTTATAATTTTTTAAACACTATTTTAAGGACAAAATTATTAGCCTCTTTAGGCAATTTTTTTTTTTAGGGTAACCATCATTATACAATAACTTGCCTAATTACCCTAACCTGCCTATTTAACCTAATTAACCTGGCTAAGCCTTTAAATGTCACTTTAAGCTGTACAGAAGTATCTTGAAAAATATCTAGTAAAATATTATTTACTGTCATCATGGCAAAGATAAAATAAAACCATTATTAGAGATAAGTTATTAAAACTATTATGATTAGAAATGTGTTGAAAAAAAAATCTTCTCGCTGTTAAACAGAAAACGGGGAAAAAAATAAACAGGGGGGCTAATAATTCTGACTTCAACTGTATGTTAGCATGTTTCTAGTATGGATTGGCATGTTTCTTGCCAGGTGGTTGCTAGAGGGTTTCTGAGTGGTTCCTAAGATGTTGCTAGATTGTTCTGAGTCATTGCTAAGGTGAGTGGTTGCTAGGCGGTTGCTAAGGTGTTGCTAGGGTGTTTTGACTGTTTGTTAAGAGGTTGCTAGCAGTGTTATGCAAGTTACTTCCAAACTGTAATACATTACAGATTACGTGTTACTGTTATTTAAAAGTAATCCCTTATCTTACAATATTACTGTACGTGACTCTTATATTACTTTGTAGTTACTTTCACCAAAATACATACAGAATTAGAACTTAACATTCTAAAATGACAAAATGTACTGCAGAGCATTTTACATCCAGTAATACTATAGTTGCTATGGTAACACAACAAGTGTAATATAATCAAATTACCCAGTGCTGTAGTTTTCACCACACTTTACTGTAGTAAAACTACACTTTGTATTTCATTTTATCAGTTCCCTATTCTTAATACTACAGTATGCTGAAGCATTCATTAACAAGTTGTAAATAATGCTAGCCTAAGAAAATACAGTAGGCAGTATACCGAACACTCAAAAACACTAGTATTTATCATAGAATGTACCTTAACCTGTTAGATTTTCGTGTATTGTTAATAAATAGTGTAGCAATATAGAAACCATATTAACATTCTTGGGATAACCAATTGTGAGTCTGCATCATCTGACGGAGCAAGAGCAAATCATTCGCACATGAGCAGCCAGTGTTTTGAGTGCGTGCGAGAAGTTTTGTGCGCAAGCAGCGTATATTTGAGAGCTTGCAAGCAGTTTTGTCCACGAACAGAGGAAACCGGTGCGTGAGCAAAGAGATTCGCTTGCTCGTATTACATCAATGCGATCTCGACTTGTAATACTGCGCTTACGACATTTGTCAGTGAAATAACGCCATGTCCGCATACATCCATCTCGCGTACTCATGTACTGTCTTCTCATCTATCATCTATTTGCCACTTTCCACTGTGCATTAGGGCTTAACGTTACTGCGAACCAGGCTAAGCCAATAGCCTCGGACCTCGAGCTCAGAGGTTGAAATCATTCCGTGTTCAAAGTAAAAAGTTCCAATAGCCAGAGGGAGATTAATGACAATACACGCGTATATTCACTAACCACGAACAGGAAATAGAATTTACTTGCGGTATTTTTTATTTATTAATGTCTTGTGGGTGAAAAGTTTGTTGTAACGCAAGCGTTACTGAACATGTACCTAGTAAAATATTACTGAAAATGTATTAGTAATGCCTTACACTACTGCGTTACAGGAAAAATATGTTACTGTAATACATTACTTTTGTAATGCATTACTCCCAACACTGGTTGCTAGGCAGTTGCTAAGGTGTTCTAAGTGGTCGCTAAGGTGCTGCTAGGCAGTTGCTATGGTGTTCCAGGTCATTGCTAAGGTGTTACTAGGGTGTTCTGAGTGGTTGCTAGGCAATTGCTAAGGCATTGCTAGGTGGTTGCTAAGATGTTGCTAGCATGTTCTGAGTGGTTGCGAAGGCTTTGTTAGGTGGTTGCTAAGATGTTGTTAGGTGGTTGCTGTGGTGTTTTGACTGGTTGCTAAGGCATTGCTAGGGTGTTTTAGGTGGTTGCTTAGATGTTGCTAGGTGGTTGCTGTGGTGTTCTGAGTGGTTCCTAAGGCATTGCTAGGTGTTTGTTAAGGTGTTCTGATAGGTTGCAAGGTGGTTGCTAAGGTGTTGCTAGCCGGTTGCTAGGGTCTTCTGAGTGGTTGTGAAATGTGTTGCTAGGCGGTTACTATGGTGTTCTGAGTGGTTGCTAGGTAGTTGCTAAGGTGTTCTGAGTGGTTGCTAGGCATTGGTAGGGTATTCTGAGTGGTTACTAAGGCATTGGTAGGCGGTTGCTAAGATGTTGCTAGGTGGTTGCTATGGTTTTTGAGTGGTTGCTAAGGCATTGCTAGGATGTTTTAGGTGGTTGCTTAGATGTTGCTGGGCGGTTGCTGAGGTGTTCTGAGTGGTTTCTAAGGCATTGCTAGATGGTTGTAAAGTGTTCTGAATGGTTGCTAGGTGGTTGCTAAGGTGTTGCTAGGCCGTTGCTAAGGTGTTTTGAGTGGTTACTAGTGTGTTCTAGGTGGTTGCTAAGGTGTTGCTAGGCGTGGTTGCTAGGCAGTTGCTAACATAAATTACCATTGTTCTAGTATGACTTAGCATGTTGCTAGCATGTTTCTAGCACAAATTAGCATGTTGTTAGCATGATTCTAGTATGAATTAGCATGTCGCTAGCATGTTTCTAGTATAAACTAGCATGTTGTTAGCATGACTTTAGTATAAGTTAGCATGTTGCTAGTATGATTAGTATGTTTGTTAGGATGTTTTTAGTATGGATTGGTATGTTGTGAAAATGTTTGCTAGTATGATTAGTATGTTAGTACGTTCATTAGTATGTTTCTAGTACGGATTAGTATATTGTTAGTATGCTCAATGTAAAGTCAATGGCAGTTTTTTTTTACAATGGAAGTCTATAGAACAGTTGCTAATGTGTCGTATGTGGTTGCTAGAGTGTGGTCTGAGTTAAATGAGTAGTCTGAGTTAAATGAGCCCAAACTTAAGTCTGTATGACAGTCTGGTGGAAAGTTATGAGGTCATAAAGTTTGGTCTGTTGTTAAGTCAATGCTACTTTTCCGAATTTTCTGGGTCAGTTTTTGGAAAACCGTAAGCCGGATCACTTGGAAAAGATATAGCAACCCGAGTCAGACCAGTTTGGAGATCTGGTGTTAGTTCGGTGGTTGCAGAATAAACAGTTTAGGAGGAGATGCATATAAAAATTAGTCTCAGAAAAAGAAGAAGAAGACGGAAGAATAATAAGTTTATGTATTATAACAGTATGTTGACTTTCTCAAGCCACCATAATTATTGTTTTTGTTTATTTGTTCTTTTCTTTTTTAGATTTTTGAGCTTGACAGCTGTGCTCAAAATAATGTTACATTGCAAGAGCTGTGTTATAATTGTTGAAAATCTCTTCTAAGTTCTCTGGAAAAATAACAGCATTTCGTATGTTTGACAAAACAAAGACACATTTGTAATTTTTTTTTTCAGTAAGTTATTACTTTAAGGAATTGCTACAAACGAAGGATGCTCCTTAACAACCAGGAGCTTCGGTAAGGAGCCAGATCAGTCTAAAAAATAATACATTTGCAAAAATAAAACTCATACATGCACAGCACAATTCATATTTACAAAACACAGTGAGGTAAATTTAAAACACAATTTGTGAACTCACAAGTAAAAAAACATAAATAATTCCCCAAATAAATTGAATGTGTACATTTATGAATTGTATTTTGAATTTACAAATTGTGTTTTACATTTACGAATTGGATTTGCAAATTTATGAATTATATTTTGAATTTACAAATCGTTTTTTGTGTTTATGAAAAGTGTTTTGAATTTATGAAATTCCGCTGTTGCGAACCCTGATTAAGAAAGGGACTAAGCCAAAAAGAAAATGAACGAATTAAATGCGTTTTGAATTTACAAATTGTGTTTTGATTTTATGAATTGGATTTGCGTATTTATGAAATGCATTTTGAATTTATGAAATGAGTTTTGAATTTACGAAATGTGTTTTGATTTTACGAATTGTGTTTTGAATTTACGAATTGTGTTGTGAATCAATTCATAAATTCAAAACACAATTGTTAAATTCAAAAGACAATTCGGAAATTCGTAAACGCGGATTTGCGACATCATGAATTATGATTTGCATTTAGGAATCATGTTTTGTGTGTTTATAAATGTATTTTGAATTTATAAATTGGATTTGCATATTTACGAACTGTGTTTTGAATTTACAAATTGGATTTGTGTATTTATGAATTGTTTTGAATTTATGAATTGGATTTGCGAATTTATGAATTATGTTTTAAATTTACGAAACGAGTTTTGTGTATTTATGAAATGTGATTTAAATTTACGAATTGGATTTGCGTATTTACAAATTGCGTTTGGAATTTATGAATTACATTTTGTAAATGTATTATTTTTGAGACTGATTTGAATCCATACTTCAGTAGTTGTTATTACCATAGCTGTTGCTTTGGCATTATGCATAAACTTGTTTTGAGAGTCAACTGGTAAATCTTACGTTATTGAATTTGCAAATAAATGCTAATGAATGCACATAAAGATTTGCATAAATATGCCCCAAACTGATTTTCACCCCTTATTAAACTAGAACTGAAAAATATGAACATGCCAATCAAATTCCTCACCCTATCTTATTCAGTCCAAAATGATTTTGTCTCCTTTTGAGTGGAGCGGGAAGAGGTAAACAGTTATCTGTAGCTCAGAATATATGTCAAAATAATTGTCTGTGTGTGCGTGGGAAGTTCATCCTGCTTATGGCTGTTTTCAGGAGGTGATCAGAAACTTGGTAAAGCGATATGTTGCAGCCATGATCCGCAGTGCCAAAACAGATGAAGGGCTAACAGAAGAAAACTTCAAGGTGTGAGAATTTTATGAGTTTTTTAAACGCATATGGTGATGCATTTTTAGAAATACAATGAATAAATGTTTATTTATGTGCAGTTTACATAATGCAGTTTATTCTGTTTAAGCTCTTCAGGTTGATAACTAATAAAATGTGTACTGTAATGTAAATGCAGAGTCACTCATATGGCTATAGTTGTAAGAATTACACTTTACAAATGAATACTAATTACATTGCCAAATTACTGAGTTAAGTATGTTAAGTGTACTTATAAATATCTAAAAGAAATCACCCAAAAATTATTAATTTGATTAATTTCTTCTATTGAACATTCACTTATTTGTTTGACATGCATAAACATTCAACATTTATTAATGGCTTAGTTTTTATTTTTATGGCTTAGTCTCTGATAAGTCCACAAGGAAATCATGAGAAGAACACTACCTGATAAAACAGCAACAAATAATAACTTGACTTCTAGTTAATCACTTAGAAAAGTGGCAGAAGGCAGATTTTTCAGATGAATGATCTGTTGAACTCCATCCTAAGCATCACAAATACTGCACAAGACCTATTAGAACCGGCATGGAGCCAAGATTCTCACAGAAATCAGTCACGTTTGGTGAAGGAGAAGCATGGTTTGGAGTTACATTCAGTATAGGGTGTGCAAGAGATCTGCAGAGTGGATGGCAACATCAACAGCCTGAGGTATCAAGACATTTGTGCTGCCCATTACATTACAAACCATAGGAGAGGGCAAATTCTTCAGCAGGACAGCGCTCCTTCTCGTACTTCAGCCTCCACATCAAAGTTCCTGAAAGCAAAGAAGGTCGAGGTGCTTCAGGATTGGTCAGCCCAGTCACCAGACATGAACATTATTGAGTTTGTCTGGGGCCAGATGAAGGAGGAGGCATTGAAGATGAATCCAAAGAATCTTGATGAACTCTGGGAAGAGTCCTGAAAGAACGCTTTCTTTGCTTTTCCACATCACTTTATTAATAAGTTATTTGAGTCATTGCAGAGATGTATGGATGAAGTTGTTTGCCTTTTTTATTAGCCACTTCTGATACCAAATGATCTACTGGATCTACTAGGTAGATTTTTCAGTTGAATCATCTGTTGAACTCCATCCCAATTATCACAAATACTGCAAAATACCTATTATAACCTGCATGGACCCAAGATTCTCACAGAAATCAGTCAAGTTTGGTGAAGGAAAAATCGAATTTTGGGGTTACATTCAGTATGGGGACATACAAGAGACCTGCAGAGTGGATGGTAACATCAACAGCCTGAGGTATCAAGACATTTGTGCTGCCCATTACATTACAAACCACAGGAGAGGGCAAATTCTTCAGCAGGATAGTGCTCCTTCCCACACTTCAGCCTCCATATCAAAGTTCCTAAAAAAAGCAAAGAAGGTTGAGGTGCTCCAGGATTGGCCAGCCCAGTCACCAGATATGAACATTATTGAGCATGCTTGGGGCAAGATGAAGTAGGAGACATTGAAGATGTATCCAAAGAATCTTGATGAACTCTGGGAGTCCTGAAAGAATGCTTTCTTTGCCATTCCAGATGACTTCATTATTAAGTTATTTGAGTCATTGCAGAGATGTTTGGATGAAGTCGTTTGCCTTAATTAGCCACTTATGATATCAAATGATCCATTGGATCTACTAGAAGTCAAGTTATTATTTGTTGTTTCTAAAACTTGGATAGGCGACAAGACTTTTGTCAGGTAGTGTACAGTATTAGAAGTTATTAAGTTAATGTCACAGAACTGGAATGTTTCCTATAATTAGATGATGTGATTCACTCCTTGCTAACTCTATTTCCCTGCATTCAGGAACTGAAGCAGGACATCTCCAGTTTCCGCTATGAGGTTCTTGACCTGCTGGGCAACCGTAAACCACCACGCCGCACATACTCTTCCAGCAGCGAGGCCACTCAGCAGGATGAAACAGCTGAGCCAGAGGAAGAAGATGAGGAGAAAAACCACAGGCTTGGAGGACATACATGTGTGGATGAGGGAGAACCATCCAGATACAAAGCATCTACATCCTTCTCCCAGTGTTACAGGAGAAACCGAGAGTCCCAGTTCAGTATATCAGCTCTCTTCAAGTCTATATCAGGACCAGCAAAAGAGAAACCTGAAAGCAATGGCTTGAGGAAGAATGTATCCCACCCCTCTGCATTTGTACGGACCAGCAGCCGCCTGCAGAACTTTTCACACTGCAAGAAAAACTCGTTGCAACGTTTGGGAATGCTGATGTTGCGTATGAATGGACATGTCCCAGATACGCACGCAGAGGCCCTAGAAGTTCAGCAGTCTGCATATAGCATCTCAGACAGGGTACCGCAAACATCTTGGCACAACCCCCAAAATCTTTCAAAGGTTACAAGGAGCGAGACACACTTGCACACTCTGGGATTGGGAGCGATTGAGACTGAACAGAACCCAATGCACACCGTCTCTCATCGAACAAACGGCAAGGACAATCTCTTCCACCAGCCACCCGGCCACTCATTGCCCCCATTGCACTGCGCTTCCAGTCTGACCACCTCCAGTGTCCAGCTTTTGGCATCCAGTGATTACATATGCCACAGCTGGTTGGGACCCTGTGACAGTTTGGGCTCCTCAAGCTGGGAACCAGGTGAAACTGTTACAACACAGCTGTAGAGGTGGTAGCAATGTCAGCTCAATATTACTGTCTCAACATAAACTTTTTTTGTTCACCCCCCCCCCCCCACTCCAAAAAAAATGTTACTAATTACTTAACCTCATGTGATTCCATTCATCAGAAGAGAAATTAAAGGTGATGTATGTAAGTTTTTGGCTCTTCTAAAGCATAAAAATGCCATAAGAATGTTCACTTAGCATGTTTCTTAAACATCTGCAAACATATTGTTTATCTGAACAATGCTAAAGTCAGATATTCTGCTTTGAAAATGTGCATTTCGTGCCGGAACGTCTTCGTTTTGATACCTTTAACCTGCCCTGGGTTGTCTTTGTGGGACAGTGTAATTCATTCATTCAGTCAGAAAGACTCTCAAATTATGCATCCGTGACCAAAATGCGACCTCCGGTGGACAATAGCAGACTCTGAAATGAGTCACAGATTTAGAGTTCCACATGAGGTGGTTATTAATCAGCAAATAATATAAATATTACAAATGTTAACATTAGGTGAGCAGGTTACATTGTAACCCCGTGTCCTAACAACACGCTATGTGATGAGATTAGCAGTGATAAGCAATTCGGCTGTTTGCACCAAACGAAACACGACAGAAAATTTAAATACAGTCATTCAGAATTATAATGTAAATGCTGAATCACTGATATGTGTTGCTTGCACTGAGTCACAGTTCTAAAGTTCCATTTCAAATGGTTTATTTTATTTGATCTGAGGTGAACTATCTGCTGCTGCTTTCAGTAGTAAGGCAATAAATGTCACATACAATGGCATTCAAACTCGCATTATTAACATTTAACAATGAATAAAGCATGAGGTGTACCTGAGGTGACCATTGTTAGTTTATCCTGTTGTTCAGCTGCAAGAATTTGAAGCCGTTTCTAAAATATAAATTTGAGGTGTTAGTTAGAACAAAAACTCCTTTTAATATGAAAAATATTCCTTCTATCATGTGCCGTTGCTTTTATTTAACACGGTTTAAAACAGCCTTTGTCAAACTTACATACTGCACCTTTAAGATATTTTACCACAACAGTCCAGAGTCATTTAAAGTCCAGAAAAGGAACCAAAATATAGTCAAAACATTTCATGTGACTTCAGTCAACTGTAATCATATGAAACTCCAAGAACACTTATGCTCCAATAAAATTGTAAAAAATAACTCTGTTTATCTATGTTATGTGTGTCAGGTCAGGATATACTGTACAGGCAATGTGACACTTATGTGTCATGCTACTGCTTGTATTAAATCCTGAACTGATTCAGAAGACATAAGTGAGCAAAGTTGTTTTTACTATTTATTGGTGCACAAAGATTTTCTTAGAGCTTCGTATGATTACAGTAGAAGCACTGTAGTCACATGGAATGCTTTGACAACGTTTTTGTTTTCTTTTTTGGACTTTGAAAATTTCAGGACCATTGTTGTGTATTAAAGACGAGGTAGCTCTCATTTTATCTAAAATATATTTATGGTAACACTTTACAATAACAGTACATGAATAATGATGTATTAAACTAAACATTACTTTATTATGAATTAATGATAAAATAAGGTGCGCACTAATCATGAACTAACTTTACTATAACATGATCCACATGAGTTCATGTGTGAATAACGACTACCTTAATTACTTGTTTGTATATGTTGTTCTATAATGTATTAATTAACATTTAAAAGGCCACAAAACCCCCCTGTCTCAGCAGGGTGTTTTCACACCTCTAGTTTGGAAAAAGTCAGGAAAGTGGGTGTGTCCAGCTCTGTTTAGGTGGGAGTGTCGTTGGAGGGAAAGAGGGAAGGTTTTGCAAAAATAGGAGCTTTCATTTGGGCACGCGCTGATTTTCACAGAGGCAAAACAAACACAGACGCAGGGGAGAAAGACAGTGACTGTGTTTACATGAACATCAGTAATCAAAGTATTTGCCAAATTATTAATTTGTCAACTTTACCGGCAGTTTCAACAGAGTTTAGCTGCAGACATGATGCAGTCTCAGACCGGTGCAATCTCAGCCGCACATGCGCATTCAGAGTGATGCAATCTCAGCCGCTCATGCGCATTTGAACACGTGTATTCATGTGCATGGGCACATTGCGGCAGGTCAAAGACGGAAATACACCAAAATACGGTTTACAAACTAAAGGTACGACAGGCAAAAGAAATACCTATGTATCTACACACATAATTATGTCACAAGCCTGTAAACTCCTATTATAAAAAGATTTGGGTCGCGGCCAGGATTTTATTTAAAATAATAGCTGATAGGCATTTCTAAAATTGTCTTAATAACTTCATTACTTCACACGTCTAAAATGTGTTTATATTGGCAAAATGCATGACTAATTAATATTAATGCACTACTAAATAAAACATTTCTACACATTCCTCCCAGTAACATACCATTTATATTACAGTATTTAAAACGTTTATGTTAACATGCTACAGCTAGAAAATATTTTAGTTGACTTAGGTTTATTAACTACATTGAAATTGAAAAAAAAAAACAGCCATTTATATTTCTTCATAGCATATAAATGTATATTTATATGCAGTTTTATATGTAACATATACAACTGTATGACTTATTAATTGATTACCAAGGACCTGTTTATATTCCTTTATTGCAGAAAGAAAAACACAATAAATGTATTTCATTCATTTTCTTTTCGGCTTAGTCCCTTTATTAATCAGGGGTCGCCACAGCAGAATGAACTGCCAACTTATCCAGCATATGTTTTATTTCCGTCAACACGCCACAGTATGGGTCAGCCTTGCTATGGGTGAGCTGTCAGGAGAGGGTATGTCAAATTAACCACGCCCCGCTTGCAATCACAGTGAATAAATACAGGTGCAAAGCAGCCGTGCTTTCTCTTTTTTGCGTCCTTGCTATCGTTTGAGAGCTGTTTTATGAAGCGAACTTATTGTAAACTGCTTTCTGACGCGAATGCCTTTTACCCGCCAGGGTTTTAAACAGCTGTTTTGCCGCGTTTGGATAGCAAACAAAGAGAACAAAAAGGAGCCTCTTTACCCATGAGGGTAAATGCTACTATGTCTGCATGGATATTCGTTTGAGCATTTCACCTTTTAAAACGTCAGGTAAGTAAAATGCATGTGTAATTTGTAGCCTATGTAATATTACATATAAAGTTTAATTAATCACTGATGTGAATTTGTTTTTTGTTTTTAGCTGACTTAAAATAATCAACCATAAAGGGGTCTCTTCACCTGTTAAGGTGAAAGCTACCATGTGGGGAGAAAAAACTGTTTGTTTTTAAACTGAGTGTTAATACAGTTAAAAACGCCTCTTTGTCCCTATAGACGAAAGCTATCTAACTGACTAATTGATTGACTTTCTGCTATTTCAATGCAAGAAGAGGAAACTATTAGTTTATCCTCTGACATGCCTGAAGTCAAAGGACCATGGGGTCCTGAATGGGATCCTCCAGAGGAAACGATCAGACATAAAGAGTTAGAAAAAGGAAGCATATCGAAGGAGATATCGGTCACCTTCAGAAACAAATGCAAGGTATGCAAGAGACTTTAAATAGTCTGTTAGAGGCTCAAAAGTGGGCTGTAAATCCTCCACATTTGGGGGATGCATTGCCAAAACGCTTATGCCGTCACTCAAATGAGCTCTCAGTAACAGCATCTGGACAATTTGGAAGAGATGAAAACCTATGCCCTCTGAGCCAGAGGATTTCTCTGATACAGAGGCAGGTGACAGCATTTCAGAGGAATCAGTGGCTTTGGCACTGGACCCTTCAGACAAAGCGGTCATTTTCAGAGCAGCTGAGCATGCAAAACTGCCTTCCCAAGCTGCTTCAACAACAACATCTGTGTTTGATAGAGGCCCTCAACGTAGAAAAACAGGGGTTGCCAGTGCTTCCAGATTTCATCACGGAACTGCAATCATCATGGAAGGCCCTTAGTTCCACAGCACTCCCTAGAACACAGCTGGCTAACCTGGCAGGTGCAGCAGCTTATGGGCTAGCTACAGCTCCTCAGATTGGTCCCACATTTGCCATGTTGACCGGAGCTTCATCTTGGACAGGGAGAGATGCTACACATCCTAATAAGCATAGTAGGATAATAGACAGCCAGCTGCGAAAAGCCTATCATGCCTCTTCCTTGTCAGCAAGATTTGCATGCACAAACTCTCTTTTACTGGTGTATTTAGAGAGCTTGCTGCAAGATACTTATGGCTTCCACACTGACAAATGGCGAAAACACCCCAGAGTCATTGCGAGTTGTAGATATACTAATCCGAAAAAACAAGTGCACATGCACAAGCCTTAGGTCAATCCATGGCCAATATGGTCCAAGCACGCCGCCAGTCATGGCTTTCTCAAGCAAACTTATTGGATCAAGACTGCATTGCATTGCTTTGCCAGATCTAATGGCTTTACTGAAGGGGTCACCATGGCAACTCCCAATCAGATGGGATATGTTGTCTCAAGCCCAAGACCAGATCTACCACCAGAATCCAAAGAGGTACAGTCTACACGTCTGGCCACTAGACGGCAATCAGACAGGAATATTGTAGAAGCTGTTCTCGCGACCCTGCAGGCAGCTAAAGCCCCATCAACAAGACGACTTTATGCTTCTAGATGGGAGAGATTTTCAAAATGATGTTACATCTGCCAAAATGGAGGCAGATGTAAAAATGGTTCATATCATTTTTGTATTCCACATATCTGTTGTGTCCATGTATTTAATATTGTCCTTTGTTAACAACATTCAAATTACTTTACAACTGTTGTATGACAGTTCCTTTAAAGATCCATTTAAAAATAATTTTAAGTAACACCTAAACAAATTATATAGAGCAGGTCACCTGCAAACTGCCCTGCTACTTTTCAAAACAACACCCCAAAACAGAGCTAGTAAAATATTCATGGTTTTCATTATTGTCTAAACAAATGAATTAAAATGCCAAATTATCAAAAACTTGTCAAATCAGATACTATTTAGATCTATATTGATATATATGGTGAACAATGATTTTTACATGAGCTTTTTTAATGTTAACATACTCTTAATAGGATATTTTAATGTATCCCTTTATAATAACAGCTTAATTAATGTTTACTTACTCATACACTTATGTACTTGTTTGTGGGTTAGATAACATGACCAACCAATAAATAACATGTTTATTCAGTAATCGTGAATCTTGGTTAATCTAAACTTATTAATATTGTAAAATGTCAGTAACTGCATTAGTTAACGAGAACAAATAATGAACAATGACCCAGACTCAGTGCTACACAACCTTCAATTTGCATGTTATTCATGTTTGTGGACTCTTTACTAACACAATTTATCACTAACAAAGCATTAGTTAATGGAATTAAGATTCTTTTAATAAATTGTACACTACTTTAACATTGATATACTGTGTTACTAGCATTTGTTAACTCTTTACTAGCATGGTTTATCAGTAACAAACCATCTGTTAAAGGAATTAGAAACTTTATTTTAAAGTGTACATCACTCCAACATTATGTGTAACATTTGTAAACTCTTTACTGATTATAATTTCTCAAAGCTCTTGTTCTTAATTTTCCCAATTCCCTATTTTTGCTTATTTTTTATGTTTTAAATTCTGGCAATGTTCTTGTTGTTATGTAATGTAGTAAAGGATCTGAAAGAGATGTGTACATGGTTTTCACTGATTCGAGGTCCAGTAAAATCATTAATCACTGCTTTGTAATAAACACATAGATGTTAGTAACACAGTTATAATGTTGGGTTAGTGGCAAGTCAGCAAAGCCTTTACAAATGTAACACGTTGAAATAGTGTACATTTTACAATAAAGGTTTCTAATTCCCTTAACTAATGCTTTGCTAGTGATCAATCATAGTAAAGAGTCTACAAACATGAATAAAATGCCAGTTGATTGTGGAGTGCTGAACCTGAGTCATTGTTCATTATTTGTTCATGTTAACTGCATTAAGTAACACATGTATAAGTTTACTTTAGCAACTATTTAGTACTGAATAAATGTGTTGTTCATTGTTTAGTCATGTTATTTAATCAATGAACAAATACATTAGTCTATGTGAAGTAAACATTAGCTAATTATGTTAAGCTGTTAAATGTAAAGAGATACAATACAACAATGAGAAACACTTTTTAACTAGTGCATATGTTTATTTAACATTAACAAAGATTAATTAACGCTTAACATATGTGTTGTTCATGGTAAATTCGTGTTAACTAATGTATGAACAGTCTATGGTATTAACTTACGTTATCTAATGCAACCATCCTGTAAATGTTACACTATTTAATCTTATGAATAAATGAATTTACTGTCAACAAGCTAGCGGTCTCTAAGCTGTTTACTTAATCTCAAAACACATGGATGGCATCGAGGCCTGTGTGAAGGATATATCAGACTCATATCACGATCGTTTTTAAAAACCTTCACCTATGTCACCAATAATTAAAAACAACACATTTAATAACATTGCGAATGAAATAAATATACTTACAGTACGAGTGAGCATGTGCGGCTGAGCACTGTCTGATTGCGCATGTCCGGCTGAGATTGCATTACTCTGAATGCGCATGTGCGGCTGAGATTGCACCGGTCTGAGATTGCATCATGTCTGCAGCCAGACCCTTCTTTGCAGTTTGGCACTTTCACTTTCATTCAGGAACATTTCCTGCATGTCCCCCGTGACAAACGAGATATTGAACTGCTGGAAGAGTGCTGTTTTAATGGAGTATTTGATACCGCATGGCGTATGGGAGAAAAAAAAACCTGTCTGCATTTCTCGATAACTTACATGCACTCAGTAGGTAGAGTCAGAAAGCCGTGTGTGTATAGACCTTTTTCTTGGCTGCTGCATGGAGGGCGCCAAAGCGACCAGCGTTTTCCGGTAGAATGGTTAGAACTTCCGTTTACAGTGTTTACAAACTGGTAATTTGCGCTCCGAAAATGGGTTTCAATAGCGTTTTGAGTGGATTACGGAGTGTTTTTGTGACACATAACTTTGAAATGTGTGTGTTAAAGCCGTTATAATCTGTAAGGTGTGGTTTAAGCGCGAGAGAAAAACGTTCTCCTAGTTCACGTGTATGCCGTCAGAAATACAGTGTGTGTGTGTGTGTGTTTCCCCGACCTTTCAGCTGTTAGCTCAGCGGCTCTTCAGCATACACACACACACACACACACACACACACACACACACACACACACACACACACACACACACACACACACACACACACACACACACACACACACACACACACGCGCAATACTTCACTGCATCATAGAGCAAACCAGATTACTGGCATGAAACTTAACAGGTGTGTAAGTCATGCAATTTACAAAAATGACCAATAAAATGTCTGTTACTGATACTCTGCTGGATGATTTGCTGTTCATTCTAATCGCGAGCCGTTTATGTTTCATTTAGTGTGTTGTATTTACCACAGTTTGTGTTTTTCTGTCATTTCAAAACATCACTTTATTTTCACCTTGTCACACAGTTATTAATTCAGTGTGTTAGTGGGACAGTACTTTAGGCTACGTGTGTGTGTGTCAAACATTTTGGTGAACTATATTTGTTTGGGTTGGTTATATATTTGAAAGAAAGAGAAACTGTTGACTTTAGCGATGACGAGGCTTCATTTAAATGGCACAAGATGTCATCTGTCAACGAGTGGAAAATGCCTCACAGCGGCTGTTTTCCATCCTATTAGATCACATTTTTTTTAAGTAATCTTTCCAGGAGGTGGCGCTGATTGACAACATTATTAGTTCAAAGATGATAAAAGCAGGTAAAATAGATTAAAACTATCGTTTCAAAGCTCTCCAAATGTGACCGTTTACACGCATCAGCTGCCAAGCAGAAGTTCTTAGCATTCTCCTTGCGCATACACGCAAATCATTATGGGTAATTTTGCGTTCCAAGAAAAAGGTCTACAGACTATTCTGTCACAAAATGCGGCAAAAATGCTACACGACGGTAATAGTTTGATTGCGGTGTTTACATGTTTAGACTCGGAGTGTACTACAACGTACTGTAAACTTAGTAACAGTTTAAATAATTTTGACTAAGGTATGTCTTTAAAAACTAAAAAAGCACTGCTGACGATACAAACTAACTTTGCCATCTGATTAAACAAACAAAAGACCAATAATCGATTACTTTCCAAATCTGTGAAGACAGGACAATCAACACCAACTAGAATCGCGTCTTTTTTAAAAGGAGATGAGCAGCAAATCCGGATTTCACCATTTCCAGATGTGAAAAGCTCTCGGGTAAAAAATGTTCCATACAAATGCATTTCTGTCGCGTGCACTGTAGTCCATACGTGAGGCCAGCTGCGCTCTCATAGCGGGAAATGAAAACAAAACTTTCGTTGCAGCTCATTTATAAACAACACTAATGCCCCATGTCTCCAAATTCTTGTTCTTTCACTTGTTTTGGCAACACAACGTGGCGTCTCTCTGTCGTCTGAACACTGTAACAGGTAGCTGAACACTGAACACTGTCTTCGAAGCTATCATGCATTTTAATAAACCAAGTCTTCAGGGACGTGCAGAGACCTTTTAAGGGGCAGGGGCTCAAATGGAAAAAAGGGCACTTTTTATTAAATAATAGTAATAACTGTACTTTAATAAATAAAATATATTATAATGAGATTATTAAGGAGATTTCACCCTAAATTCACCATATACTCACCCTTAAAAGGATAGGTAATTCAAAACTGAAAATTCTGTCACCATTTACCCACCTTTTACTTGTTCCAAACCCATTTGACTTTTTTTTCTTCTTCTGTTGAACACACAAAGTAATATTTTGAAGAAAGCGGGAGACCTGTAACCATTGACTTTCATGGTATTTGTTTTTCCTACTCTGGAAGTCAATGATTTCAAGTTTATAGCTTTCTTTAAAATATCTTTTTTAATCTTTTATTTGTTAGTGTTCAACAAAATAAAGAAACAAAGAAATGGAACCACCTGAGGGTGAGTAAATTTAAATGTTTGGGTGAACTATCCCTTTTCAATCAATTATTTTTGTTTGAGTTTTTTTTCTTTCTGTTGAACAAAATAAAATATTTTAAAGAATGTAGGACACACTGATAGCCACTGACTTCCATAGCTAGCCTATATGTACATGTTTTATAGCCTCAATTGACATTATTCTGTGTGACTGCAAAAACAAGAGGGCAATATTTTCACTATCCAGCTGTCGTTTCTCCATTACATTAGCCTGTATGCCTATGATATTGCCCTGGCTAAACTTTAGCTAACTTATTACATGGTTGTTAATCAGGAGGATGTTAGCAAGACAAAACAGCCTATTTGCTTTTGAACTTTTGGATGAATAGCTGACGTTAAATTTGAGCCTTAGGTAGTCTTGTTATCCGTTACTCACCTCCACACAATGAAGATGAATGACGGATTAATTTATATCGGCGGTCAGCTAGTAATATATGTTTTACACACACTCCGTCTGCAGTGTGTGTATGGGTCAGACTGTAAAGCTATGGCCCAGATGCAGTCCATGTGCAATGCGGATGCAGGAGTTGGCATAGGCGCTGATAGACGTTACTCCACTGTTGACACCTTACTTTCAAGGCGAGAGTAACAATGTAAATAGAGTCTTCGTTAGAGCATTCGCCTCGCATGTGGCTTTTCTTTCCAAATCGTCAGTTTGAGGCTTGCTTGGAGCGACTAGACTAAAACCAAGATATACGTTAAAATTTCGTTTTTTTATTGTTTGACAGGGAAAGCAGTCCTTAAATAGAACACGCATTAACAAACATATATTATATTATTAGTAGTATTTAAAAATAATAATTATTATCCCCAGAAAAATGCATTTTCTCTCTAGGAGAAAAAAAGAGCAGGGGCTCAAGCACCCAAAAACTCCACTTCTGCCAGTGCCTGCAAGTCTTTTTCATGAATTAATGGCGCACACTCAGAGACGTCACGATGTACTCGCCGGTACAGACATCTACTCTCCACGCTGGATTACACGCAAAGATCGCATGACCATGAAGCAGCTTCAAAAATTCGTTTCAATTTTCCCTTTTTAGTGAAATATACAGTATGTGTCCTAATAGTGTCTATAGCAGCGTGGGACACACATATCACTGTCAACAGCTCAAAAAATGTGTTTTGGTGTTTTGTGACCCTTTAAGTTTAAGCTAAATGTAACCAACATGAACTCATGAGCTGTTAATGTATAATTCTGTCATGACTTTACTTGGAGGGGCACATCACCATTAACTCATGCTTAACTACTCATGAACTCCTGTGTTTAAACTTATCATGTTGATGTTGACAGAACACTTTTTTATTGTTATTCAGTGTAAACGCACTAGACAGACGTGCATAAGGAGTTCATGAGTAGTTAAGAATGGGTTAATGATGATGTGCCCCTCCAAGTAAAGTCATGATATAATTATACATTAACATATCATGAGTTCATGATGCTTAAATTAAGCATAAACTAATGTGGTGATTAAAACATTAATTAACAAAGCATGTACTAACAAGTAATTAAGGTAGCCATTAATCACACATGAACTCATGTGACTCATGTTGTAGTTAAAGTTAGTTCATGATTAGCGCGCACCTTAACTTATCATTAATTCATAATAAAGTAATGTTCAGTTTACATATTAATACATAATAATTCATGTGTTCCGAAGATGAACAAAGGTGTCAGGGGATTTGATGTTCATGAGAGTGAGTAATCAATGACAGTATTTTCATTTTTGGTTGGTTAAAATGGTTTCATAATCAGTGGCGGCTGGTCAATAGAGGGCGCTGGGGCGCCTCCCACGTCAAGTTAGACTCCTTTAATATGTCAATATTTATTATCACAAATATTAACAAAATAAACTGATTTAATTATAACATTCTAACATTTATTGTAGTCATACTAACATTTATTGAAAAAAAAAATGTATGAACAATATTTTTTCATATGTGTACGGGGCGCCGGACTAATGGGTGGCTATGTGGGTACACGAACTTTTGCAAAGCATGTGATATGACGATAAGCTCTAATTGGCCGGTTTTAAATTGTCCTTAGGGCGCAGCGCTCTGCGCCCTGAACCCTCCCATTTTGTTGTTAGAACGAATCATATTTGTTTTTATATGATTGGCCTTATGGGATTGGACCATTCTCACTTAGACTGTTCACTCAGCAGCAGCTCGTCAGTTAGCTGTGTTGACCTTTAATTATATAGTGAAAGCAAGTGCAAGATGAAGGAAAATTCTGTTGTATCTTTGCAAAGATACCCGTTCACAAGGCGTTTGGATGAAAAAAAAAAAAAGAATCAAGGAGCTTGGACCAGATCGACCTTCCTTGCAAAACTAATGAAAACAAATTCACCAGCAGTCAAGTGATGGCAAGCGCGCGTACACCCTTGGCTTTTCCAGCACTTGTTATGACAAACGGAGTTGGCTGGCAGTTTGTGATGTAAGTCATGCCTTTTACTGTTTTCCATGTTTGCTGTTTCAAACAGCATGACGCAAGAGAGGCTGAATGCATTGGCCATGCTGTCAATAGAGAAGAGACTGGTGACTGAGATGACTGACTTTAACCAAAAGCTCATTAAGAAATTTGCAAGCCAGAAAGAAAGGAGAGCAAAATGAATTTTTAAGTAGTGCTACTGGCCAGTGATTAGGCAACATTTATGTGTGTGTGTGTGTGTGCGCGCGCGTGTTTACTGATTATCTTGATTACTTCATTACTGATAAACCCAAATTGAACTAAAATGAACTGATTTGTGATGCATTTATTGTGTGCTTTAGTCATTTTTGTTTTTTGGTACATCACCTAAAAAATGGCTTTTAATGGCTTTTAAAATGCGCCCCCTCACATTTTTTAACATCAGCCGCCACTGTTCATAATAGTTTATGGTCTGTGAAATTCATGCTTTAGCATGTTACGGTTTGCACACTTTGGGCTTAATGCTGTGTTTGCAATGGTTGTGAGCAGCTTGACAATGCAACAAATAGTGTATAATGAAGGGATACTAAACTCTTTCAATGTGATACAAGATACCACCATCAGACTGATATCTTGCATCACTCTTTGTGTCAGGGTCACAATCACCCCATTGGGGTTTATACTGCAATAACCACTGTATAGATGTACATTTTCCCCATACATGGCTGCTTCTCACATATTTGTGCAAAAAAAAAAAAGTTTGTTAGCTCACTGAACTCAAAGCATCCAGTGGCTAACAAGGAGCAAGTCATACCACTTATTACATGGCTTTAATACCACCATCACATTAATAACACATTAAATATGATGGCCAAATACTGATTGAATTAAACTGTTTTAAAACAGATTCTTCCTGTACATGTTGTTGCTTTTATTTCTATACAAGAGTGGCACTAAACATTATCCTGCAGGACCACTGCCCTGCACAGTGTAGCTCCAAAACCAAACTGAAGTTAATCAAGATGTTTATATGTACTAGAAACACCCAAGCAATTTTGGAGCTGGTTTGGACTAAAATCTGCAGGATGCTGGTCCACCCAGGATTTAACAACCCAGCATTACATATACAACCCATACATTCAAATCATCATTCAAATTCAAAATCATTCAAATGTTTAAAGGTGTAGAAAGAAAAAAACAAACACATACATGCCCAACACTATCTCACGGCCAATTCGTAACTTTTTGATTAGTGGCTAATTCGTATGAATTCGTACGATCTAATTCATACAAATTAGTACGATTTGCCCATCACCCAATGACGGTTGGGGTTAGGGGTGGGGTTAGGTGCCACGCCTCCTTTTTAAAATCGTACATTTTCGTACGACTGAACTCGTACGAATTCGTACGAATTAGCCACTAAACTGACAAAACGTAAAATACTTACGTTTCCTCGTGAGATCAGGCTGACATGCCACAAAACAATCCAACCTCCTAGCTGTATGAAACACTTAAAAAATAAAAAATAAAACACTGTAGTCAATTACAACTGTTTTTACAGATCAAGCAGATGGGAAAAAATGGAATTACACAAACCTGAGGAAAATGATATGGAATCATCAAATAAAAACACTACTAGTACTTTGTTCCACCACTTCTGACTTTTATAACAGCTTGAATTATCTGAGGCATGGATTTAACAGTATTCTTTATCAGTCTGTCTCCAGCTTTATCTTATTGCAGTTGCCAGATCAGCTTTGCAGGTTGGATCTTTGTCATGGACCATTTTCTTTAATTTCCACCACAGATTTTCAATTGGACTGATGTCTGTACTATTTGCAGGCCTTCCCATTGACATTATGTCTTTCCTGTAGGAAAGTTTTCTCAGATTTTGCCTTATGGCACGATGCATTATCATCCTGAAAAATCACTAAACATCCTTTTAATTGATGGAATAAGAAAAGTGTTCAAAATCTCAATATAAACTTGAGTATTTATAGAGCATGTAATGACTCTCTCCCATACCTTTACCTGACATACAACCCCATATTTCCTCAGATTTGTGTGATTCTCAGTGTTGGGGAGGTTACTTAGGGTAATTTGTAATCCGTAATCTATTAGATTCCCAATTTAAAATGTAATAAGTACTGTACCTTTTCAATTACTTTATAAAAGTAAAGTAACTAATTGCATCTGATTACTTTTTGATTACTTTTATGTTTCTAATGGATATTTCCAACTAAATAATTTTCAAGCATTTATACCAAGCACCTTACAGTAGCACTCTGTTTACTGTTAGAATTTCGAAATCTTTCATCCCTTAAATTAAGATTATATTAATTTAATTTTAAAGTAGGGCGACGCAGTGGCGCAGTAGGTAGTGCTGTCACGTCACAGCAAGAAGGTCGCTGGTTCGAGCCTCGGCTGGGTCAG
Source organism: Danio kyathit (assembly GCA_903798195.1). NCBI lineage: Eukaryota > Metazoa > Chordata > Actinopteri > Cypriniformes > Danionidae > Danio > Danio kyathit. Next base: position 45,986,213 of record LR812539.1, read on the forward strand.
TTGGCGTTTCTGTGTGGAGTTTGCATGTTCTCCCTGCAATTGTGTGGGTTTCCTCCGGGTGCTCCGGTTTCCCCCACAGTCCAAAGACATGTGGTACAGGTGAATTGGGTAAGCTAAATTGTCCTGTATGAGTGTGTATGGATGTTTCCCAGAGATTGGTTGTGGCTGGATAGGCATCCGCTGCATAAAACATGTGTTGGATAAGTTGGTGGTTCATTCCGCTGTGGCGACCCTGGATTAATAAAGGGACTAAGCCGAAAAGAAAATGAATGAATGAATGAATTTTAAAGTACAGCCACCACAAAATCAGACCTTACAATGTTTACTGTTCAATCAGTCAGTCCTATCTTAGTGATCAATAAAACTGTCAATGAAATATGAGGCATAGTTGTTCAGTTCAATTATTTACTGAAAATAAAATGCTGTACTAAACAGAAACAAATTAAAGTATATACTGTAACGGCAAAAACAAAAAATCCAATAAAACCAGGTGTTACACATTTAAAATACTGGTAACACTTTACAATATGGGTGCATTAGTTAACGTTAGTTAATGCATTAGTTAACATGAACTAACAATGAATAACGCATCTATTAAGCATTACTTAACCTTTGTTAATGCCAACTAAACATTTATTCATGTGTTAGCTAATGCATTAGTAAACATGATCTAACAGTAAACAAGGACTTTGTTCAGCATTACTTAATCTTTGTTAATGGTAATTTACACATATTCTAATTCATCTCTTTACATGAACAGCTTAATTAGTTAATGTTTACTTACTCATACGCTAACACATTTGTTAATGGATTAGATAACTTGATCTAATAATGAACAACATAATGAAAACTTACAATGTTACTTAACACGTTAGTTAACATGAACAAAAAAATCAGGTTCAGAAATACACAAACTTTGTTCATGTTAACTACTCATATACTACTGCATAATTGGTAGAGCTGATGATAAGTTCATAGTTCCTGATCAATGCCAGGGACAAAGGAGGGCTTTATTGGAGTGCATTACATCGAAACCTCAGCTTCAACTGTTATTCGTGTTTGTTAACTATTTACTAACATGATTTATCATTAACAAAGCATTTGTTAATAGAATTGAGACACTTATTGTAAAGTGTACATTATCGTAACCTTACCTAATGCTTAACTAACGTTAATTAACTATTTACTGACATGATTTATCCTTAACATAGCATTTGTTAATAGAATTGAGACACTTATTGTAGTGTACACTATACCAACATTACCTAATGCTTTACTAACATTTACTAACACTTTAGCCTCCTTGTTAGAGCAACCGACTCCCATGCGGAAGGTCGCCGGTTCGATACCAGCTGGGAGCGGGTTGGACCGGCGGGGTTACACTTGAGACCGATCGAGGATCAAAACATGCCCTCTCTGGACAGAAATGTAAAATATGGACCAACCGCTCATTTTTTAAAATGTCTAATCATCTTGTTTAATCTGACCGCATTTCACAGCGCCGTACAAGAGAATTTCACATGCTCAAACTCTACAGCTTTCTGCTGCGGTCACACTGCACTTTTCTCCCCGTAGACTTCCATTCATACGCACGCTAAAATACATCAGACCAGAAACGCAAAGGTGTGCAGCAAGTTTTGCAGTTCCCTGCGTTGGAAAGTTCAAGCTTGGTGAACTCTGACCTGCAAAATCACATCACATGGTTGCGCGAGACCAGTCGAAGATCAAAACATGACCTCTCTGTACAGAAATTTAAAACATGGACGATCGCTTGCTTTTTTAATGTCTTATCATCCTGTTTAATCCCGCTCCTTTTGGCAGCACCGTACTACAGAATTTTTCAGGCACAAACTCTGTGACCAAAGCAAAAGATAGGAAATACAAACAAATACGCCCTGGGGTGTAACAATCTTAGACTAATGACCACTTATGTTACAGTCTTTCTAAATTGATTTGGCTCAATTTTTGATTGAAATTTTTATTTTTCAAAAAAAAACAAGTTCAGATCTCTGAACAATTAGATCATTGTTCACTTCGGACTGCATTTCTTATTGATTCAAGCAAATTGCTAATGCTTTACCATATGTGTGCAAACAGTAAGTACAATTGTCTGTAGTTTGGACAAAAACATTGCACATTGCTTGTTGAACAAAACTAATGAGTCGATTCTCATTTATGCTGTCAAACTCTCCAAAACGTTTCTATAATTTTTCATCATTTAAGCCATCACACTTACAATTTATTCAGTTATAAATCATTTGTATATGCACGTTTACACCATAAATATGTGATATTGACATAATGTAATGTCTGCTAAATTGGTAAATGACCTCTAATTGCAATACAATTTGCATCATCTATTTAACCAATCAAGTTTGGAAGCATATTTACTGTATGTAGATTGCCCACAGCACAATCACAAATAATTTGTTTGTTTAAATTCAGCTCAAATAGTTTACAACCACATAACGTAAAAAGAGAAGTCAAATCAAGTATCTTTATGTTTCAAGCATGTGATTGGCTGTTTTCTTCTGACATCCCACCTTCATGTGAACGCTCTACATCAGGGGTGCTCACACTTAGTCCTGAAGGGCCAGTGTTCTGCAGAATTTAGCTTCAATCCCGAATTGAACACACCTGAACCAGTTAATCGAGCTCTTATAGATGTACTAGAAACTTAATGGTGGGTCTGTTGAAGCCAGTGGTGGAAAGAGTACTGAAAAATCTTTCAAAAGTACTCAAGAGTAGTGAGTATTACGCTGTTAAAAGCTGATGCAATTACATGTAATTTGTGGATGTGTGTAAACGTAATGTTCTGTAGTGCATTTAGTAATTGCCCTGCAGGCACACAACGTCATAAGACATTAATATTAGGTTAGATTTAGATTGTGACATCAAGTGACCAATTCAATGTCTAGCCAGTGTCTAAGGACAATCTTACTTTGATGTCAAATTATGACATCAAATTAATTTGATATTTGGTTGATTTTAAGTTGTTAGAAAGTGACCAAAATCCATCGTCGAGCTAACATATTAAACCAACATCATATTGATGTCAAATACTGACATTTATTCATCAGGTATGGCAACCAAAATTCAACATCTGATAGACATCATAGTGGTAACATCCACACAACGTCAAGCTGTAACACCATTAGACGTTGATATTTGGTTGGTTTTTAGGTTGGACATTGACATTGGCCTGACATTGAGTTCTGATGTCAAACTGATTTTCATTTACAAACAAAATGCAACGTACCCATGACGTTGGGGTACAACATCAATCTGACGTCATGTTGATGTCTCGTGCTGGCTGGGTGTTTAAGGCCATTTCGGTCATCATACAGTAAACATCCGTCATCTTCTCATTAGTGACATGCATCTAAACAGTGTCTGGGTCATTGTGTGTGTAAAGATTTTGGACACCTTCTTGGACAATTTTAATGCTACCAGTTTGCTGCAATTATAAATTGCCCAGGTCTTGAGGTAATTCATTATGATGCGATTTACCTTCTATGCAGTGGTGTAAAGTAACTAATTACAAATACTCAAATTACTGTAATTGAGTAGTTTTTCTCAGGAATTGTAATTTAGTGAGTAGTTTTAAAATTTGTACTTTTACTTTTCCTTGAGTACATTTTTAGTGCAGTAACTGTACTTTTACTCCACTACTTTCCTTCATCCTGAAGTCACTACTTTATTTTTTTATTGTCTATGGGAATTAGAAAAATCAGTCCTGAGATTCCTGTCCAATCAAATCGCACATACCATAGAAGGTAAATCGCATCATAATGAACTACCTCAAGACGTGTGCACTTTATAATTGCAGCAAACTGTTTGGAAGTATTAAAAATGTCCATGAAGATGTTCAAAATCTTTACGCACATTGACCCAGAGACTGTTTAGATGCATGTCACTAATGAGAAGATGGCGGATGTTTACTGTATGACCGAAATAGCCTTAAACACCCTGCAGGCAGAGGACATCAACATGACGTCTGATTGACGTTGAACCCTAACGTCATGGGGACTTTGTATTTTGTTTGGAAATGAAAATCGGGTTGACGTCAGAGCTTAACGTCAGGCCAATATCCAATGTCCAACCTAAAACCAACCAAATATCAACGTCTAATGATGTTACAGCTTGACATTGTGTGAACGTTACCCCTATGACATCTATCTGAGGTTGGATTTTGGTTGGCGTACCTGTTGATTAAATGTCAGTATTTGATGTCATATATGACGCTGGTTTAAGATGTTGGCTCGACGCTGGATTTTGGTCACTTTCTAACAACCTAAAATCAACCAAATATCAACGTCATTTGACATCATTATTGGACATCAAAATAACGTTGCCCTTAGCTGCTGGCTTGACAATTAATTTTGGTCACATGACAATACAACCTAAATCTAACCTAATATTAATGTCTCATGATGTGGTGCGCCTTCTGGGCAATTACTAAATGCACTACAGAATGTTACGTTTACACACACATGCACAAGTTACATGTAAACATATCAGCTTTTGACAGCATAATACTCACTACTCTTGAGTACTATTAAAAGGGTTACTTTTCACTCATACTTTGAGTAATATTTACAACAGATACTTTTACTCTACTTACACTACATTTTTAGGCAAGTAATGGTACTTTTACTGGAGTATGATTTTTCAGTACTCATTCCACCACTGCTTCTATTTGTGATTTGATTGGACAGAAATCACAGAACTGATTTCTCTAATCCCCATAGACAAGAAAAAAAAAGTAGTAAATGCAGGTTGAAGGAAAGTAGTGGAGTAAAAGTACCAATACTGCAGTAAAAATGTACTCAAGGGGAAGTAAAAGTACACACTTTCAAAACTACTTAGCAAATTACAATTTCTCAGAAAAACTACTCAATTACAGTAATTTGAGTATTTGTAATTACTTACTTTACACCACTGGTTGAAGCAAGTTGGAGCTAAACTCTGAAGGACATTGACCCTCCAGGACTTCTGGCTTTGACCCAGAGTTTATATAGAGCAGGGGTGCAAAGGAAGCTGACGATCAGCATCATCATAGCAACAAAGCCTGATTACACTGTTTTGGCTTTCTCAAAACTAATCCTGTAATACTGAGTTTGTTAAGCCTCCATCATGGTACAGGCCCAGTTGCATTTAAGTTCTGGTTCAGTAACAATCTTCAGTGCCAGTCAATAGTTTAGTTTAGCAATATTTCTGAGACATGCTTAAACTGCTGACTGTAAATGTATATTTACATGAAAAAACTGCTGATTGTAAATATTTTCCACAGGAAGTCCACAAGTAATAATTATATTGATTAATTTACCATACAAACTGTTCATGAAGTGTAAGTATTGTATCAGATGGCACTGGTTACAACATGGGCACCTTAAGATTTGTGCATCTATATAATACTTTTATGTTTACATCTAACATATGCGCTTATTATGATCGCCAAATGGTTTCAAATGAAGTTTAAACATCCCAAAAATATATGCAACTTTGTCACTGGTAAACTTTGTAATTGTCATCCACTTGTGTTTTATAGCACACGGTGTTAAATAGTGACTTGGTTCTAAAACAAACAAACACACACACACACACACACACACACACACACACACACACACTGCATGATGTAATATTTAGTTTATGTGAAATTTCGGTGTTGAGAGCTACAGTATATTTAGTTTCTCACAGCTTGTCTTCATCAGACTCAGAGACGCAGCATAACTATTATATCAGAACCATTCTACACTTGTATTGTTTTGTCATCATGGTGTTATTTTTTGCATTCAGATCTCGAGAGTAAATTCATATTTTTGTGTACTTTATTTTCTATTTGCTTATTTCTCTGTATTCATTTTCTAAAAATGGTACTCTATTTCAGAGCATTGTGTGAAGATAAATTTCAAAATACAGGCTTTGTGGTTTTCTGTTTTTATTCATTTTTATGCTCAAATTAAAATATATAACATACTAGTGATTTAGATTGATTAAAAGTGCAGTATTGCTACCCTATGTTTCATGATGTTTGATAAGGAACTGTACTGTTAAAATGTAAATGGGTGGCTATAATGATTAGATTGTGAAAACACAAATACATCTTAACGTACTGCATAACTATCCAACTTCTCTCTCTCTCTAAGTTTTAAAATGGGTCATTCCAAACATTGTTTAGATAATCAATATAATTTAAGTAAAAAGTTGATTAATATAAAGAAAAGAAATTCAGAAAGAGTTCAGAAAAATTATATGACGCTAATTTTAAATGGTTTAGAGGTGGAACATAAACCTGAAACATGGAAGAAAACATATGGAAAGTAACTAAAGATAAAATGGATGAAATAGTCAAAATGGATGCAATCATCATCTTCATTCAAAGATGATCTAAGCAAGTACAGAAACAGTCAGAAGACATTTGATGGAAATTCAGCTGTCAACAGGAACTCCAATAAAACACCATTTTCGGGAAAAAAAAAAAAAAAAAAAAACCCAACCAAACCGCATTTGAAGAATGGGTTAAAATTTTCAAAGGAACAAACTGACTTATCCAAAGACAAATGTGGATTGATGAGAGTGAAACTGCTCTTTTCAGATCTAGTGATCAGCCAATATGCCAGACCCTCAGGTAACAAATTCATGCCGCAGTATACTGTGTGAAGACCAAAGCACACTGGTGTAAAAATCATCGAATAGAGATGTTTCTCATACTTTGGTGTTGAGCTCATTTATTTACCAGACATCATGGATCAGTTTGAATAAATCAAAATACTTGGAGATTATGCTCCACTTAAGAAAATGCCTCTAAAAACAACTCCAAAGCACATAAGCAAGCCACAATTTTCAGGCAATAAGGATTGAGGTAATGGACTGGAAAGTTTAATCCCGACCTCAACCCAATTAAATACAGTACTTGCAGGGTTACATTAAAAATGCATTTTTCTGTCAATGTGATGTGCCTTTCAACCATAGCATGAGAAGTTCCAAATCAGAAAGTTCTATATTACATATTTATGATGTCACATTCTCATTCAAGGAGCCCCAAAAGGCTGATCATCCACAAAAGACAAATGAAAAGAGGGCAGAATGATACAGAGAATCTCAATGAGTGAATGGTTTAAGTTGAGACAGATTTATCCTGTTCAGCTGAGAGAATTTGGACTGAAAGTGACCTTTCGTCAGCAACGCAAAGCAACAAACAAGCATGAACTTCAAGCTGTAGACCAAAAATACACTGTAAAAATCTCAAATGCTCTAATGAGAGCCTGAAGAGCCATCCTCCTGAAGAGCCATCTTCCTGCAGAATTCAGCTCCAACCCCGTTCAAACACACCTGAACCAATAAATTTGGACCTGAAGCAGCACAATGAGTGTTTGGTCATGCAACTGATATCTGCAGGAAGATACAGGTACTGTAGCTCTTCAGAGACTTGGTTGGTTACCCCTCCTCCAATTAATTTTAGATAGATTTGTAGAGTTTTGATTTGAAATGAGCAAGGTCTGTTGTTCTTGTTTTAAAAGTTCTGATTTGCAAAATGTTTGCCTTGAAGAACACCACAGTCAAACATAAGGTAAATAGTCTTATGTAGGCACTTTGCTGCAGCAGAACTTGGAAGTCTTGACTCAACGTGAGAAGTTTAAAGCAACTCAATGAGCAATGACAGTAATATATATTTTTTTATGATTTAGGTCCATGAAATGGTTTCACCAAGGCCATTTAATTTAAAATGCTTTTCTTTTTTAGATAGACACAGTCAAGCCCGAAATTGTCCCACAATCATACCCCAGGCAATTATTCTGGCACCCATGGCATCATGGAAAAACTATATATTTCTCAGCTTTTATTTACCTTTGAACAAAAGTGGCATGTCTAAAAATTACTCATTACCTTTGCAAACAGTCACAGTCCTTGAGCAAATTCAAAGTTCTACACCATTCTAAATAGTCCAAGCTGTTATTACGCATCCTAATTACCCTGCTTCACTGGGTTTTAATCAACTCAACAGGTGAAAAACTGAATCTTTCTTCTGCTGGTTTGTGGGCAGGAAAGGGCTTTAAGTCAAGAAAAGGGCTAAAAGACCACATTTAAAGGTTTTGAAGTTCCAGTGGCTACAGCGCAAAGTATTATAAAATACACAATATTTCGCATTGTGAAAAATTGGACATGGTCAGAAGCCAAAAGTGACACATGTGCTGCCTAGGAGGACAGTGAGGAGAGGAAAAAAATAAATAAAAATAAATAAATAAAAGGATCAATCCCCAAGGTCATCCTGATGAATCTGGGCTCTGCTGGTGGCAACATCAAAGCAGACAGTCCAACAGACACAGCACACCAATGGGTTCTATGGACGCAGACCAAGGAGAACACCACTCCTCAAGAGAAGGTACACAAAAGCCTGGTCTTTGCAAATGCTCAGACAAATAAGGCTTCTGAACTTCTGTCTTATGGTCAGAAACAAAACTGAATTGTTTGGCCACAATGATGTACTTCTTATTTGGCATAAAAATAAAAGTAGCCACCTTCACCAGAACACCATCCCCACTGTCAAACATGGTGGTGGGAACCTAATGTTTTCTGGGGTGTTTTTCAGCCAGTGGACCAAGGAACCGAATCACAGTAAACGGCACAATGAAATAGGAGCAATACATCAAAATTTTCATCAACAGCAGCATAAGGCAGTCTGCAGAGAAACTTGGCCTTGGGCACCAATGACCCAAAACACACAGCAAAAGTAGGTAAGTAGTTAGCAGATAAAAACAATGTTTTGCAGTGGTTCAGCCAGAGTCCTGACTTAAATCAAATTGAAAATTTGTGAAGAAGCTAAAGATCAGGGTGACGGCAAAGAGACCCTCCAATCTGAAAAAAATACACAATTTTATTTTAACTTTGAATCAGAATTTGCCAGGGGTGTGAATAATTTTGTCATTGACTGTATATTAAACAATATGCTTATTTTTAAAAATTTATATTTTTATCAATTTCTCAATAAATAAAACCAATAATTTTTGGTGAATTTAACAATTTTATAAAACAGTTATAAGTTAATTAAAAAATTTTGTTTTTCCATGTCTTCATTCATTCATTTTCTTTTCGGCTTAGACCTTTATTAATCAGCGGTCGCCACAGCAGAATGAACCACCTACTTTTCCAGCACATGTTTTTACTCAGCGGATGCCCTTCCAGCTGCAACCCAAAACTAGGAAACACCCATGCACTCTTGCATTGACAAACACTACGGCCAATTTAGCTTATTCAATTCACCTGTACTGCATGTCTTTGGACTGTGGGGGAAACCAGAGCACCCGGAGGAAACTCACGCAAACGTGGGGAGAACATGCCTGGGCTCGAACCAGTGACCTTCTTCTGTGAGGCAATCATGCTACCCACTGTGCCACCGTGACACCCTGGTCACATCTTAAGAATAGAAAAGATAATACATTTAAATTGAAATGAGTTTTTGCAACAAAAAAAACAAATTACAAACTAAAAAAATATATTTTTTTCATGTTTCTCTTGATTTTTTAACAACTGCAATCAAATGTTTTCAATGACTTGCAATGAGTTACAGCACTGTAGATGAATTTTGGCCCACTCATCTTGTTGTAATTAAGCCACATTGGAGGATTAGAGCATGAAATTTAATTTTTAAAGTCATGCCATTGCATCTCTATTGGATTCATATCAGGACTTTGACTAGACCACTCCAAAGTCTTCATTTTGTTTTTTTGTTTTTCATTCAGCCATTCAAAAGTGGACTTGCTGGTGCAGATCACTAACAGACGGCTGGACGTTCTCCTTCAGGATATTTTTGTACACAGCAGAATCGATGGTTCCATTACTCACAGCAAGACTTCCAGATCCCAAAGCAGCAAAACAGCTCCAGACCATCACAGTACCACTACCATATCTTAATGTTCTTTTTCTGAAATGTGGTGTTACTTGTACACCTAACATAATGGGAGACACACCCTGCAAAAAGTGCAACTTTTGCCTTGTGAAACCACAGAAAAGTGGTCAAAAAGTCTTCGGGATAATCAATATGTTTTCTAGCAAAAGTGAGACGAGACTTTATGGTATTTTTGCTCAGCAGTGGTTTTGATCTTGGAACCATGCAAACCATTTTTGCTTAGTCTCTTCCTTATGTTAGAGTCATGAACACTCACCTTAACTGAAGCTAACTTGTACAGTAATTGGATCTTGTTGTAGGGGCTAATGTGGCCTATTGAATGAGAAATTGAACTCAATCAATTTAATAAAATAAATAAATTTTATTCAATCAGATAAATCAGAGTTAAGTTATGATTTAACAGGGAGAGCAAACACTTTCAGACAGGGCTATGTAGTTTTGGTTTTGGATATTTTCCCTTATTAATAAAATACTTCATTTCAAAACTGAAATATGTGTTTACTTGTTATCTTTGAGTAATATTTTAATTTGTTTTAATTTTAAACATTTAAAGTGTAACAAAAAAAAAATATATATATAAATAAATAATTTCTCAGATTGGAACCTTAGAATGCAAAAATACTTTTTGTTTTCTAGTTTTTTTTTTTATTTGTGCAGAACTAACTTATTTTTTTAAAACAATTCAGAACAAATGAACAAACAAACAAACAAACAAACAAACATTTATGTTAATAATCAAGACTTAGACAAACTGTGAGTGTGGCAGATGGTTGGGGTGGCCAGGGGCTGTGATATAGTTGACAGGGGGGTGAGAGGAAGAGGGACAGTAAGTGGTGTGGTGAAACCGGGAATGTGGGGCAGCACCAGGAGTCCAGGGAGTGAGGTAGTGGTATGTTGTGGAGAGCACAGGCATGTAGGGGTCATAGGTAGAGTGAAGTGCCGGTTGGCCACACTGTTCCTGCACAACAGGATAGAACACCGTAGGAGGATTTTCCATACCCAGAGGGGCACCTGAAGAGAGGAGGGCATAGGTGTGAGTGTACATTGTGGAAAAAAAAACAACAAGCTCAAGTTGGATGTGGCAGTTGAAAGTGTGAAAATTTGTGTTAAAGATGAGAGGAGACATGCTGACCATTGCTGGGCATGTCTCCTTGTGGGTGCGGGCACATGCGGACAGAATCAGGGTAGGCCTGGGGGACTGTGTGGTCAGCGGGGGGAGCTGTGCTCTGGTAAGACTGGAATTGTGCATCTGCAGCTTGATGTGGATATACCTGCTGCAAATGCACCATAGAGTGCCAGTAACTCTGCTGATACCACTGGAACACAAATTTCACTGTCACATTTAAAATAAAACATCTGTAACATGTCAATTAAATTTGACTTATTTAAATGACAAAAAAATACAAAAAAAATCCAGTGTATTCACTGACAAATTATTTGTGAAAGAAATAAAAACAAATAAATCATATCTCAATGCAACAATTCAGTGTAGGTTTATTTATTTATATAGTTATTTTACCATGTATAGCCATGTATAGTTTGAGTTCACAGCGAACATATAGACTGATAAATGGATGCAAAATTAACTAGCAACAAGGTGACTAGCTTCCAGAATGTACAAATGTATAATTTACGTGAAGGCTTAAATCAAGAGGGCAATGAGACCTATACTACCATCAAGACAATATGATCAGGTCAAATCTCATTCTGCATGTGCTACAGCAATGTGGTTACACAAGCACAGAGTGAATGTGCTTTATTAGCCAGTCTGTTATTAAGATGTCTCCACTTAAAATGTGAAACTGTGACTGTGAAAAGGAGAATCAGACAATCAAGTGTTGAGCAGCTTACTGTACATATTTAATCATAAAATTGGGCAGAAGTTTTGCTTGTAAATCTTAAACTGCATGAAACAATTAACATCCACAAATCCAAAATAAGCAAACACTGTAATCAAAAGGGGGAGTTGATATGTCACCATGTCAAACACCATTGAAATCAAAATTAGTTTGGTCAGTGAAAACATTGGTATCTTTTCTTTGTAATTTTGTCAAGGTTAATAAGAACTAACAACCATATATTAATGCTATCTACCAAGTTCAGTTGTCACAGTTGAGGTTCAGTGTAGTTCAGTTCAGTGTAAATGTAAACTGCTATTTATTTTTTATTTAAACATTTTAGTTTGTTTTTATTATAAGCATTTTAATAAATCCTGAAATTCATGCCTAAAATTTTTAAACTAATGCTTTTGTTTCACAAATCCATTTTACATGTACATTTATAGCACATTATAGTACATTTTACCTGAACACCCAAATTATAGTAGTACTGGAGCACTTTACAATCTGAGGGAAAAAAAGAAAAGAAACTGAATGTAAAACACATATGTCAGAAAAAAAAAAACTAGAATGGTGTTCCCTCTTACCTCTTGGAAGGTCACTGCCATTGGGGTCATACGAGTAGGGTGGAGGAGGTGCCATGGCAACTGGCTCTCCCAACTCATTCACAAACCATGGCACTGCTTAAAATGAGGAATATATATTCCAGTGCAATTCCATATTCCAGTGCAAATACCACTGACAAAAGAATAACCATCAAAACGGTTTACCTGGCCTGCCTAGAAAATTCTGAGGTGGCAGCTGTCCTGGTGTTAGGATGGTGTTGGGCTGCAGGGAGTTTGGCGGGGTCTGGGAGCTCCCAGTAGATGAAGAGGAAGAGTTTGAAGTGAAGATGGCAGCCGGGGCAGAGTTGATTGGTTGAGAAGAGGAGAGGACAGATGACTTCACAACCACCTGAAATGAATGACTTACACAAGTCTCATCTGAACACGACCTAAAATTATAACTAATTTATGAAAACTGATAGCATACCTGTTGTGAGTAACTGTAGGTAGCAACACCCTCTTGTGGTGACCCCGCACGAGAACTCCCTTCTTGAATGGTCTGCAGGAAAAATATCAAAATTCAATCCAAATAATATAAATAGCCATTTAACATACAAGTTTATCATAAAGTTCCACATATACACTGATAAGCCAAATGAACAGCTGCCACAGATGCTGCTTTCACTCACACATACTGAAAACTGGCTTTTAAGTCAGTCTGTCAGGATGTGAAATGATGACTATATATTATTGTTGAATGAACTGTTCTCCAGCCAAATGTCACCCACAACTCACTGATGCCAGAGAGGTGCAGAATTTACTTGCAAATTATAATAACACATTGCAAATTATTAATAGCAGTCACCCTGCAACCAGCAGCTACAACAGTGGTTGCTAGAAGCCATGTTGGGCAGACACATGCTGGTAGTTTCGGTATTATGAGGTGCGTAATATTTATTTTTTTAATATTACCAAAATAACAATTATCATTAAGGACCAATTGCACCCATTTATGACAAGCTACTAAAATTCAAGAAATTTTTCATATCATTTGGATATTTCAATTTTACAACAGCTGAAACAGGCTCATCCGGGTTCTTTAAATCAGTCAGTGACGCTCACATTCATATAATGCTTATCTGTTGTGCCACTGTTTTTGACAGTTTGGTGCCATCTTGTGACCGACTAGTGACTTTAGTTTGCCAGCTTTGCATTTAATTAAATAATTGAACTATTACGGCTCAGAACAATGGGTCTCATTCATTACCAACTGCGTACGTTTTAATATATTATACTTGCATTTGAACTCTCTAAAACTTCGATCTAAATTCAAAACGTGAATTCATTCTTCTGCGATGACCACCTATGTGGTGTAGATGTTATGATCTTCTAAATGACCACATGTGCACAAGATTAATAATTTGCATAATGCACCCAAACTAGACCATATAAGGTCTTTCCACAAAGTGGCACTTGTTCAGAGAAAATAAGACATGAATTAAGAGGCGACTTAAAGCACAAACAAAAGATAAAGAACTTTAAACGGTAATGAAGGTCTGATGTTGGATATGGAACACACTTTCAGTTCTGAAAACACAATATGCAACAGTGATGGTTTGGGCTTCAATATCATGGCATTTCCTAGGCCCAATACTTGTGCTAGATGGCCGCAGCCAAGGACTACCAAACCATTCTAGAGGACCATGTGCATGTGCAACACTGTGTATTAGTGCATTGCCTTGTATACAAAGCAAGACTGGTGACAGAGTGGTTTGTTGAAAATAAAAGGAAGTTGAACACCTCCCATGCCCTGCACAGTGATCAGATCTACTGTAAATATTATTGAGCAAAAAGCAACTTCTTATTCTGAATAATGGCTCAAAATGCCTCTGGCCACTGTGCAGTACTTGTATCTAAATTTTAGTACAAACATGTTCATGAATCATGATTTATTCCTGAAAACATCTCTTTTAACATTTAATTTATAAATGTACATGCGCACGTTTAGTGAATGTAGTGAAAGTGTTGTCTAATTTATACTATTTATGGCAAGTAGCCATATAAAAACAGGGATAATGTACATTCAGGCAGTTGTTTATCAGTCTAACAACAACCTCAGTGGTTGGCGCCATCTTGTTGAATAGAGCATACACCAACCTACAGTGCATCCGGAAAGTATTCATAACGCTTTTTCCACATTTTCTTTTTTTGTTACAGCCTTATTCCAAAATGGATTAAATTCATTTATTTTCTCAACATTCTACACACAATACCCCATAATGACAATGTGAAAAGATTTTTTGAAATTGTTGCAAATTTATTAAAAATAAAAAAACCTGAAAAATCACATGTACACAAGTATTCACAGCCTTTGCTCAAAACTTTGTTGATGCACCTTTGGCAGCAATTAGTCTCAAGTCTTTTTGAAAATGATGGCACAAGCTTTGTACACCTGTCTTTGGAAATTGTTTCCCATTCCTCTTTGCAGTACCTCTCAAGCTCTATCAGGTTGGATGGGAAGCGACGGTGTACAGCCACTTTCAGATCTCTCCAGAGATGTTCAATAGGATTTAGGATCTGGGCTATGGCTGGGTCACTCAAGGACATTTACCGGGTTGTTGTGAAGCTACTCCATTGATATTTTGGCAGTGTGCTTTGGGTCATTGTCCTGCTGAAAGATGAACTGTCGCCCCAGTCTGAGGTCAAGGGCACTCTGAAGCAGGTTTTCATTCAGGATGTCTCTGTACATTGCTGCATTCATCTTTCTCTCTATCCTGACTAGTCTTCCAGTTTCTGCTGCTGAAAAACATCCCCACAGCATGATGCTGCCCCCACCATGCTTTACTGTAGGGATTGTATTATCACCAGGCTTAGCGGTGCCTGGTTTTCTCCGAACGTGACGCCTGGCATTCACTCCAAGGAGTTCAATTTTAGTCTCATCAGACCAGAGAATTTTGTTTCTTATGGTCAGAGTCCTTCAGATTCCTTTTGGCAAATTCTAGGCGGGGAGTGGCTTCCGTCTGGCCACTCTACCATACAGGCCTGACTGGTAGATTGCAGCACAGATGGTTGTCCTTCTGTAAGGTTCTCCTCTCTCCACAGAAGAACACTCAGCTTAGATGGCCAATCACTCAGCTTAGATGGCCGGCCAGCTCTAGGAAGAGTCCTGGTGGTTCCAAACATCTTTCACTTACGGCTGATGGAGGCCACTGTGCTCATTGGAACTTTCAGAGCAGCAGAAATTTTTCTGTAACCTTTCCCAGTCTTGTGCTTCGAGACAATCTTGTCTCGAAGGTCTACAAATAATTCCTTTGTCTTCATACTTGGTTTGTGCTTTGACATGCACGGTCAACCCTGGGACCTTATATAGACAGGTGTATGCCTTTTCAAATCATGTCCAATCAACTGAATTTACCACAGGTGAACTTCAATGAAGCTGCTGAAACATCTCAAGAATGATCAGTGGAAACAATGCTGTTAAGCTCTAAATTGAGCTAAAGTACAAAGGCTGTGAATACTTATGTACATGTGATATTTCAGGCTTTTTAATTTTAATAAATTTGTAACAATTAAAAAAAAAATCTTCAATAAAAAAAAAAAAAAAAAAAAACTAAAAATTAATAAACTCAAAATTATGCATTTAACTTTTATGCTTTGTGACAAGTAGCCATGTAACAGACAGATAAATTATATCCAGCCAGTTTTTTTTTTTTTCCTTAACTTCACTAATTGACAGAAGTGTGTTCCTTATCGCAGTCACCCCTGGCTTGCATGGTTCAGGACTTGTGGAGCTGCACATTGATGGATTTGCTCTTCGGTGTTTGGACTTTCAGCAGTGAAAATTAAACCACATTGAACTAAACTGAACTTAAACTCTTAAAAACTGGACTGACACGGTTTCAATTTAGTATAATCTTCTATGTTAAGCTGTTTTGAAAATCTACACTGAAAAAGCGCTATAGAAATAAAGATGAATTTAATTTAATTGTTTAAACAGAATAAAGCCCTTCAGTGCTTCGGGCTGAAGATAAGCATGCTGGGCTTTATTCCACAAAAAAACTAATCAAATCTAAGGAGCACACCCATTCCATGTACAATTAATAAAATAAATAATAAATAAATATAAATATATATTTTTAAAAATCAGTACCAGATTGGTGGTAGATTCTGCTGCGGCAGCGTACACTGATGGACTCTGATAACCTGCTTCTGCAATACAGAAAAACAATGTTAGTTTCAGTACACACAAAATCTTACAACAAGTGCATAACATTTGTGGCATTAATAAACTAACCTGCGGCAGAGTAGATGTACTCCTCAGAGTATTCACCTAGACAGGACAATTATTGATTAAAAATTAATCATATGCATATGGGCTGACATTTTATACAGTGACATTTTTAGACTCTGCACACTTTCAAATAAAGTTTCAGGTGTAAACAAAAATAAATTGAGGTACACAACAAAATGTACACAATAACATACATTTTAAATAGTATTAATACCATACATATGATAATATCCAATAATAATGCAGAAATAGTACTCTCTTCAATCAACTCTCTAACCTGTAAAACTGATGCATATACAGGGAGTGCAGAATTATTAGGCAAGTTGTATTTTTGAAGATTAATTTTATTATTGAACAACCATGTTCTCAGTGAACCCAAAAAACTCAATATCAAAGCTGAATATTTTTGGAAGTAGTTTTTAGTTTGTTTTTAGTTTTAGCTATTTTAGGAGGAAATCTGTGTGTGCAGGTGACTATTACTGTGCATAATTATTAGGCAACTTAACAAAAAACAAATATATACCCATTTCAATTATTTATTTTCACCAGTGAAACCAATATAACATCTCAACATTCACAAATATACATTTCTGACATTCAAAAACAAAACAAAAACAAATCAGTAACCAATATAGCCACCTTTCTTTGCAAGGACACTCAAAAGCCTGCCATCCATGGATTCTGTCTGTTTTGATCTGTTCACCATCAACATTGCGTGCAGCAGCAACCACAGCCTCCCAGACACTGTTCAGAGAGTTGTACTGTTTTCCCTCCTTGTAAATCTCACATTTGATGATGGACCACAGGTTCTCTATGGGGTTCGGATAAGGTGAACAAGGAGGCCATGTCATTAGTTTTTCTTCTTTTAGACCCTTTCTTGCCAGCCACGCTGTGGACGCGTGTGATGGAGCATTGTCCTGCATGAAAATCATGTTTTTCTTGAAGAATGCAGACTTCTTGTACCACTGCTTGAAGAAGGCGTCTTCCAGAAACTGGCAGTAGGACTGGGAGTTCATCCTCAACCCGAAAAGGCCCCACAAGCTCATCTTTGATGATACCAGCCCAAACCAGTACTCCACCTCCAACTTGCTGGCGTCTGAGTCAGACTGGAGCTCTCTGCCCTTTACCGATCCAGCCACGGGCCCATCAAGACTCGCTCTCATTTCATCAGTCCATAAAACCTTAGAAAAATCAGTCTTGAGATATTTCTTGGCCCAGTCTTGACGTTTCAGCTTGTGTCTTGTTCAGTGGTGGTTGTTTTTCAGCCTTTCTTACCTTGGCCATGTCTCTGAGTATTGCACACCTTGTGCTTTTGGACACTCCAGTGATGTTGCAGCTCTGAAATATGGCAAAACTGGTGGCAAGTGGCATCTTGGCAGCTCCACGCTTGACTTTTCTCAGTTCATGGGCAGTTATTTTGCGCCTTGGTTTTTCCACACGCTTCTTGCGACCCTGTTGACTGTTTTGAATGAAACACTTGATTGTTCAATGATCACGCTTCAGAAGCTTGGCAATTTTAAAAGTGTTGTATCGCTCTGCAAGATATCTCACTATTTTTGACTTTTCGGAGCCTGTCAAGTCCTTCTTTTGACCCATTTTGCCAAAGGAAAGGAAGTTGCCTAATAATAATGCACACCTGATATAGGGTGTTGATGTCATTAGACCACACCCCTTCTCATTACAGAGATACACATCACCTAATATGCTTAATTGGTAGTAGGCTTTCGAGCCTATACAGCTTGGAGTAAGACAACATGCATAAAAAGGATGATGTGGTCAAAATACTCATTTACCTAATAATTCTGCACTCCCTGTATATATAAAATATATTATAAATTATAAATGTATATATAATTTTTAAAAATTATTATTTTACTATTTTCCCAAGTGTATATAGGTTAAAACTGTAAAAAAAAAAATATCAGCATTCGGTACATACTTTTAGGATCTCCTTTGCTTGAACTGACCCGATCTAATCCCGTTTATATAAATGAGCCTGCTTCCCAGCAGGTTTGAGCTAACAGACCTGTTGCTATAACAACAACTTTCGGATGAGTTTTGAAGAACAAAACGATCCTGGATCATGTCAAATTGTCAATAACCAAATCCAGCTAGTTGAATAATCCACGTACGAAAAATGAACCCCTGATCAGTCTGCGCAGCTGCGGGCCACATTTTAAAGAGCAACGGGCCAGATGTGGCCTGCCTGTTGAGAACCTTGGGTTTAAATGCACTTATGCACTTTTTACGTATATCTTACATATGCGTTTGTTTTCTTTGTTTTCTAAGTTTGTTTGGTTAATCATTTGCTTAAAAATATTTGATTGTCTGAAGTTTTTAGCTGTACCTTGATCACCAGCAGTACTCCTCTCATCAGGGTCCTCCTCTGATGAAGTCATGGCCTGTTTGCCTGAGGGAGGAATTGGACTGGGAACTCTTGGGACCCAGTAAGCAGTGGCCCCTGGAACCATCGGGCTGGAGACTGCCTGTCCCTTCAGGCATAGAAAGATGGACAAGAACAGTGTTCTCAGAATCAAGACAAAGCCATGCACAATATTTACAACGATACCAGTTACAGCTTTTAAGGAGTAATTAACTACTGTTTAATGTTCTCTGAAGTCCATATATAATGCATTTTGTTTTTACTCAAAGTCATAATATAGACGTAATTGACATTTTCTTTGCGGTTTTTGAGCCTCATCCTCAGAACTGTCTGTTTAAATGGATATGACGAATTGTAGACTCCCCACAGATGATGCCCACTGCAATGATGGCTCTGTCAATATAGTGGCTCATCAGTGCACATCAAAATTCAATTTAATTAGTGTAGATTTTTCTTGCAAACTATTCAAGAAGGGAGTTCTCGTGCAGGGTCACTACCAGACATGGGAAGAAACGAAGTACAAATACTTCATTATTGTACTCAAGTAGTTTTTTTGGTATCAGTACTTTACTTTACTACTTATTTTTTTGACAACTTTTTACTTTTACTTCTTACATTTTTACATTTTTACACAAATATCTGTACTTTCTACTTCTTGCATTTTTAAAACCACGGTTACTTTCGTTTTCATGTGTTTGGTGGCGCGATCTATATTATTTCTTATCATTGTGCAATAATATGAGCACCTTTTTGATACAATCAATCTATTTTTCCTCATTGCGCGCCTGCGTGCTGCACCGCGCAGTTTCTTCAAGGCTACCGCGCACCGTACATGGGCTAGTTTATGAACATTACTATGAGAAAGGCAAGGATGACTACGGAGATGAGACAGAGGGAGTCGGCAAATTTAACATGACTGATGCTGTCCTGCTTACAGAGTAATAAGACAACTTTTGCTCGATCGGATCACAGGTAAACAAGAGAGACGCATTCCAGTTAAAAAACATGCCGTGTAAATGCTTAAGGCTTTTTTCATCTTCCGATCATACTTCACTATTTTTCGCGGTATTAGAATGAAAGCACGTGCTTTTTTTGTAAAGATTTGTACATTTAGTACTAACACAATCAAATACTTCATAAAAAATAAGCATTGCAGTTTATTTCTGATAAGTTCATATTTCCCAATACAGAATTTATGATGTTTTTCAGTTTTTTATTGATTTTTTTTATTGACTATATGATTTTACATAGGCCTACACTGTTGTCTTCAATTAATAATTTTTACCAAAAGCATGTATACTGGGCAATTTATGAATAAAAATATAATGCAAAATATGCTGAATTTATCACTTGAATAAAGGATCATGCACATGTTTTGTAGGTTGTAGTCAAGCCTGTATATGTTGCTTTTAGCATAGAATAAATGTATTGAAGTTTTTTTCTGTCACTTTGGCACGTTTCTCAGATCAGAATTGAATTTTGCAAAACGGTAGGCCTAAGTGCATTTCTCAAAACAACGCATATAATTAGCAAAACACCACAGATTACCTGCAAAAGCCAGTCTCCTGCTCAAAATCCTTAGTTCATCTCTCAAAACTACATTTCTGTGTCAATGAACAAGTCAGTGGCTTCAGAATGACATGTCCTTGTGTATGGATAAGACATGTTGTCAATAACAGTGTACTTTGGAGGGGTGTTCTGGTGTAAACTATGGCAATATTTTTTTTGGCTGTTTGTACTGTAATTAGTTGCCAGATCATGTCAGAAAGGAAAAGACAGCACCACATAGCACACAGAAAAAGACCTTTTAGACCTTCATTAGAAAAAGTCAAGATTCACCTGGGAGAAATTGACAAATTGTAAACAGATTTATAACAAAAAGTATAATGGAAATCTATAAAAAAAAACGCATTATGACTAAATATTCTGACAACTTGTTCAGCCATTTTACAAGTAAAGACTTATGTCATAACAAGATATTAAATGTTGTGGCGGTGAGACTATTCAGACAGAGACCAAAATAATACATTTTGATCAACATGACACAAGCAACTGATAATATAAGAAACATCAGAGAATTGCACATAATCATTTACATGAATGTACAAAAGCATTTGCAACTTGTTTATAATGAGAAACTGCTTTTTTGATGTGCACAAGTGACACAATGATGATCTAAAGATTGAACAGGGAGTTTTGAGAATTTCAATTCTGATCTGAGAAATGGACCAAAGTGACTGAGAAAAACTGTAACAGAATTAATGTTTATCCATTAAATAAAAACACACTTAAATAGCGGGTTATGTATGAGCGCTGCTCTTTGAAGAGAATAAAGCAGCTTTAGCCTAATGCAAAAAAAAAATAGTTTGCATTCAAATTTGATAATTTATTTTAGCAAAAGAGAAAAAAAAATCTATATATTTTGGGCAGGATTCAGTGTAAAATGTAAGACATTACTGGTGACGCAGTGGCACAGTAGGTAGTGCTGTCGCCTCACAGCAAGAAGGTCGCTGGTTTGAGCCTCGGCTGGGTCAGTTGGCGTTTATGTGTGGAGTTCGCATGTTCTCCCTGCGTTCGCGTGGGTTTCCTCAGGGTGCTCCGGTTTCCCCCACAGTCCAAAGACATGTGGTACAGGTAAATTGGATTGGCTAAATTGTCCGTAGTGTATAAGTGTGAATGAGTGCGTGTGTGGATGTTTCCCAGAGATGGGTTGCAGCTGGAAGGGCATCTGCTGCATAAAACGTGTGCTGGATAAGTTGGCGGTTTATTCCGCTGTGGCGACCCCAGATTAATAAAGGGACAAAGCCGAAAAGAAAATGAATGAATGCAAGACATTATTTATAAAGACAGACAGGCCTACAGAATTATTTTTAGAGTGTATGAACATGAATGACAGTTGTTTTTGATCTAACAGCTGCAAAACTACATGATGAATGCCGTGAGTTTGCGTCAGGATGATGATACATGGGCCGCCTTTTTAAGCAATGTTGCAATCAGGGGTTGCCACAGCAGAACGACCTGCCAATTATTCCAGCATTTGTTTTACACAGCGGATACCCTTCCAGCTGCAACCCAGTACTGGGAAACACCCATACACACATTCACACACACACACACACACACACTTATACACTACGGCCAGTTTAGTTAACTATTATTCACCTATACCGCATGTCTTTGAACTGTGGTTGAAACGGGTACTTTTTACTTTTTTTTACTTTTGTACATTTTTGAGGAAGTACTTCTTTACTTTTACTTAAGTACAAAAGTGTAGTCAGTACTTCTACTTTTACCAGAGTAGTTTTAAACATGAGTATCTGTACTTCTACTTAAGTAAAGGATGGGTGCACTTTTGCCATCTCTGGTCACTACAAGAGGATTACTCACAAGAGATGTGCTGTTATTTTTCAAAAATTGGTTGCGAAGATATGATGGTAAATATGGTAGTGAAGTTATCTGAGCTCTCTTTTCAACCAATCAACTCTGCCCCAGCTGCAATCTAAATACAGGATGTTTTTATGCACTCGTGCATGTCAAAAGAGTAAGGGGATTTTGGTTAATCAGTTCATGACCCCTTAAATAATAGATCATACTCTGAAAAAAATTGAAATCCACACAACTGTAACAATACAGTTGTAAAAACTGGCAGTCTATATAACCAGTGTACACTAACAATAAACTGACTATTATTGTGCATGAATGTGGATGCCAATATACTGATTGTTATGAGTCTGAAGGGGTCTTAATACTGTTCCAGAAGTAAAACTGTTGTCTCACCGATATTGGTGAGAAAGCACCCTCATCAGTCTCTTCAAGCTCATAGAAGGTTATGCTTCCCTCCATGTCTTGGGTCTCCTCTCCTGGCTCAGGAACACAGCTTAGACACTCTTTATTCAAAGTGTGCATCTGCCGTCGACTCCTACTATAGATACACAATTTTAACTGACTTTACAAGCAACAGAATAAAAAATAAAATAAAATAAATCAATAAGGATGCATCAAATATCTCACTAAATTGAAAATGCAAGCAGTTTTACACAAATGAAAATGAGGGGAAAAAAGCAATTTAGAAATTGGTACAGTACCTCCACTGTGAAAATACAAAGGTATGGAGACAAAGCATGTTAACAGTGTCATATACAGTAAAAGTCCTACATAAATAGTAAAGTTTAAAAGGAGCTTTTTTATAGAAGTTTTAGATATTAGATAATATAAAAAATAATGAAGAAAACAATTCATTGTTGCAATCTCACTAGGAAACATTATCCCCTGTGGTGTGCATATTAATAATCCTGTGTGCAATGTAACAGTCTGTTTTGTTCATATTGGCCTGATTTTCACAGGGATTTGAGGCTTACGGCATGTCGTTTCCATATATTGATTTAGTTATCATTCAGCTAAGCCTAGGTATATCTAGATTTTCATTATAATCATTATGGCACCTTTAAAAATGTTTTCAACAAGGTGTTATATGGACTTCTGGCAGGTAAAACTAAAGAGTAATGGCTTTATTAAAAGTATTTCAGATGACGGTCATAGTTTACAACCCAGTTGTGAATCGATACCCAGTAACTCAATGTTACGGTATCACTCACAGGTCCATTTCTAATTAAGTGAATGTTGTCCTACCGAGACCTGAATGAGTAGTTATCAAAACTCTGGTAGCAGCGCTTGCTGGGACTAGGATAATAGGCCATGTCTGGTCCAATAAGATGGTGTCGGTTCAGGAATCGGGCCGAACTTCTGACAAATATAGACGTGGCAAAAGAGCCACAAAAAAAAAAAAGAAATTTATACATTTTTTTCAGGACAGGATTTATGATAAATATGGTAGAAGATACAATACTGAATAAAATAATTGTAAAGATATGACAAACCTGGGTGGTCCATAGCCACGCGGCTGTCTAGGTGGAGGGTGGGGTCGGTAGTGTTCATAAACCAGACCGGGAGGAGGAGGAGCTGGACTGTGCACCCCTGGAGAACGGACAGGATGAATGTTTCCTGGCCCAGGCTGCAGACGGGGAGGCAAGCCAGGCTGAGGACGACTGAAAGACACTGCCATCAACATCTCCTTACCACGAGGCTTCTTGAAGAACCGTCGCCGTCCTCGAAGCTCTGGGTCTTTGAAGAGGAAAATGTTTATGACCCACAAGTCTACATTTGGATGCGTAATTGCTCTAAATTTTTTACAAACTGAGCAAAACTTCACAGGTTTCATAGTTTAATAACAAATTATTAGTTAAAAAAAAAAAAAAAAAAAATGAAAGCAACATCCAGGCCTACCCACTAATACAGTACACACACACATAACAGAATTGCTAAAATTTAGTGTTGTGAAAAGTATCGAGTTCAGTACTGAAATTTGCTAACAATTGATAACTGTTGAATTCAACAGAAATGACTAATTGGCCGTGAAGGTCTGTGATTGGTGATCAGCTGGTCTGTCTGACCACTGATGGATTGACTAATCTTCACGACTTCGAAACCAGTGTCCCTATATCCGTGTTTGCAGTTGGTGAGCAGCGGTGAATGACCTTCATGGCTAATCACAGTAATTTCTGTTAAACACAATGGCCAATCAGCAGTGTTTAAGTACATGCTCAATAGCACCTAAATGTTAGCGAGAAATGGACGTTTTTAAAGTTTCAGTACCAATTGGTACTGATGGATAATGTTAGACTTTTCCTCGTTAGAACTGCCATAATTTTTTAGTGTGCTGGAAACATTCCTCAAAGATTTAGGTCAATATTGACATGATGGAATAATGCATTTGCTGCAGATTTGTCAGCTACATGTCCATAATGGGCATCTCACCCCACAATATCCCAAAATGTTTCAGATCTGATGATTCTGCAGATGAGTACACCGGTCATAAAATGGACAGACATGGCCCACAACAATATTCAGGAAGCTTAAGTTTTTAAAGTACGCTCATGTTACTATGGTGTCAGAATTATGCTGAAAAAATATCCACAACCACATTACAATCACCAGCCTTAACAGGTGATAGAACACATAAAAATGAAAACTTCCATGCTTTCCATTTAAGCAAATTCTAACCAAAATATCTGAATGTCAAAGCAAAACACACAAATCGCACAGACCAAGCAACCTTATCCCAGTCTTTTATAGTCCAATTTTGGTCAGCTCATGCGAACTGAAGCCTCAGGTTTCTGTTCTTGGCCTAAGGAGTAGCACTCTGTTTGGTATTCTGCTGCTGTAGTCTATCTGCTCCAAGGTTCAGCATGATGTTCGAAGTTGAAGATGCTCTTCTGCATACCTTGGTTTTAACAAATGTTTATTTAAGTTACTGTTGCCCTTCACAAATCAGTCTGGTCATTCTCCTCTGACCTCAATGTAGCAGGGCATTTTTCCCCACACAGCTGCTGCTTACTGGATATCTCTTCTTTTTTTTTTTTTTTTTTTTGCACGTTTCCTGTAAACACTATTTGTGAAAACTTCACTATATCAGCAGTTGCTGAAACACTCCAGCCAGTACGGCACTAACAACTCATGCTCAGTTTGAACCTTCGTGGATCATCTCTTGACTATGTCAACATGCATAAATGAATTGAGATTCAGTCATATGACTGACTGATTATATTTGGGTTAACAAGCAGTTGAAAAAGTAACTAATAAAGTGGCTGGTGAGCATGTTACAAAAAACTTCCGGGCAGTAAGCAAAACACTTCACAGCTGTGACCAAAATTGAGAACGACAAATTTTCAGAAAGTCTACTCCTGTCGTTTTTATGATGGCAAATTGCATATAGACCTTAGAACTTCCGTAAAAAATTGTCATCAGCCAGAACAGCGTTTCTCAACTGGGTGTCAATACTGTTTTCAGTGGCTTACGGAGTGTATTTGTGATGCACAACTCTTGTTAAGCCGTTATGTTTCTGTCAGATGCGTTTCAAGTGCAAGAGAAAAAAACATTCTCCTAATTCAGCGTCTGCAGTCAGATCAGATGCTGAAATATAGCATCAGTGTTCCAGACCTGTCAGCTGTTATAACGTACTACGCGGCTCTTCCATGCATGTGTACACACACACACACACACACACACACACGCCTCACTGCATTATAAAGAGCAAACCATATTACTGGCATTAAACTAGCAGGTATACAAGCCATGCAATTTCCAACAATGACTGTGCTGGCTGATTTGAATGTGAATTTTAATTGTGAGCAGTTGTTCCATTTAGTTAGTTTTTATTGTGTATTATTTATCATGGTATGTGTTTTTCTGTCATTTCACTTTAACTTTCTGACACTTATTCAATCAAAGTGTTAGAACACAGGTGTCAATTGCAGTTCTTGAGGGCCGCAGCTCTGCAGTTTAGTTCCAACACTATTTAAACACACCTAATCAAACTAATTGAGTCCTTCATTCTTGTTTGAAACCTACAGGTAAGTGTGTTGGAGCAGGTTTGGAACTAAACTACGCAGAGCTGCACCCTCCAGGAACTGGAATTGACATGTGTTATCAATCAACTTTTATTTATATAGCACTTTACAACAACCACGGTTGACCAAAGTGCTTTACACAAGTAAAAGCAAATTATACAACACAAAAATCTATATCTGTCTGTCTGTCTGTCTGTCTGTCTGTCTGTCTATCTATCTATCTATCTATCTATCTATCTATCTATCTATCTATCTATCTATCTATCTATCTATCTATCTATCTATCTATCTATCTATCTATCTATCTATCTATCTATCTATAGACATACTAGATCAGACAGACGGTGGGTGGATTGCTTGTAACTTGACCGCGGGACTTCAAGCAGAAGTTGGTCAGCAGATTGCAGAGCTCTGCTGGGTTTGTGCATGCGCAAAATTTTGTATAAATACATAGGAGCAAGGCCATTGACGGCATTAAAAACAAACAAAGGTTTAAAATCTATTCGGAACTTAACAGGGAGCCAGTGGAGGGAATAGAGAATTGGTGTAATGTGCTCACTTTTCCGACTGTTGGTTAACATGCAAGCAGCAGCATTTTGCACAAGCAGCAAACGATGAAGACATGACTGATTAACTCCAGCATAAAGTGCGTTACAGTAGTCCAGACGCAAACTAACAGAAGCATGGATGGCTCAGGAAGGGCTTGACTAGAGAGAGAAGGCGAAGCTGAAAAAAAGCTTGCTTTAATCACCGAATCAATCTGCTTATCAAATTTTAGACTACTGCCTAGTTTCACACCCAGGTTTTTTACCACATGGCTGAGGTAAGGAAACTGAGCCAGATGCACTGGAGATGAAATGGCTGACCTCTTAGAATTGTCAAACAGAATACACTCGGTTGTGTCTTCATTTAGGCAGAGAAAATTGTGACAGCCATGTCTTAATATCATTAAAACATTTGCTAAAAGAATCAAGTCAATCTAAAACGTTTGGTGTAACAGGAATATAAAACTGTACATAGTCAGCATACAGATGAAAAGAGACATTGTGATTTAAAATAAGTGAACCTAAAGGCAGCATGTACAAAGAGAACAAAACGGGGTCCAAAATGGATCCCTGAGGCACACCACGGGTCAAAGGGGCAGGAGATGAAGAGAAGTCACAAACCATAACTGAAAAACTGCGATCAGTTAAATATGAAGTAAACCAGTCTAACACAGCCCCCTGAAGCCAAACCTGCTGGGCCAACCGTGAAAGGAGGACTGAGTGATCCACAGTGTCAAATGCAGCAGTAAGGTGCAGCATGACTAAGGGCACCATGACTACTCGCACCATGCTATCCGGACCGTGCCCAGGCTCGTTTCCCGGATCGTTTAAGTGGGAGTGCTCGGATTCAGTTCAGCACAGTTCACTTGGGCTCAGGTGCGGTACGCTTGTGTGTGAGTGCAAGCGTGCCTGAGCCCGAAACTGAAAGCGAGACATGACTTTTAAGGGACTGTTTCATAAGGATTAATTAATCATTCGTACCGTTCAATGAATGCGAACTGTCGTAGATTATTAAAGATGCTTCAGCAAACCTCCTAATTCCTGCATCACAAGGACTTTGAGCATCAAAAGTGGCTGATCTGTTTGGCGAAATATTTGACCGTGTCACCGCATATCAAATGACTTAAACAATATAACTAAAGAAATCTCCACTGTGCTGAGCGAGAGCGCAACAGCAACTGTACATAGTGCGAGTACGCTCTAACCATACAGGTGTTTTAGCATCAAGGGACAGGAGAATATCATTTTGAACTTTTAACAGAGCAGATTCAGTGCTGTGACGTGATCTAAACACAGATTGGAATTTCTCAAAGATGTGATTTCTTTCAAGAAAAGAGTGCAGCTGAGTAAAAACAACTTTTTCTAAAACCTTGGATTAAAAAGGTAGGTGAGACACTGGTCTAAAATTTGATAAAACAAGATTGGGTTTTTTGAGAAGAGGCCTGACCACAGCATGCTTAAAAATTGTTGGGACAGTCCCAAAATTAAGGCAGCTATTGGTAAAGGACAAAAGACCAGGTCCTACTGTGCTAAAAACCTGTTTTAGCACCCTAGATGGAATATTGTCATCTGAGAGGAGAGGCAGAGACACTGGTTCAAATACATTAAACACAGATAAGTGCTCAGAATGAGAACATGTGACAGAATTATTAAAAGTGATGTCAATGGTCTGTCTAACAGAGGCCACCTTTTCAACAAAATAATGAAGGAACTCATCACAGGTTGATTCTGACATGTTCTAAAACAGTGTTAGGAAGGTTTATGACAGACTGGATTGTGTTAAATAGCACCCTAGGGCGAATACTGCTGGAGGAAATAACATTAGACAAAAAAATGGCCTTTGGCTATTTTGACAGCATTTTGGTAACCAGAAAGGCCATTCCTTAATACAGTATACCCAGTGAAACATGCAATTTGTCTCTTTTCCACCTCCGATCTACCCGTCTACAGCACCGCCTAAGAGCACAAGTGGTGTCACTTAACCAGGGGTCTGGTTTGGGTTTAGTGGATATGCTCCTGAATGGGGCAACACCGTCCAGAATCCCAGAGCAGGTGGAGTGAAAGTCAGATAAAAAGTCCTCTGGGCCCAGGGGAGAAGTCATTTTGTCCTGAGTGTAAAAACTGCTATTCATAAAAGCAGCAGCAAATTCACCAGCTGTGGTAAAAGTAATAATGCAGGGCTGATAGGCCATAGATGAGGATCTGGTAGCAGATAGTGGGACTGCACATTCAAACATTATAGGGAAATGGTCTGAAATACAAGCGTCACGTATCTCAGAGACAGAAACGGAAAGTCCATGAGAAATAATAAGGTCCAGTGTTTGTTTGGCCATGCTGGCGAGTAGGGCCATTTACTGACTGTGTCAAGTCAAAAGAAGTCAACAGGCTCTAAAACTCACTTGCCATCTGACTGGAAGGACAACAAATATAAATGTTAAAAATCACCACAAATCAGAACACTATCATAATTTGACATTATTTTAGCCAGAAACTCTGAGAACTCTGGTATAAAATCCTTGTTGTATTTGGGTGGTTGATAAATAACAGCACACAGCACAGGATAAGCAAATTGTGCAATAAATAGTTGTAGCTCAAAGCTACAAAAATTTTCCGATGACAGTAAACGGCAACTGAAATATTGCCCCAAAACAGAAGCCAGACCACCACCGCGAGTAGACGATCGCGGGGTGCTAAAAAAGGAATAGCCCGGCGGAAGGAGCTCGGAGAAAGGGCTGGTATCACCTGGTTTCAGCCAGGTCTCCGTGAGTAAAAGAAAATCCAGATCATAAGTGGAGATCAGATCATTTAGCATACATGTCTTATTTGTGAGCGATCGTGTGTTCAACAGATCTGTACGTACTGTTCTACTCACATTTTGCTCTGTAGCACGGCTGAGTGGGCTGAGATTCCCCATCACGCAGCCCCGGACACTGAAACAGACACCCGGCGTTTGGGACAGCCGGTCGTAGCCACCAATATTTGTACTCCAGCGAACGGCGCAGGTCAAAAAGTCTGTATTCCTTTGTTGTTTGAGTGAGATTATACAAATCCATATATGAAGAAAACAGGTAGGCTCGAAATTTGACGAGGAGCCTTCCTCTCTTTCTACGTTTGCGAGTTCGCCTGTTGCGAGGCAACACACAGAGGGGACGCCGTAGATCAGCTGGCACAGATGTTAGGAGAGGTGGCAGCGACTTTGAATGACCACTGTATGTCCGTTCAGGCAAGTTTATCACCATATCCTGTATTTTTAACAGCGACAGGCGATCATACACCAGCAACGATGACACATTGTGGACGAAGAACAAAATAGACAGAATAAACAGCAACAATCCCGACAGACGTAGACGGCAAGCCATACTGCACACAACGGCGCCATCTTGTTTCACAAGTGTTAGATAGACAGTACATGCTTCGTGTGTCAAACATTTTGGTGAATTACATTTGTTTGGGTTGGTTATATATTTGAAAAAAAGAGAAAAATGTTGACTTTAGCGATGACAAGGCTTCACTAAAAATGGCACAAGATGCCATCTGACAATGAGGGAAAAATGCCTTGCAGCAGTTGTTTTCCATCCCATTAGATTTTTTTTTTTTTTTTTTTTTTTAAATCAGTCCAGGAGGTGGTGCTGGCCGACAGCAGCATTAGTTCAAAAGACATTAAAAGCAAGTAAAATGGAGTAAAACTATTATTTTAAAGCTGTCCGAATGTGACTATACGCATCAGCTACCGACCGGAAGTTTGAAGCATCCTTCTTGCGCATACACGAAAATCAAAATGGGTAATTTTGCATTCTAATAAAAAGGTCTATTCTCCAGAATGTTATGGAGATCAATCTGTCATTCTGACTGAAAGCAGTATGGAAGCAGAAAAAGGAGGGTAGTACTTGAAATCATGGTCTTTCCACTGTTAACCATGGTTATCTGCAAAAAAACATGTCCTGTCAATAATTGCTTTGCTCAAAAAAAAAAAAAAAAAAATGGATTCGCAGCCAAGGACATTGCTGTTAGTAGAAGCACCAAAATCAATAGTCATGAACTTCATGAAGAGAGGTTCATTTGTTGTTAATTAGTCTTCAGGGTGGGACAAGAAAGTCCAGAATGTGGCAGGACCATCTCTAAAGTGGATTCAGGTGCAGGACTAGGAAACCACGAGTGCATAGCTTGTTCAAAATTAGCAGCAGGATGGTGTGGGAGAATCTCCACATACAGGGAGGTGAAATACTTTGGGAGGATGGTCTGCTGCAAAGATGGACAACAATGAATCCATGTCTTACCAGGAAAAACACCAGGACAGACTGAAATTCTATTAAAAAAAAAAAAAAAAGAAAAAGAAAAAAAAAGATTGGACTGCTAGGGACTGGCAGAAAGTATTATTTTGGATCAAATGCCATTTTCTGACTGTTAGCATCTGGAGGAGACGAAACTGTGCTACCATCAGTTTTGTGTCCTGTCAATAGTAAAGTACCATTAATGTGTGAGATTGCTCCACAGCCAAGAGTGTGCTCATTCACAATTTTGCATAAGAATACATAATTGGTACAAATACAGGTGCAACTATTCCTAACAATCCAAGAACAGTTTGATGATGAACATAGTCTTTTCCAGCATGACATATCAATTTTGCGTTAAAGGGCACCTATGGTGAAAAATCTACTTTTCAAGCTGTTTGGACAGACATACGTGTAGATATAGTGTATAGACCGTCATATGGGGGTGATATAAACACACTCAGTCCTTTTTTTTCAGTTAAACAACATAAAAACGGTGGACCAATTGAAGCGGTTTTGAGATCGACCGCAACTTTACGTAGGAGTGCGGTCCCCCCGCCCATCAATATTGATTGACAGGTGCGCATTAACATATCCTCAGTATGTTGTATCACGTCTGCCATTTTCCAAGCAGGTCGTACACCAGAAGCGCCGCTCGGCGCCATGCAGCATCGCGCCACACAGCAGCATGCATTTCTGAATTCTAAACAAGTTTCTATCAGGGGGGACACACCGGTGCCGCAAGTGTGCAATACTTTCAACTGTCATGTGCGCGTCATGTCGCGGCGCATCCGGTGTGTGATGCCCTTCAATCAAAGTTAATTCAGTGTGCTTGGTTATTAGTCTCGGTGTAGGCTACAAGCTCTGAGCTTTAAACTAGCACACAGTTGGCTGTAAAACTATATAAAGACACAAATGATATTGTAGTCTCAGCTTGGTCTGTGTCCAGGTCGTACATGTACAGCTCTTGGCTCTGCCCCCTTGTTAAGTTGGGCGGGAAGTCGAAACTAATTTTCATGTGAAGCAACACGCCCCTAAAACAGCAAACTGAGTACACGCCCCCAAAATGGCAATTTTTAACAAATCATAATAAGAAAAATCTGAATTGTTTGGAACTGAACCCAAACAGGCACACTCAGAAGAACCATAATATTAATATTACATCTTTAAAAATGGGTAAAATAGGTGCCCTATAAGGCAAAGGGCTCTAAGTGGCCCATGGTAGCAAAATACTGAAACGTTGGGTCCATTGCCAGGAAACTCTCCAGACACTAATCCGTTCATAAATCTGTGGTCAATCCTCAAGTGGCAGCTAGACAAAAAAAAAAAAAAAAAAAAAAAAAAGCACTTTTGTTGTGCAGAGGTTAATTGACAGCAAGCCAGAATAAATTGCAGAGGTCTTTGGGGGGGGGAAATTAAAATCTCTCTTAGAGAGAGTGTAAATGGAAAGTATTCACAGCGCTTCACTTTTTCTACACCTTGTCATGTTATAGCCTTATTCCAAAATGGATTCAATTTATGACAATGTGAAAAGTTTGAAATCTTTTCAAAATTACAAAAAAAATTATAAAATTCTTAGGTCCCACCATTAACGGTACAACAAGAGCAAAAGTTCAGGGAATTGTCAGTAGACAATGTATCTGTAGATTGTATCGAGGCACTGATCTAGGGAAGGGCAAGAAAGAATTCTGCAGCACTGAAGGCCCAAATGAGAACAGTAGCCTCGACTCCTAAATGAGGAAGAGCGAAACAGCAATCAGAGTAGAAGAGTCTTAGTAAAGGAGGTGACCAAAAACCATTCTCAGTCATTCTACATGAGCTCCAGCATTTCTTTGTTGAGTGAAGAGAACCTTCCAGAAGAACAACCATCTCACCAGATCTCCACCAATCAGCCCCGTACCTCAGAGTGGGCAAACTCCATGAGAGCCTGCATAAAATGCACCTAAAGAACTCGCAGTCTATCCCCCGGTTTTACAAACAAGGTTTAAGGCTAGTCAAGATTAAATTGCATGTTTGAGCGGTCTCAACTGAAAATAACTTGCAGTGAGAAGTCTTAAAATACGTCAGTGTCATTTTTTTGTCTCCAGGTGCACACCAGTAATATATTTTTCTAAGGCCATTTTATAAATGTGGCTTAAATAGCCTAAATTATCTAAGGCCTAGTCCTGGCTTAATCTAAGCACTGTTTGTGAAACTGGGCCTATGAGAAACAAAATTCTCTGGTCTGATAAAACAAAAACAGAACTCCTGGCCTGAATACCAAGCATCATGTTTGGAGGAAATCAAGCACTGCTCATAACAAGACCAATACCATCCCTACAGTGTAGCATGGAGGTGCAGC
The DNA here is from genome assembly GCA_903798195.1 of Danio kyathit. Lineage (NCBI taxonomy): Eukaryota > Metazoa > Chordata > Actinopteri > Cypriniformes > Danionidae > Danio > Danio kyathit. Next base: position 46,019,746 of record LR812539.1, read on the forward strand.
ATCAGCTGCGAGGATGCTTTTTCGTGGCACGAACTGGGAGACTTAGTTTTATCATTATAAAACACTGATTAGGTCATTCCACTTTTTGAACATTATATTTTTATTGAAAATAATTAGTGTTTGCTAGGGGTGTAACGATACACCAAAGGCACGATTCGGTTCGGTTCACGATTTTGGAGCCACGGTTCGGTTCGGTTTCTGTTTGCTGTGGGGTTAGGGTTGATGTCATCTTAACAGCAATGCTAAGGAACAATAGATTCACTTAATAACAAGAACAACTAAACATTTTCTTTATTAACTTTGCCATCACATTTTAGTACAGTCAGGATACCAGAGTAAACAACAAAAATGAAATAAATACCTCCAATATAAAGTAGTCAGAAAAAACAATTCTCTTTAGTGCAGCCATCTTAAGAAAGTAAACTCAAATTAAATAAATAACTGCAGTGTTGACTATAGTGAAAGATAAACAGGCTTGTCCTCTCTAAGAACATATGAAATATTTCAGTTAATTTCAATTAAGATGAACACAGTTTCCATAATTATACTTAACTGATAAATGTCAATGGCTCTGCATACAATGACTTTATCTTGCTGGAGTCTATAGCTGTCTCACTCCACCCCAGGACGCGTTAATGTCGCAAAACGCACAAAAACGCACTAAATCGCACTTCAGCAGCGGTTATTTGAAAGCCCACATAAAGATCTGCACTTGAGCGTGTATATTTGAGGGTGTGCAAGAAGTTTTGCGCACGAACAGAGGAAATCGGCGCGCAAGCAAAGAGAATACACTGCAGTTTTGTCTGAAACTAATGTTACGGTTCTAGCTGGTTGTATTTTAGCCTCCCGTTCGCTCTCGCTCTCTCTCTCTCTCCGTGCCTGTCATTTCTGTATGTCCACCTTCACGACAGCTGATTGGTCAGGAGACCGATCTATCATCACTGGGCGTCGTGGCGCGGGTATATAAAAAGCCCGTCAGGAAAAGCGGAGAAGAGCGCATCTTCCTTTGATCTCGTTTTTCGTGTATTTTGTCAACATGATTATGATTTTCGTTGTTTTTGCTTAACTTTCGTTTGGGCAAAATTATTTAGCATTACTTTTGCCCACTCTGAGATATTTTTGTGATTTTTGTACATTTTTATTTTGATTGATTTGTTTGTTAGTTTTTGGCTCAGCTATTGTTGGCTATTTCCCGTTACATTGAGCTATACCTCCTCAAGTTCACTCTTTTCTCAGAGTAAGGTGGATAGGGAAGATGTCTTATGACTTCCATTTTGCAAACACATAGAAAATGTATTGTTAAAGACATCAGGTAAGAGGTGAACGTCATATTTGTATTTATTTTATTCTACAGTTCAGTATAGGGAAGAATGCGGTGCACGGCGCTGAAAACTGCAATGTCAATATATTGCCTGCGCGCCTATTCTCTCCGTCCATGCACAAAACTCCTGCGTGCCCCCATATATACTCCGCTCAAGTGCTCCTTAGTGTGTTTATGTAACATTTATGTCTCCAACCTTTATTAGATTTGCTAGAAATATTTATGAATGTCTCCAATAGACCCGAGCGGCGTAAATGCTCCCTGAAGTAAAGTGAAACGGCTATAAACTCCATCAAGATAGCCTCATCTATACATTTTAAAGTATTATAAAGCATTATCTATAAAGTATAATTATGGAAACGGTGTTCATCTTAACTGAAAGCGGTCGTATTTGCCAGCCTCACACGCTGCATGCACCTGTCAGTCAGTTACTGATGTGTGATGCGTAAACACACTAAAATCGCAATTCAGCTGCGTGTTTTTGAAAGCGCACTTGAGCAGAGTATACACGAGGGCACGCAAGAATCCCGTGCACCAACAGAGAAAATCGGCGCGCAAGCATCAGTCAGTGGTGGGGTGAATTTTGGTGTGGCGCCCTGCCATGGAAGAATGAATGTAGCGGAAACCATGCAGTAAAACTCACATGACATGCACTTGGAAAATACTAACTTTAGAATATAATATTTAGAACAAAAGCTCATTATTAATACAATTTAATCAAATGTGATCAAATAAATATGTGCTTAAATTTGGTTTAATTAGTTAGAGATAAGTGACGTCAACCTCAACAATGGGCAGCAGGGGGCGTGAGAGTATCGCGGTACGCCACGAGAGTTTTGCGATACGTATCGTGGTTGGTGTATCGCAATATTTCGGTTCGGTTCGAAGTATCGTTACACCCCTAATATATAGGGGTGTAACGATACACCAAAGGCACGGTTCGGTTCGGTTCACGGTTTTGGAGCCACGGTTCGGTTCTGTTTCTGTTTGCTGTGGGATTGATGTCATCTTAACAGCAATGCTAAGGAACAATAGATTCACTTAATAACAAGAACAACTAAACTTTTTCTTTATTAATTTTGCCATCACATTTTAGTACAGTCAGGATACCAGAGTAAACAACAAAAATGAAATAAATACCTCCAATATAGACTAGTCAGAAAAAACAATTCTCTTTAGTGCAGCCATCTTAAGAAAGTAAACTCAAATTAAATAAATAACTGCAGTGTTGACTATAGTGAAAGATAAACAGGCTTGTCCTCTTTAAGGACATTTGGAATATTCAATTAAGTTTTAAGTTCTTCTTTAAAAACACCATAATGTCCACATTCTCAGGTGAGGGGCTTGATTTCTGTGCAGACACAAACAAAGTGATGCTCATTTTAGTTATCATTTAGATAGGTTTTCGTTTAAATTAATGAAAAAATAATATACATATAATGTGCTTGTAAAGTGTTTTTTACAGGACCTATTCACCAGTAAAATACATTGCAGTTTTGTCTGAAACTAATGTTAGGGTTGTAGCCGTATATTAGTTGTATTTTTGCCTCTCTCTCTCTCTCTCTCTCGCTCTCCATGCCTGTCATTTCTGTATGTCCGCCTTCACGACAGCTAATTGGTCAGGAGAACGATCTTTCATTACTGGGCGACTTGGCGCGGGAATATAAAAATGACGTCAGGAAAAGCGGAGGAAAGCGCATCTTCCTTTGATCTCGTTTTTCGTGTATTTTGCTAAAATGATTATGAATTTCGTTGTTTTTGCTTAACTTTCGTTCGGGCAAAATTATTTTGCATTAGTTTTGCCCACTTTGAGAAATTTTGTGATTTTTGTACACTTTTATTTCGGTTGATTTGTTTGTTGCTTTTTTGTTCAGCTCTTTCTCGTCATATTGAGCTTTACCTCCTCAAGTTCACTCTTTTCTCAGAGTAAGGTGGATAGGGAAGATGTCTTACAACTTCCATTTTGCAAACACGTAGAAAATGTATTGTTAAAGACATCAGGTAAGAGGTGAACGTCATCTTTGTATTTATTTTATTCTACAGTTCAGTATAGGGAAGAATAAGGCACACGGCGCTGAAAACCTTTTTGTTTTCTTTCAGTTTCTAGCGAGGTAAGGGGTTAAATCCCTTTTGTTGGCAGTTCTGTTGTCAGTGTCTTTTGCGTACACCCTCACATTGTGAAATTTACCACATTTTTAAAATGTTATTCCTTATTAAGTTTCGTGAAACAGTTAGTTACGACAGATAGTGTGCGCTTTGTCTACGACACGAATTCCCTTCCTGTACTCCACTGAAAAACCAAAATGTTCCCAAACAGGAGACTTAAATGTATTTGGGGGATCTGCAATCTCAATATATGCGAAGCAGCCGTCCTGCATATACAGTTGTAATGGAGTGTGATCGCTCACTCAAGTCACATGACATGACATGCACTTGGAAAATACTATTCTAAATTCTAAAACATTAGAATATAATATTTAGAACAAAAGCTCATCATTACTAATACAATTTAATCAAATGTGATAAAATAAAGATGTTTTGGTTCAATTAGAGACAAGTGACGTCAACCTTAACAGTGGGCGGCAGGGGGCGTGACATCGTGGTTGGTGTATCGCGATATTTCGGTTCAGTTTGTAGTATCGTTACAGCCCTAGCTAACAGCATTCTGAAAATTGGTTGTTCAACTAGGTGTGCCTGGAAAGTAGTTTTTCAAAATAAAAAGGTTTCAAAACAAAAGATTCAGACTCAGATACAGATAATTAATAAAATAATTAATGATTACTTGTGCAACCCGGTACCAATTAATCCACGGACCGGTACAGTGTGAAAACGCTAATGGTGGATGACTGCTTCTCACTCAGGGCTGTTTATACTAATGAGAGGGAGATCATCATGAATGAATGAATGAATGAATCATCATCATGAATAAGTGGGGCTTTGATGCCCCCTCTGATACTATGTACAAAGTGAGAATGTCAATGTATTTCTGCAGACTGTTTTTATCGTGTGATTAACAGTAAAATTTATTAATTGAAAGTAAAATATTAATAATTTTTTGATAGAGTCCGGTTTTATTCACAAACTGTTGCCACACAACTGTATTACCCCCACTAATAAAGGTGATTTTTGCATAATAGGTCCCCCATTAAGAATATTTAAACTACACTGGCAGAAAATTAAGTAAAATGCATTTAGATGATTAAAAAATTAGATGTTTAATATAATTTTCTGATAAAGTATACAGTATCTTGATTTAAAAAAATTTTAATATACTTGAAATATGCTATTTTTTTTTTGCTGAATGAACAAACTAATTATCCGTACCAACACACTGATGCAGCCCTCTAGGCTGAAATTAAATGCGCTGTGTTTTCCAAGGAAACCCAAAGTGCTGAAATTTATTGGGTATACTGGCAGTAGTCAGGTTATAGAGACAGACAGACAGATATTCCGGCATGAAACCCAAATTTTCATAGTAGAATAACAGTTTTCCCTTTCCTTGACAGTTCATATTACAAACACCATTGTTGTTGTTGTGGTTATTATTATTGTTAATACTATTATATTACACTCACTTCATTTACAATCACTGTAAATGAAGTGCATATTATGTACAATCACTACATCAGTTTTGTATTTTTTTAGGTTCTGCACATAGTATAGAATTAATGAAATGCTCACTAAATTGCACATAAACGAAAGCACAAGGACTGCACGCATATCTCAATATGAATTAAGATAAAAATATACAGACCTAGTTCTCCAGGGTACTGCTCTGCATGGTTGTAGGAGTTTCCCTTCCTGCTTGGTGTTATGTTCCATGCTGGCACAGGATTCACTGGCTTCAGATTGGTCAAAGAAACAAGGTGCCTTGCAGAATCAAACATTTAAATACTCAATATTATTTAAGACATTTAAGAGGTCATGTTCACCAATGAGAAAAATGGAGAAGCTTACTTTTCTCCAAGCTCCTCAATGAACACGGTCACCGCAGTGGAATGAGTCCCAACTTCTTGAATGAAGGCATTGTAATACTTGCCTTTTGGATCCAAGCGGACCTGGCAAAAGTGAACAATACTATGACAGAGTCTGTAGGGAAATTAATTGTCTGATACAGGATTACTTATTGAAAAAGGTTTGTCATATAAAAGCATAACAAAAGAGGAATGGCAGTTTAATGTGTGATGGTGTTACAAGTTAAACATGACATAACATTTTGTCCCACCTGACATTTATCTCCTAAAAAGTACTGTCTGCCAGCAAACACCATGTAATCGGTCTTCTGTAGCTCTATAAAGGATTATAACACAGGATCATCGACTGGTTTCCAACAACCAACTGTTGAGCACAAATTAGATCACTCCACATTTAATTTGCAAACTGTTATATTAAAGGATATTGAGGGAAATTTAAAAACCCTGATGTACCACATCATATTTAATACAATTCTTAGAAATAAGGTGGTCATACGCCAGACGAAAAGCTCATTGTTCCGTTCAAGAAAGCACATCAAGACAATGCACAAGTTCACTTAGTGAAGTATAAAGTAGCATTAATGAGATTGAAGTCTGGCATTTTGAATACGCAAACTGAAAGAGAAAGTATAATCTATTATTAGAGCTCCATATATGAAGCCAACAGTATCTGGATACAGCCCTTATGATGCAAGCTGAGATTGCATCACTCAGAGATGCGGTGTCAGACACAATGCACTTAATGGAGCTAGTGACGTCACTGTGAGGGGTAGGGTTGGAGGTGGGTGTGGGGTTAGGTGAGCACATTCAAAAGCATTGCATGCAGTTCAAATTGCATCTGCAGAGTCTGCAGCCAGACCCCTCTCTATGAAGAGAAACAACATTTTGTAAAAGATTCCCAAAACACAAGAACGCTTTCAGACAAAGGGCAAGATATTTAGCAGTTTGAGAACATATTTCATTTGAAAATTATGTGAGTAACTCAGCTAGATTTGAGTGCATTTGAGTACCAGGTAGGCGCTGTGAATATGCATGGTGTGCATTAATTCAAAAATAAATAAAATTATAAAGTCTGCATATCTTTAAAGAATTATGCCACCAAGTCTGCACCTTTTTGTTTCACAGAGCAAAGCCAAAAACAATTGATTTTTGTTTAGCTCTTTTAAAACTATGGCAGGAGCCTCTAAACTCCTGAAAAGCCACTGTCCTACAGACTTTGGGGCTGTTTACACCTGGTCATTGCATGCCTTTTCATGACTGGATGGATATCCAAAAAAAAATGTATAATAAAAAAAAATATATATTTATACCCCTGAAATGTCACAGATGACAGTTTGGGATGTTGAGTATTTTGTCTTAGTTTCATTCCATTTATGCCTTTACAGTTAAACTATAAAATTAATATCAAACTGTAACATTAAAAAGACAATCACACACCTGTAGTAGCCTATCTCTGTCAATGGAGATGAAAAAATAAATAAATAAATAAAATAAAAATAAAAAGTGATTAACTCATTTTGTAAGGCACAAGGTTTTGTTTTTAGGAGAGCAGGTTACACAAATTAATGAATAATCCCTTTACAGTTGTCTTGCTTGTTTGTACAGCAAAAACAGGTTTTAACTAGCTTTTAATGACAGTAATCACTGAGTCCATCTTGTGTGCTTTTGCTGATGCCTCCTGTATAAGCATGAAGTGACCAGGTGAAAACTGGCTCTTTAAGCCCAGCTTGCATCAATACACCTGTCTGTAGGTTTCTAGTAGGCCCAGTATGAACTTGATTAGCTGGTTTACCTGTGTTTAATTAGAATAGTAGTTGAGACACTCAGGCTGTATCCGAAATCACCCCTATACCCTGAAATAGTGCACTAGAGTGAGCAGCCATTTCTAGTGGTGTTCACAGTGAAAGGTATGAAGTGCACTGACTCATCCACAATGCACAGCAATAATGAGTCTACAACCCATGTAGACTCAACAGCTAGAGAATAGTTTGCACGCCAAATAAATTTACATGTCTGACAAACAAGATGGCACCTAAAAGTTTCTTAAAAAAAAAAAAAAAAGAAGTTACATTTGTATACATAACAGGAATCAAAAATCTTTGTTTCATTACTAATAGACAATACATAATGGTCAGCACAGCCAGCCATTTTAAATGCAGTCTCATTCACAAAATTCTTCCAGTGCACTAAAATGTTCGTGCCCTGAAAAGTCCTACAATGCACAGTGAAAAATCAGGCCACATTGTCCACATCAGATGCGCACTATGTATCCTTAACAGAAGTTCAGAAAAGCAAAATATGAGTCATGAAGTCTGTTTGGCCAGAGCATCAGGCTGTGTGTGCACAGTTTGAAAAATCAAGTAATAATTTTCAAATATCTGAAATATCTGATATATTTCAAAATATCTTTTCCCAATGCTCTCTGTAATTTTATTGTTTCTCCCCCACCGCCCCAAGCGTGCCACTCTGATACTGCTTGTCCATTTTTGTTCATGCGGATTGGTTACAACCAGGACTTGACAACACCTGCCAACCCGCCAAATGCAGGTAGATTTCAGCTTTGGCGAGTTAGACAGCCGCTCCCACTAGCCAGTTTGGCTGGTTGAAAATTATTTTTAAATTGTGGTTTTCTTGAAAGCAGGGTTCGACTATAAGGATGACTCAATATACGTGCAGATGTGATCTAAGAATCGAGAAGCAGCACAAATAACAAAAATAACTGTGTTCGCGTGAGCAAAAGAAAGCAGGTTAATAACGAATGAGAAGATGATCACTCGCGCTAACAGCTGATGTGATGCGCGCGACTGTTTAAAAAGCGTGCACGCTTCCGTTTCCTTGCGTGAAGCAACCGTGCCTGGAACACAACTGTGATCGGTTCTCTTTCAAAAAGACTAGACAAAAAGTTATGCTAAGGCACCCACAGTCTTGCTGCTTTCAAGAGCTTCAAATTTGTCTTTTTTGTAAGCAGCATGGTTGCTTTCGCTTTGAACAGATTATTAATTGGACTTAACCATGTGCGTGATCATCCTTTCATTATCACACACAGTATGTTTTTCACCTGCTTTCTTTTGCTTATGGTTATTTTTGTTAATATGGTTTAATATTTTTTTTTTTTTACAACAATCTTTTTTTACAATTTGCTTTAATATGGGATGAACTCCCCATTAATGTGTAGTAACTCTTGATCTGAGAGATCTTTACCCAGGACAGATTACTGTGCATATTTTTGATACATGAAAATAATTATTTTTTAAAAGTCAATTGTTTTTCTTTGTTTTTTTTTTTTTAAAGAATAGTTTTGTTAAATAAAAAGTATGGTGTACAGCTATATTTAGCTTGTTTTGACATTTAAAATTTGTGGCTAAGAAATAATTATTGTTTGGTGTGGTCAGAGATAAATTTGGTAAATCCTTAATTTTGAGTTCTGAAAAGTTATGTGAAATAAAAACTAATTGTAATATAACACTATGAAACCATGACCCATTTGGTCATACATGACACACAAAAAGTGAAATGAATGAGGAGGCATGTGTACATGACACAAAATCTAAATCAAGCATTTTAGCATGTCAAAGTCATATTTTTTGCATATAAAAAATATTTTCCCAACAACAAAATTGTGGCTAGTGAAAATGCAGCGTGGCTAGTAACGTTAGCAAACTACTAGCTACAGTGGCTGGTGATCAACAAAGTTATTGTCAAGCCCTGGTTACAACAGAAACCCAATCACATTGCTATCATCATCATCACAAAATAATTAAATCAAAACCAAACAAGACACCCCTGGGCTTGAGCCCAGTCAACCCCAGTAGTAAATCCAACTCTATCCATTTATAATCAGTGTGCTAATTTTGTAATGACAACTTCCAGAAGGATAACATACATACCATGTCACAAAGCTCAAATTATCTCATGACAAGAAGTTCAATATACTAAAATGTCCTCCCCATAAACCAGATCACACCTTTGCAATGTGGTATTTGTACAATAACTGTAACTGTATGATGTCAATAGGAACCCAAATCTCAGAGGAATGTTTATAAAACCTTGTTTAACCAATGCTATGAAAAATTAAGGCATTTAAAAATGACAAAACAGTTACTATAGTTAAAAAGTAAACTAAAGAAGAGTAAACAGACCTTTGCGGCTATCTTGCCACACGTCAAACTCCACGTTGCGGTACAGCTCTGGCTCTAAGGCCTTTAGTACCTTGTATGGGAGAGCCAGTTTCCCAGACCCTTCTGTGACCTGGAGCAGAGAGAAGAATATGAATAATGATTACCTTTAGCATCTTAAGCTCTTAATAAAGTATGTTTTTTTAATCACCTTTTGGTCCTCAGCTCCAACTCTAGGTCTGTCATCGAAGCGGCAATGTCCCCTTGACTCCCAATCCTCTCTGAAAAAGTCACTCAAAGCGCAAAGAACTCAAAGTTATGAAATACAACTTATGTTTTTTTCTTCAATTGTACAAGACTCCACTCAGAAATTGCCAATTGGACAGTCTCATATTGTTAAACCTATATTACTTTCTTTTATGGGTGTTATACAAGTACGTTTTCAATGTGAAGTCATGTTGAAAAACATTCTTCTAACAATGAGCTTTCCCAAAATGTGAAAAAATATCATGATCAGCAGTCTGCCCTACAAAGGTAAAGTGGAGTAACTATGCAAACACTAAAACTGCAATGGGCTTTATGCACAGCTAGAGTTTTAAAGCCAATGATAAACTTCTGGTTAAAGCTTAATGTGACTATTTTCAATTTCACAAGGTTGTTTTTACAGCATTGATGTTGTAATGTAATTACAATACATTCAGTTAAATAGACTGCAGAAATGCCATTGAAAATACTGGGGGAAAATAAACTGTCATATTTTAAAGACATGGCGGAGGAAATGGACTTTAATGCAGTGCTTCTTGTCCGATCTGTGGCCCACTTCATATCGTATATCTAACAGGCAGTGAAGATAGCTGATTTTTAAAGAAATCAGATCTTAAATGTGACATTTTTGTAATGGAAAGACACTTAACCAGAAGCCCTTGGGTTGCCTGGCTAAAAATTAAAAGTCTGTGTGCATATAGCCTATTACAGTTTTTACACCAGCCATTCTGACATGAATAATGGCTTGGTTTCTCTCAAATGGGACAAAATTGAAGAGACTTAGTGACAAGACAGATGTCACAAAGCCCATTTTAGGCCTTCTCAAACTCAATTTTGACCAAACATGTCATTATTGTGGTTTGCTCATGAACAGCAGCAGTGTTGGAGAAGATACTTTCTACTACCTGTAACTACTAGTAAGCTACAGTAGCTGCTCTTTTGAAAAAAGTACAGCACCATTCACAGTTTTGTGGTCTGTAATATTTAAAGATTGAATTATTTTAATAATACAATAGATTTGTATTTCTATAAGCATTTATTTTGATTTAAAATTTAAATTTTTTCACAAAAGTATCACATTCCATGTAATATACATCATACATGTTGTATAGGCTACTGCTGGAAATGCTGTTTTGATTCAAAATAAATAATTTTATATTATATTAGGCAGATTGTCTAAGCTGCTGTTTTCTGTAAAATGAATGAAAAGTGAATGGGTACGGGAGCAGTCACAGTAAATTTGAAGATGGAAGATGAAGACTGAAAAAGTGCTAAAAAGACAAAAAAAAAATGAGAGAAGACCTCTGAGAACGATCTTCTGGGGTATCATAGCTTGCATCTTCGCTGCACATAGAATGGCTGTTTCGGTATCGTCGTCCCCCTCCTTTGAATCCCTCCAGTGCTGTCTGTATCTCTTCTTCCTCAACTCCCAGAACACGAGTGTACAACAGTTCATACAGCAAGGCTGAAAGAAATGAAAATACTAGTACTGCAATTTATCAAACCAATTTAAAAATCCATAGCAAAATCTTTGTAGTTAGGGACTTGTCAGAAAGTGATCACACAAGAATTATGGTCTTGATGAACTGCTAACTTACCCTGACATACTGCAGCATCTACTGGATAGCTCTTTGGGTAAACAATGTCATAGTGGCCATTGTTTGAGCAACACAGTAAAATCTGTTGGATTTAATGAATAACGATGAACGTAAAACCATAACACATACTATAGATAATTAACAGTAATCAAGTATAGTATATGCGATAAATAGATAAATAAAATGCATGCAGGGGTGGAACAGTGGCTCAGTGGTTAGCATAATCGCCTCACAGCAAGAAGGTCATTGGTTCGAGTCCCGGCTGGGTTAGTTGGCATTTCTGCGTGGTTTACATTTTCTCCCCGTGTTTGCGTGGGTTTCCTTCGGGTGCTCCGGTTTCCCCCACAGTCCAAAGACATGTGGTATAGGCGAATTGAATAAACTATTTTGGCCATAGTGTATGTGAATGAGTGTGTATGGATGCTTCCCAGTGCTGGGATGCAGCTGGAAGGGTATTTGCTGTGTAAAACATGCTGGATAAGTTGGCGGTTCATTCCACTGTGGCGACCACTGATGGATAAAGGGACTAAGCCGAAGGAAAATTAATGAATGAATAAAATGCATGCATAGAGAGAGTTCCGTTTTAATTTGACGTACATATACATACACACATATACATATATATATATATATATATATATATACACACACATATACACACAGTATATGCATTTTTGCATTATTTTCTTTTGTCTATCAATATGTTGTATAGTATGCTTATTGTAATAACTTTGGCCACATTGTGTTATATTTGACAAGCATGCCAATAAAGCTAAATTGAATTGAAAGAATACGAGACCCCTAGAGAGTAATTTTAGTGACACTGAAACTGTAGTTTCAGCTTTTAGCCAGAATAGTGGAAATGAATGCAACACTCTGAATGCAAACAAAGGGTGTTTTATAATTCCTTACCTTAGGCAAATTGTCTTCCTCTGCAATCTCAGTTGGTGGCTTACCTGGATACCTGTAAATGACAAAGCACCGCCTGCGCCGAAGGCCAATCACACGAGAATGTGGATTCAAAATTACATACTTTTAATGCAATTTACATTTAAAGAGCTCAGATGTCTTGCAAAAAATGAAGCAAAAGTTAGATTAGATTACAATTTTACTTGTAGAATAAACTATTCTAGGAAAAGGTGGGAGAAGAGAGATGCAAACCATACCTGTACAGTAAAGACAGTGCCTTTATTATCACTTGACCTACGGTTTCCTATGGAATTTGAGATATTACACTACAGTAAGACCTCTACACTTAAGCCTTAAACACCTTTCGTAGACATGACAAAAAAATATATATTATTGTTATTAAAACTGTTTACATCTTCGATCATTGGCCTTAATTCTGGTTGTTAACGTAATAAATATTTTAACCATTTACTACAACAATAAGACATAGGCTACTGTTAACATTTCAGTGACAACAAAAAAAAGTCCATGAATACAAACCTTGGGATCTTCCAAGCGTTCTAAATACTTCTCAAAAGACCCTTCAACAAACTGAAAGACACGGTAATACCACAGGGTTATGAGCGTTTGCGTTCAATTAAAGTTTGTGCAATAGTCTCTACTAATATCAGTTTGAATACTTACAGGTTCAAAGTTGCATCTGTTCGCCCTTATGAAGTTGACACACTCCTTTCGTATTCTTTGATGGTAATTCTGAGAGTAATAAAGCTTAAAACAAATTGAAACGCCAGTTTAGTAACACGGTTAAAACACCTGGATACAGGTGCTTCATTAAGATAGTCGTACATATTTCATCAAACTCACAAACGTTATCATACACCATTGTCAAGAAACTTTGGAATAGATTGGTCATATTTTGAGGTATATTTCTTTTCAAATTACCTGCTCAGAAACAGCTCGAAAAAGACAAGACGCATCTCTCGCCATCATTTTTCGGTATAGTCCAATGCTGGCCAGGTACTCGTCCATGCTTACAAAATACTTCTTCAAGGCTTTTTGCATCCTCAAGAAATGATAAATAAAAAACAATGCATATACAGAGCTTCACGGCTTTCCGTCTAAAAGCGAAAAAAACTGTGAAGGTCGAAAGTTTCCTTTCGGGCTTGAAAATGCAACAGGTGCAACAAATGACCTCTGATTGTACTGCATTGCTCTTTTGGCGCCACTTTATGCAGGAACATACAGGACATATTGCAGTTTCTATGACAACACTAGCTACTTAAGATGTTTAAGGTAGTGTTCCACGTATAGTGACACTATTTAAAATTACTGTTATGCTTTGTGAGACGATCACAATATCGGATTCTAACTCCCCCTAGAGCTTTAAAGCTACAACCATTTAGACCACATGACTTAGATAAATATCTTCTAACATATTTAGCTCTTTGCTAAAAAAAAAAACCTTACTGACAAGGCTAAATAAGCCAAGACTAAGCAAAGTCTTTATAAATTATTATCTGTAACTCTATCTATCTATCTATCTATCTATCTATCTATCTATCTATCTATCTATCTATCTATCTATCTATCTATCTATCTATCTATCTATCTATCTATCTATCTATCTATCTATCTATCTATCTATCTATCTATCTATCTATCTATCTATCTATATCTAATGAAGGTGTGGGTTTTCTAATGAATGTCCGCTCCAGGATGGAGTAACATATAATTTCTTATGTCTTTATGATTATTAATACAGCTGAATGTTTAAGGGCCTAGATTAATATTATCATCCCCCTTGAGAGTAAAACTGGAATAATATGTGTGTATTTGCTTTTTCATTCATTCATTAATTTTCTTTTCGACTTAGTCCCTTTATTAATCAGGGGTCACCACAGCAGAATGAACCACTAACTTATCCAGCATATGTTTTACGTAACTGATGCACTTCCAGCTGCAACCCATCACTGGGAAACACCCAATTTTAGCTTACCCAAATCACCAATAGCGCATGTCTTTGGACTTGTGGGGGAAACACATGGAGGAAACCCACGCAAACACAGGGAGAACATGCAAACTTCACACAGAAATGCCAACTGACCCAGCCGAGGCCCAAAACAGCAAGCTTCTCGTGGGAGGCAACAGCGCTCCCCACTGCACCACCACGCCATAACATTACACTCAAAATTAAAAAATTATTTTGTTTGTTTAATTGGTGTTCAACATTGTGTGGCTTATTTGTAACACAAATAACCGGCTGGGTCGTGTTTCCTTAAAACTGGCTAGCTTTTTTACATCTTTCAAAATGGTTCCATCTTTTAGCCTAGAAGATGGTAATCACAACAATATAAGATTTTACGTACATACTTTCACAGATTTTTAAAAAACTAAAAAATATTGAGTATAAAAAAAATACTTTTATGCTGCAAAATTGCTAATTGGTTTCTCCTGTGTTTCTCATCCAAATTTAAAAAAATAATTGGCCGCAAGATGACTGCCAACACTGGTGAAAACCTCGGAAGCATGCCATGGTTAACCCTGACCAAATACCTTAAGCCTCCGTGTTACATTGTAACCTGCACCCCCCTATATTTCTTATAATTTCCTATTATGTCTTTATGATTATTAATAAAGCTGAATGTTTAAGGGCCTAGATAATATTATGACCTTAGTGTCATCCCTCTTCAGAGTAAATCTGGAATAATATGTGTGTATTTGCTTTTTCTGTATGCCAAATTATTCGCTTTGACAGGATCTACAAAGCCAGGTCAAAGGTCATGGAGACATCTTGAGTGGACCTGGGTTAATTCCTTTGTATGTAAGCTGCCAGTTTGGATGTTGATTGTACCAGTTTCAAACCAGTTTTGATAAGACAGCTGAGAGTACACAAAACAGCCTTGAGTAAGAAACAGATTGTATTTGTGTGTATGCTCTATTAATTTGTGGATTTGTATTGCAGCTCTGTGGTAAGCTCTGAATACCCTAGTGGCTGTCTGACTTTTGTATGTGATGCAATCATCAAGTAATCATTGGAAGATATTGTTTGGAATTACACACACACACTTGGAAATTTTCTAAGTCTTTCTGTGGTTTAATAATCACATAATAAATTAATAAAGGGGGTATATAAATTAACATCTATATGTATGAGGTAATTAATGACATTATGTGAGAGTAAAATAGTTTTTGTTTTGAGATTGTAAGCAGAGCGGCCCATGAACTCTATAAGAGTGTTTAAGCTGGCTTCTGCTGATGAAACTGCAAACTATCTTCAGTAAGCCTTTAATGGAATCTCTGACTTCGGCTCTTCTTCATCTGACAGTCTTGTCATTTTTGGTTTAAAACTGTTGGTTCCCCTACACTATCTAGTCAGAGTAACAGAGCAACCACATACAGCAACCCTGCATCATTTTAGCAACTAAACCAATTTTAGCAATCTTTAAGCTTTTACATGGTTTTTTTTTTGGGTAGCGCACTTGCCTCACAGCAAGAAGGTCACTGGTTTGAGCCTTGGCTGGGTCAGTTGGCATGTCTGTGTGGAGTTTGCATGTTCTCCCCGTGTTCGCATGGGTTTCCTCCGGGTGCTCTGGTTTCCCCCACAAGTCCAAAGACATGCGCTATAGGTGAATTGGGTAAGCTAACTTGTTCGTAGTGTATGTGTGTGAATAAGTGTATATGGATGTTTCCCAGTACTGGGTTGCAGCTGGAAGGGCATCCGGTGCGTAAAACATATGCTGGATAAGTTGGCAGTTCATTCCGCTGTGGCGACCCTTGATTAATAAAGGGACTAAGCCAAAAAAAATGAATGAATGAATGTTGTTTGTTTGTTTTTAATCACTAAACAAATTCAAAAGCTAGGTTTTGTCAAGCGAACATCAAAATTAGTCTTGACTGGCGTTGTTGGCATGTCTTTGACGCAGTACGGTCCCACAAATTTCAAACCATAATTCACTCTTCTTAATTGAAGCTTGATGCATTGCCATGTAAAACTAAAATGGGATAAATGGTGTAAAGTTTTAAGCCTGTTAAAAAACTCGCTTCAGGGAGAGTTGAGATATTCTAACTTTACTGATGTTAAAAACTCTATGAATCATATACGTATGTCTACACTAATTGTTTTCGAAGAAAAACTGAATGTTACTCACTTAGTCCCTTTATTACAGTACTGGGAAACATCCATATACACTTATTCACACACATACACTACGAACAATTTCCCACATAGCAAAATATCTCTGTCCCAACTCTGGCCCACACAATCAGCATTTGCTTGGCCTACATTCATTCATTCATTTTCCTTTCAGCTTAGTCCCTTTAATAATCTGGTGTCGCCACAGCGGAATGAACCGCCAACTTATCCAGCACATTTTTTACACAGCGGATGTCCTTCCAGCTGCAACCCATCACTGGGAAACATGCACACACACTCATTCACACACATACACTACGAACAATTTCCCACATAGCAAAATATCTCTGGCCCACACAATCAGCTTTTGCTTGGCCCACATGCTGCAGTTAATTACGGTACATGACTGGACCAAGTCTAGCTTTCAGACAAGGGCCAAACATGGACCATATCTGGGCCAAATCTCAGCCAAGTTAATGACTCATAACTGGGCCTGAACTGGGCCAAATATGTTGGTGTGTCACGACTGCAATCAAATTGATAAACCCATGAATCATTGCGCTTTATGCAAGCTATGGGGGTGCTTTTTCTCTAAGCGACCTAATTGGTAGATTTTTTTCTTTATTTGAAAATAATAAAAATGTATTTTAAATGGGGGTCAAGATAGATCAAACTTACATGGCCCACATATCAATTATTAACATCTGGGCCAAATACTACATTTTACATCTGGCCCAAATCCGGGCCAGAATTCTTTGCTACCTGGGTTAGCTTTCCCAATTCACCTATAGCGCATGTCTTTGGACTTGTGGGGGAAACCGGAGCACCCGGAGGTAAACTACTCAAACACGGGGAGAACATGCAAACTCCATACAGAAATGCCAACTGACCCAGCTGAGGCTGGAACCAGTGACCATCTTGCTGTGAGGCGATCGTGCTACCCACTGCACCATCGTGAAGCCCCGCCAGCCTAACAATTCATCACAACCTCCCCGTCAAGCTAGACAAATCAACTGTAACTCTTTCCTGAACAGCGCGGAATCTTAAAGCTGTAACTGAAGACCAACTGTACTTCACAGAGCATCTTGTTTGAACTCCTGCCTGCACATACTTTACAACATTAGAAATATTAGGCTTCAGATCATGCTATAACTCCTTACTCAATTTTTTTTGTTCTTTCTATGCTGGGTTATGCTCCATTAGCAGATCTTGCAACTATCAAAATCCAGAATCTGATAGTTAGGGTGGCTTTCAAAAGTAGAAGTGCAATAAACAGTGCAAGTCACACCTCTGTTTATCAGTTTGCACTGGTTACAAATCAGTATTGAGGAATACCTTTTAAAATATAATGCATTCTTGTTTGTTTTTAATTTAGAAAAACAAAAGTTAGATTTCCAGTTATTTCACGTACATATAAGATACCAAAAAAATTATAAATAATGCTCAAAGTAAAGGAAATGTAAATTCACGTGTGAACAGTAGAGGGCGCTGCCATTCTAGATTAAATAGTCTTCATTCATTCATTTTCTTTTCGACTTAGTCCCTTTATTAATCTGGGGTCGCCACAGGGGAATGAACCGCCAACTTATCCAGCATATGTTTTTACGCAGTGGATGCCCTTCCAGCCGCAACCCATCACTGGGAAACACCCATACACTCTCATTCACAGACATACACTATGGACAATTTAGCTTACCCAATTCACCAATAGCGTATGTCTTTGGACTTGTGGAGGAAATCAGAGCACCCGAAGGAAAACCACGCAAACATGGGGAGAACATGCGAACTCCACACAGAAATGCCAACTGACCCAGCTGAGGCTGGAAACAGTGACCTTCTTGCTGTGAGGCGATCGTGCTACCCACTAGGCCACCGTGACGTCCTGCCAGCCAACAATTCATCATAACTTCGCCATCCAGCTAGACAAATCAACTGTAACTCTTTCCTGGACAGCAAGGAATCTTGAAGCTGTGACTGAAGACCAACTGTACATCACAGAGCATCTTGTTTGAACTCCTGCCTGCACATACTTTACAACATTAGAAAGATTAGGCTTCAGATCATGCTATGCAACTCCTTACTCAAGTTTTTTTGTTCTTTCTATGCTGGGTTATGCTCCATTAGCAGATCTTGCAACCAGTACTATCAAAATCCAGAATCTGATAGTTACAGTGGCTTTTAAAAGTAGTAGTGCAATAAACAGTGCAAGTCACACCTGGGTCATTATCATTATAAAGTGCCTTTTATGTCCCACATGATTGAATCAGTCCTATATGAACATATTGGGAAATAATGAAATTCTGATGTTTTAATATAATTGGTTAAACCTTTACACAGATGCAGGTAGGATTATAAGTGTTTTGAAATATGTTTTTGTCCATTTTTGCCATATTCTCTAATTGAATGGATGAGATTTTGCCATGTCTCACACACTGCTTAGCCAACTTTAGTGAGTCTAAAAAGTAGCTAAATTATATCAATGAAAAATATTTTTAAATATTCTTATTGTTTATAACAAGTTATTTGATAAAATAAGTAATTTTGATAACTTTTATTTTGTTTCCAAAGTATTAATAATCATTTTGCATTTGTTCTTGAAATTGCTGTCCACCCTGTCATCCTGTAGTAAATGTGCCTTTAAGAAACCCTCTAATGTACTCATTGGCATCCCCATACCTATTTTGCCTTTCTTCAGAGAAGGTTAAAACATCCCTACACTTATGTTTTTTATTTTTCCTCATATTGTGTTTGAAACTGAATATTGTCAAGCATAACATGTCCGCCCTGTCATAGTGAAAAATTAATTATTATAAAAAACTTTCAGAAATTAAATATAGCTTTTAAACGGTGTACAAACAGCTTAAATAGGGAAACGCTTCACCAGCTGCAGGTACAACATGTGTTGAATAAATGCTATCTTTAATGTCCTCCCTGTCATTGTCCACCCTGTCACAAATCACAATGACAGGGTGGGCATTGTTATTGACACTTTATTTATTTATTTAATATTTTATTGTTAATTAGTTAATGTTTTTACATTACAACACTTATATACACCCAGTAGATGCAATACATGAGTGGACAATACAAACCTTTTGGCAATATCTGTCTCAGTCTGTAAAGGATATTCTTTTAAAGTAAATAAAGAGCTCATTGACTGTTTGAAATAAAAACATAGCCCTAAGTAGTTGTACATATATGTGAAATATTTATGCTGAAAAAAAACCAACAAAAAAAAAAAAACAGTATTATTAAGGTGTTTGAGTTGCTTCCAACATTCCCTTCACTACTTTTTCAATTTGCATATTAATAAAAACCTTATTGATAACAGAAGAGGCGGCATGGTGGCTCAGTGGTTTGCAGAAGTTAGTGAAAACAGAAGTTGAATTCTTAAAACATTTTACAACCCTTTTATATTAACCCTTTAAAATGTCTTGCACCTGTTGTTTTTCACAGGTTCCTCCATATTTAGTTCACTAAATAAAGCCTTTGTCCACTGTCATCTTGTTTTCCACCATCATGTTCATCTTGTGTGATTTCTTAATTAACCAATAAGGGCCAGTTAATATTGTTTAAAAGTTTAACAACATATTTTAGATCTTGTGTTTTATTTTAAAAATAATGTGCAACAATTGCATATTTTAAATGTTTTGTCCATTATTTCATTAATATAAATAGACTTTTTACATAATCTAAAAAATATGGTTGGTAACGGGACACATTACCTTTCTGAAAATATACATTTTATAATCACACTGCAATGAAAATATACTTATACTGCTTTGAATTTGTTCATGACTTGGTTGTCACAATTTGAGGTTTGTTTAGCCTACTGTTTTTCTGCTTGCAGATTATTTGTAAAAAGTGCAGGAGCTTGACCAACATTTCTTACAGCCTAAGGTCTAATTAATACAACAACTATGTGGTTAAATAAAAAATCTCAAACTTTTTTGAAAATTTTGATGTCTCAAAGGCACTTTATAGTGATAATGACTCACCTCTGTTTATCAGTTTGCGCTGGTTACAAATCAGTATTGAGGAATGCCTTTTAAAATATGATGCCTTCTGGTTTGTTTTTAATTTAGAAAAACAAAAGTTAGATTTTCAGTCCTTTCACGTACATATAAGATACCAAAAAAATTTAAAATAATCCTTAAAGTAAAGGAAATGTAAATTCACGTGTGAACAGTAGAGGGCGCTGCCATTCTAGATTACAAAATGAAACTGTTCTTCAAAAAAAAAAAAAAAATAAAAAAATAAGATATAAACAAATGTAAAAGAAAAATACATGCCAATGTTTTGTTCATCCATATTTTGCTTGAGTGTGACTGAATTGGATCCTCAAATGTCAAGGACAAAGACATTGTTAAAATGGGATTAAATACATAGAGCATACTTATGCTATTTAACATTTTTTTTTAAATTTAAGATTTGCATTACACTTTAAATGCATGTTTTTTTTTTGTTTACTCAAGATCAGCCATTAGCATGACACAACAACACAACGCCTCTACTTTTTTTTTTTTTTTTTTTTTATTAATTCTTTTTAAGAACATACAGAATAAATAACCATTATCAAAAACATTTTACTCAACCAGGAAATCCAAATAGAAGCATAACAAAAACAAAAGGAAAAAAAAACATAAATAGAGAATAAATAAATAGTAAAATACAATGCAATACAACACAAGGGGGTCAATCAACAACAACAACAACAACAACAAACTTTAGCAGACTAGCATAGTTTAAGGGCTTTTTATGTCGCATAAGCTTTAATGAATTGAAGAAGACCAATAAATCTTTCTGGAAAAGCAAAAAAACTGGGGGGTTATAAGAAAAAAAAAATCTGCATTTATGGAAGAAATAATTTGGCAAAGTCACAATATTGTTAATCAAAACTTCTACATAAGAATTCTGACAAAAAGATAAATATTTTACAGATTTAAAATTTAAATCAGGTATTATATACTTCAATCTTAACCACACAGAAATGTCATCCCATAACTTTTTTGAAAATTTGCATAAATTAAACAATCCATATTAAATTTATGTCTGTGAAACTCATTACAAGGATAAATATCGTTAATAATTTTAAACTATACTTCTTTTGCCTTTGGTAGAAGTGGAAAAGAGAGAAATCTTGTTCTAATTCGAACCACCTTGTCTTCAGGGAAATCAAAAACAAGGGGTCTCTTCTTAACTTTAGAAGGGAAAAGCTGTGTATTTATCAATGTTCTTGAAGTCTTATTATTACAGCTCTGCCCTGTAAAATTAATACCAGAGATAATTAGATTACCCAATCTTGGTATCAAGAATAACCAAATTCCCCTTTAATCAGCTGAACCAAACCAAGGAATAGCTTTCAACAAATACATATACAATTCCTGAGTACAAAAGTTTCTTCACAAAAATCAACATAACTGAGAAAATTTCCAACCCTATCCAAAATTTGTATAATAGACTAAACACCTTTGTCCATCCAATCCTGAAAAAAAAACCACAGATTTCCACGGATTTCCTCTTAATAAGGATATACTTATTATTCCACAAAGAACAACTACACTATAAAAATGTCCTGATTTTCACAACATGTTACTGTAATTTTTCACAGTAAATTACATTAATATCACTTTACAAGACTTAACTGTAAAAATTCACAGTAATGTGTTGTATTCATAATTTTATTGTGAAATTAAGGCAGGCATCATGATCACAGCAAATTACTGTAAAAAGGGCTATATCTTTTTGCATGTTATGACTTCCTATAGCTCTTTTTATTTAATTCAACATAAATATTAATACAAATGAACTTTTATGCTAGTATTAGCACTTTTTTTGATATTTAGAAATAACAGAATGTTATTGCAGCCCCCAAAACAATTTGGTTACATCTTCAAAAATAACTTCAAAGAAAATCATCCTGTTTTGAAACGACATGAATGTCATTGTAAATTTTCATTTTTGGGCAGACTGCATATTTATGTAGTTTTATAAGGTTAACGTGGAAAAATTAAATCGTTTTTAATGAACATAACTTTGTGCTTAGCCAAAAACGTAATAAACTGGAACTAAAGTAATTGATTCAAAAAAACCAAACACTGTTAAACACCCAAAATAATCTCAAAGTCTGGGTAAATGTCAGAATGAATAGCCGAGAAAAGCCTGCTTTACAGTAAAATATAGTTTATTCTACAAGATAATAATGTGAAATCATAGTAATGGACTTTACTAACTACTCTGAAGTTACACTATTTGGCTGTAATTTCACAGTAATTTAATACCACAGTCCAAATCACAGTAAATTACTGTAAACTATCTCATGGTAATTTGCAGTGAATTTACATACAGTATTTTACTGTGAAAGTAATGCAATTATTAGCCAGTAATTTACTGTGAATTTAATGTCATTTTTTTTTACAGTGTATGTGGCAAAAAAAAATTGTGTTTGTATATCAACTTTCAATACAGCAATACCTGACTATGAAAAATTTACAATTTACACTTTCACTTTGATGGCTCAAAATCGCATCCTAAAAGAAAATCTATGCCCCGAAGGGAATCCAAAATTTTAGAAAAAAAAGGTTTGAAGCCACCTCAGCTTAAGGCTACCATTCATAACATCAAAATCAATTAGATTCAATCCTCCCTCATTTATTTCACTAGATCTGATTTTCTTAGATATTGATGCTTATTTTTCTATAAACATTTATATTGCATTTGGTTCAAGTCTTTAATGCACCTATCGGATATACTTAAAGAAAAAGCTGGGTCAACAATCCTGGAAAGTGCTTCTGACTTTTGTAAAATAATTCTACCAAAAATAGATACAGTAGATCCCTTTGAACCTACAAATTTAATATATTTTGACTTTTATCATATTATCATTCAGATAATTTTTCCCTTACTTTAGGGCAATGGCCTCAAACTCAGTTCCTGGAGGGCCGCAGCTCTGCATGGTTTATCTTTAACCCCCTCCAAATCACACCTGCTTAATTGTCTTTAGTAGTCTTGAACACCTAGTTGGATCAGCTTTGTTTGATTAGGCTTGGAATAAAACTGTGCAGGGCTGCGGCCCTCTAGGAATCGAGTTTGAGACTGGAATATTGAACAATTGTGTTTCGGTATGGTTATGGAGTGCCATCAGCTCGCATTTTTTAAAATGAAATTGCAGACAAGAAGCATTTGAAAAATGAGACACCAGATTGATGACAACTGGAATCTGCTTTGCATTACTGAGAAACAGGGTGGTATCATCTGCTAGTTGGCATATTTTTTTGTGACATAACTCATCTTATTAAAAGTAAAACAATGTCCCCATAACAATTTTTTTTGGAAATGTAAAATGACCTGTTGGCATGAGGCAAAAGAGTAAAATGCAAGAACGTGTTTTAAAAAAAGTAGGCTTAAAAAAGTTATGATTCAGAAGCCCCTAATTATTTATTTATTTATTTTTAATTTATTTATTTGACTGAGTGCACTTTTATATGGATATATTTTTATATTTAAACTTGATTTTAAAAAGAATATCTTTAGAATATCCACACGGTGGAGCCAAAGATCGCAGTGAGGCACAAGATCTCATCACGTTAACATTTACAGGCTTATTAGCGCTTACAGGTTTAAATAGGACGTCTTTGATATTTATTCTGTCTACAGGTTACTTAAACTACTAAACTGTCAGTCCATTCATAGATTAATAAATACGCAAGGTATAATAAAATTACAGTATAAAACTGTATATTATCCAGTAGTTTACATATATAATAATAAAATAGTTTATAGTATAGTTTCTCCTCGTGTTCGTGTGGGTTTCCTCCGAGTGCTCCGGGTGGTGAATTGGGTATGCTAAAATTGACTGTAGTGTATGTGTATGAATGAGTGTGTATGAATGTTTCTCAGTGATAGGTTGCAGCTGGAAGGGCATCCACTGCGTAAAACATATGCTGGATAAGTTGGTGGTTCATTTCGCTGTGGCGACCCCAGATTAATAAAGGGACTAAGCCGAAAATAAAATGAATGAATGAATGAATGAATGAATGAATGAATGAATGAATAAGTAGTCATCAAAGAAGCAATTCTTCAACCTAAAATACAGGGTGATTCAAAAAGAATATCACAACTTTCGGGTTGATGTCACTCGAGTGTCTGGAGGAGGTCATATTGAACATCTATGCACTTGTTTTCTACTGAAAAAAACTTTGTTAAGTACTCTTCACATTGATAAATTACCCAAGGTTCCTTCATGTTTCTATGATTAAATACAGATTTTCCAAGTTGTGGTATTTTTTTTGAATCACCAAAAAAAAAAGAAAAAAGATAAATATATACTATATAATAATATCAATTATATAAAAATACTATATATACTATATATTCTTAAATCTTTCCCCTCTTGTACTCAATTCTTAATTGAAATTACTATACTATATTACTACTATATTAAATGCTTAAACTACGTATACGCTTATCTAAAAACTGCAAAATTTGCAAACTGATAGAAATAAACAAATACCTCATGCTTCTTCCAGTAAGTTATTGTTATTGTTTTTCCCTTATTTTATTTTGTCATGGTCAAATTACACTTTTTTACTCAATGGTTGGGTTTGTCCATATTTGACCCAAGTTTTGGTTACAAATATCCAGCATTTTTTAGAATGTAATAATAATGATAATAACAATCACAATAATGGTGGTTCATTCCACTTTGGCAGCCGCAGATAATGAAGCATACTGTGCTCAGCATAAATTAGTACACCACATTTTGAAAGTGAATATTTTTAGAAATTTTTCAGTGAATAATATTCATTCATTCATTTTCTTTTCAGCTTAGTCCCTTTATTAGTCTGGGGTCGCCACAGCGGGATGAACCGCCAACTTATCCAGCATATGTTTTACGCAGCGGATGCCCTTCCAGCTGTACAAACTACAACATTTCAACAAAATTGTATACATTTTTTTGTTCCCTTGATTTTTGCTATTTTTGAAAATGTTATTTCATATTTTTCCCTAACATTTAAATTTTTGCTACTAATTTTTTTAACCATTATTGTAAGTTATTTTGTTTGATTAGCTCCAGATTTGCCTTCAGTACTGACTAAACTAATGTATATGCACAAATATAATATTGTAAAGCATCCTATAGAAAATATTAATTTAAATGAGAGATTTGTGAAGGGTGTAATAATAATAACAACAATAATAATAAAAATAAATAATAATAATAAATATAATAATAATAATCTTTGGCAGTATAATTGGTTTGTTTTTTATGAGTACATGTACGGAGTAAAATACTGTATATTTCTTAAAAGCCCCTTCACACCAGAATCTTTGTAGTATCTGGTGTCATCCCTTCCCCCTTCAACTAATGGATGGTCAAACACTCCGGGACTCAATCTTTATAATGAAAATACTGCATTAATTTTATTTTGTGATGTGTCATTGTAATTCAAGAGATGTTTTTAATCTTCAGATTGCTCCTGCACAAGCCATTTCAAAAATATTTGGCAGTGGCCCATCTCGCCCTACACATGCGTATGCTCCTTTTATTGAATGCCGTTTGTCAGAGGTGGACATTAAAAGCTCCCCTTTATTTGAATAAACTATTCAAGTTTTTCCCCCCTTTCCTTTCTTTCGTCTTTTTCTTTTTTGTAAGCCATTGTGCAAATATGTAAATTGATCCGAAGAACGCTTGGCTCACACGTCTCTAATATCTCAGTGTTGTCCATTACAAAGTGCATCCCCTTTCCACTTTTTCATGTCATCTTGTCTTTATTAGCAGGTTGTGTACTGCTCTCTGATGATGAGATCGTCCTGCCCCATCCTGCACTCACCCTCTGAGGTCCAGAAGAGAACTACAAAGGAGAGGATGATTCTGATCAGCAAACAGTAATGTCATTTCAGTATTTTCTGCAATGCTTTAAACATTGACATCAAATAAATGTGAGTTGACACTGATTTGTTGCCCATAGTGGTTGATCAGGTTGGATACTTAAATTATACATATTAAATATATATTTTATGTAGATGCATTTGATATAGGTCAAAATTTTAAAATGTAGGCCTAATAATTATAATATTATTGTTAATAGCATTTACAATTATTATTAAAAAGCATTTACAGCATAACCAACATGCAGAAAAAAGCATAAAACTTGAAAATTCAGACCCCTACATCACTCAAAAAATGATTAATGCTGCTTGTTCAAACTACCTGTTTAAAATGAGCTGAAACAACACAATTCTTGTTATTTCTTTGGTGAATTTATTTGTTTTGTGTTCTGTCCATCTGTTGATATGCTCCTTCAACAGACATTTAACTGACTATAAGAAAATTTGCAAGTATATGTCAACTTACACTAACCCCAACCCCAACCTAACAGTCTACTACTAGACATACAGTTGAAGTCAGAATTAATATCCCCCCCTTTGATTTTTTTCCCTTTTTAAATATTTCCCAAATGATGTTTAACAGGGTAAGAAAATTTTCACAGTATGTCTGATAATATTTTTTCTTCTGGAAAAAGCCTTATTTGTTTTATTTCGGATAGAATAAAAGAAGTTTAAATTTTTTAAACACCATTTTAAGGTCAAAATGATTAGCCCCTTTAAGCTATATTGTTTTTCAATAGTCTACAGAACAAACCATCGTTATACAATAACTTGCCTAATTACCCTAACCTGCCTAGTTAACCTAATTAACCTTGTTAAGCCTTTAAATGTCACTTTAAGCTGTATAGCAGTGTCTTGAAAAATATTTAGTAAAATATTGTTTACTGTCATCATGGCAAAGATAAAATAAATCAGTTAATAGAAATGAGTTATTAAAACTATTATGTTTAGAAATGTGTTGAAAAAAATCTTCTCTCTGTTAAACAGAAATTGGGGAAAAAATAAACAGGGGGGGATGATAATTCTGACTTCAACTGTACATGACATTATAAGACCTTTGAGTTTAAGTTAAACTAAAATACAAATGTATTTAAACTTTTATTTGATAAAATCATGTTGGAATAACTCAATTGCATTTAATTGTGTAACCAGTTTTTTTTTTTTTTGTAGTTGGTGCTTAACAAATTTATTGGATGGAAATCCTGCCCTCAATTAAATTGAGTTCATCCAATAAATTATGTTTTGGGTCAGTACAAGGTCAGTAAGTCTATTTTAATTTTGACAACAAATTGGTTGCAAAATATAATTCTTAGACATTTCATACAAACGAAATATTTATGAATTTGTAATTAATCATTTTATAATGTCAAACGAAAAGTGCAGATAAACTGAAATGTGAGGTTATACTTAAGTTGTTATGTTGCCTGACAAACTTTTATTGCTTACAAAGCAGTGGACTTGAGAATGATTGTTTTATTATGAACAAAATTAGGCCACAGCCTTTCTCCATAACCGTGCTTGATTTTGCTATAGTTTTATGGCTTTAAACCTCTGGTGGTGAGCTATTCTTGTGTTATTTATTCTGTAAAACATTGCAGATGTTCTCTGAGGGTGTTTTAAACATATTTATCAATGTGTATTTAGCAAAACATGCAAATGTTCTCAAAAGCAGTTAAGCTGCCTTCCCCACGGCACCATTGAGAGCTTGACATTGCCGCCCATCTTTGTTTAGTGTTGCTCTTTATCTAAGTTGCCTCGCTTACAACACTCTAATACTGCAATAAAATCCCCACCGAGTGTGCGCTTGGTCACCTTGACATGCTGTTAAATTGCATTTGTGCTCCAGAAATTACGGATGTATCTTTTCCCCCCATTAGGTGCTCATGGGATTGCTTTTAATGACACTTTGCTGATTTGCTTTCGCTGGAATAACAGACAGTCTTTGTGACATCCACTGGCTTCTGCAAACACCATGCTAATCTGACCACAGAATGTGTAGCACAGCACCAGCGTAATTTGATTCGTAGCACATTGTGCTTACACGCTCCAAATCTGCCTTATGCCTGTGATATTGAAACACCTCGGCGTTTGCTGGAGCCGCACCAAATGAACACAAGAAAAGAAAAAAAATGGCAAGAGATGCACTCCTGAACCAGACGAGGGACAGTGGGGGCCAAATGAAACCTCTCAGAATCACTGTACATACCCATCGGTCAAGCAATCCTTTTCTGCCCAGACATTGCTGCAGTCTGTCGATCTCTGCGTGGTGCTTGAGAAAGGTGGAATAAGCTGAAGAAGAGGTATATCATATCCAGTGCCATTTCCAAGTGCCTTTGTTGGTCTCAATTCATCCCACAATTAAAAACAAATCAATTTCAATACTTCAACTGAGTCAGTGTTTATTAGATTGTTGTCTAATATAGAAATGCATATGGAATAAGTACTCAGGTTCATTCTGAATATGTACGCCTAAATACATTTCTGGAGAGCGGCAAATACATCTCAGGATCTACGTTTTTTTTTGCAGTTTTGTTTTCGCGAATCCACTAGAGGTCGCTGTGTATGCTTTTTGAGATCTCAAACTTTTTCTTGCGAGTGCCATTTGTGCCTGCTCTTCTCGCGTAAATACACCAGTGGCCGCTGTTGACTGAAGGCTGATTTATACACGTATGCTTCGGCACAGCCTTCGTGTGGTCGCATAGCCCTTACAGTGGCCATTGCCGACGCGCACCTCTCAAAAATGTAACTTTGTGTCGCAACGACGTATAGCACAAGCTCTGTGATTGGTCGGCTTTGTAGTGCTGATTAGAGTGGGCGGGGCCTAGAGCTGCACGAACACGTTGGAGCAAGTGTTTACAAGTTTCAATTCCTGAGTGAGTTCCAGGTGGGAAGTTTTGTTTTGTGTTTACCTTATGATTAAAGTTGTTGTACGTCTGCCGGTTCCCTCTTCTAAATGAGCAAGTTTGAGCCGCTTGTACATTAAGGCAGGGGTGTTCAAACTGTGGGGGTGACACTGAGGCGTGCACTGGAGTAAATTATGATGACGATTTTTATGTGTTCACTAGAGTGAATCTGATTAATGTTAGCTCCACATCTAACTATCAGGCACCTATAGAGTTTGCTGTCGGAAGTAGTGTTAGAGAGGCCAGCAGAGGGCGCTCAACCTGTGGTCTGTGTGAGTCCTAACCCCCCAGTGAAAGTGAAGGGGACACTACACTGTCAGTGGGCGTCGTCTTTCGAATGAGACGTTAAACCGAGGTCCTGACTCTCTGTGGTCAAAAAAAATCCCATGGCACTTCACGTAAAGAGTAGCGGTGTAACCCCGGTGTCCTGGCTTAATTCCCTCTTGGCCCTTACGATCATGGCCTCCCAATCATCCCCATCCACCAAATTGGCTCTATCACTGTCTCTCTGCTCCACCTATAGCCTATAGTGTGTGGTGAGCACACAGGCGCCGTTGTCCTGTGGCTGCCGTCGCATCATCCAAGTGGATGCTGCACACTGGTGGTGGTGTGGAGAGACCCCGCCTCATGATTGTGAAGCGCTTTGGGTGTATGGCAATACACAATAAATGCGTTATATAAATACACATTACATTACAACCGACAGTGTTTTCAAAAGCAGTCCAGAAAAAGAAAAGCCCTTGCGGCAGCCTGATTTTTACCACATTTTCAGATTTTACCACATTCTCACCCTGTTATTTACTTGTTTATTTTATTTTTTTGTCTTGTTTTTGTCTTACCTGCTTTGTGGAACCATACTTCACCAGACTCAAACGCCTTCGTCACGGTCAACTCCATTCCTCGTCACAAGTTCACAGAGGTACACTGCAAGCCACTGGACAAACTGGTAACAGCAGAAAAGCCGTCCATACGGAGGTAAGTGGTCAGCTGGTAAGCGCAAAAAGAAACAGCATCATACTTCCCCATAGCGTTCGTTTTTTAATGATGAAATACAGCCATATTTTGTATGTATATAGGGCTACATTTTCAGAATGAGCCTATTGCTTGCTTTATTTTGTCACTCCAGCACCTACACTGAAAAAAATTATGTCTGCAAAACTGTTGCAAACAATTTATTTGTGTTGAACTTAAACAAACAAATTTAATTTAATAAAATTCTACTTAATTTGTTTGTTTAAATTCAGCCCAAACAAATTGTTTACAGCCACTTAACGTAAAAAAAATTGTAAATCCAAGGAATCATCTCTGAATGATTTTTTTCAGTGTATTACAACTTTAAATTGTTTTAAATATATATTTCTATTATATTAATATATATAGTAGAAGAATTATTAGCCCCCTGGTAATTTTTTTTTTAATTTCTGTTTAGTGGAGAGAAGATTTTTTCAACACATTTCTGAACATAATAGTTTTATTAACTTATTTCTAATAACTGATTTATTTGATCTTTGGCATGATGACAGTACGGCGACGCGGTGGCACAGTAGGTAGTGCTGTCGCCTCACAGCAAGAAGGTCGCTGGTTCAAGCCTCGGCTGGGTCAGTTGGCGTTTCTGTGTGGAGTTTGCATGTTCTCCCCTTGCTTGCGTGGATTTCTTCCGGGTGCTCTGGTTTCCCCCACAGTCCAAAGACATGCGGTACAGGTGAATTGGGTAGGCTAAATTGTCTGTAGTGAAGGAGTGTGTATGGATGTTTCCCAGAGATGGGTTGCAGCTGGAAGGGCATCCGCTGCGTAAAACATGTGTTGGATAAGTTGGCGGTTCATTCCGCTGTGGCGACCCCGGATTAATAAAGGGACTAAGCCAAAAAGAAAATGAATGAATGAATGATGACAGTACATAATATTTTACTAAATATTTTTCAAGAAACTTCTATACAGCTTAAAGTGACATTTATGTACTTAACTAGGTAAATCAAGTTAACTAGGCAGGTTAGGGTAATTAGGCAAGTTTTTGTATAACAATGGTTTGTTCTGTAGACTACCGAAAAAAATATAGCTTAAAGGGGCTAATAATTTTGACCTTAAAATGTTTAAAATAAGACTTTCTCCAGAAGAAAAAAATACTATCAGACATACTGTGAAAATTTCCTTGCTCTATTAAATATAATTTGGGAAATATAAAAATATATATATATATATACATCAAAGGGGGGCTAATAATTCTGACTTCAACTGTGCATATTAATTGCATTGTAACTTTTACTTTACACTCAAATAATATAGAAGTAAAAATTTGAAAGGTACCCAAACTCCCTAAAGAACTTGTATTTATCTCTTAGGTTATCTCTTCCATTTTCATGTTTGTAACCATGTCTTTCAGCCAATATCCTATATTTGGTGTGAACACATTTTTACAGAAATAATCAATTTAGCTTGAAGAATACGTATTTTTAAAAATATAGTCTTTTTTTAACTTTTACCATTATATAGCTTTTACTGTATATCTCCATTCACAGATGCAGGTCACTTTGCCATTTCTTTTCCGTTGCTGTGAAAATAAGTTATTTAAAGCAAATTCATCACTGGCGTTTGGATTCAGTCGCTCTCTCCTCTGAGTGCTGCTCTGACACGTGTTTATACAGCTTTTATCCTGTCCCTAACTCTTTGCTGAACAGACACTTTTGTCGTGCTGGCTTGTGAATTTTTTAACAGATCTCATGGCCACTTTCACCTTTACGATTGCCAGATTCGCCAATTTACAGTTATGGACTGAAGTAGAGACTGAGGGGGGGTATTACAAATGATTTTTGAGAGTGAATGGAAAAACAAACAAGTAGATATAAAACTCTTTATTTGGAAGAGCCAGATATTAATATTTCATAAGGGCAGAGTATGTATCAAGCCCTTTTTTCACAGGCTGTAAAATAAATGTTGTGACTGTAGTTTGTTTCATAGGCTGTTACAGTGCACCATATCATTTTATTGACTTATTTTTAGGGAACTTTTATAGAAGTAGGCGAAAGTGTTAACATAATAATAAAAATAATAATAATAATAGTAATAATAGTAATAATAATTCCTTATATTATATAGCACTTTTCATGACATTTAAAGCGCTTTACACAATGGGGAGGGGGAATCTCCTCATCCACCACCAGTGTGCAGCATTCACCTGGTGACACGACGGCAGCCATATTGTGCCAGACCGCACACCACACACCAGCTGATTGGTGGAGAGGAGACATGAAGAGTCATGAAGCCAATTATGATATGGGGATGGTCAGGAGGCCATGATGGACAGAGTCCAGTGGGCAAATTTGGCCAGGATGCCGGGGTTAAACCCCTACTCTTTTTTCGAAGAACATCCTGGGATTTTTAATGACCACAGAGAGTCAAGACCTCGGTTTAACGTCTCAGCCGAAAGATGGCACTCACTGAGCAGTATAGAGTCCCCATCAATATACTGGGGCTCACACAGACCACAGGTTGAGCGCCCCCTGCTGGCCGCACTAACACCACTTTCGGCAGCAACCTAGCTTTCCCATGTGTTCTCCCATCCAGGTACTGACCGGTCGCAGCCCTGCTTAGCGTCAGTGGGTGACCATGTGAGAGTTGCAACATACTTGCTGATTAAAATTTCTTAAACATTTTTCGATAAATGTGTGGTAAAAGACAAGGAATGTTGGCAGTTTTGAGTGTTAGCATAAGTGGAATTCAATAAATATTTTAGTGTTACAATACTATATATATAGTATATACTATATATACTATAACTCCAAGGTGACATATTATGTAGGCTAATGGATGTCTGTGCATGCAACACTGTTTCCTTATCCACGAAAAAGAGAAAGTGAAAGTAAAGGCCGATTGGAGGAGGCTCATTCTTTATCTTTTGGCTGCGGATGGTCTGTTTAACTGTTTTCTGCTAGTAAAGCGTTCAGTTTTTCCGCTTACAAAGTCCGCCATGTAAATAGCAAATGCACCATTGCGTGACACAACTGACTCTTAAGGGGAATGGGACATGAGACTGATTGGTTTATTCTCAAAACACACCCATAACTCATTAGGAGAATAAGCACAACCCTGTTAGACTATGCGCCGCAGCGCAAAGCGTATTTTTTCGTCCTTAAAATAGCAAAGTGGATTCGGACACGCCCTTAGTGTTTTTGCACCCTGCATTTTAGACTTTGTGCCTAGATCGTCAAAATAGAGCCCTTTATCTTATTAGTGAAGTAAAATGAGCATTGAGATAATCCCCTTTTACTCTTCTTCCATGCATAAACAACAATGTAATTCAGTAATGTAAGGCTTCGCCATCTTGATTTCTGTTTGTTTCTGCAGGGAGAAAATTCTCTCATTGAGAACATTCAACGTTAATTTAAATTCAGCAATTTATTTAGTGAAAACGAATTAATTAAGCTAAAAAGTAACTCATGTTACATTTTTAAAAAGTAACTCAAATTCATTCATTCATTCATTCATTTTCTTTTTGGCTTAGTCCCTTTATTAATCCGGGGTCGCCACAGTGGAATGAACCCCCAACTTATCCAGCACGTTTTTACGCAGCGGATGCCCATCCAGCTGCAACCCATCTCTGGGAAACATCCACACACACTCATTGACACTCATACACTACGGACAATTTACCCTACCCAATTCAACTGTACCGCATTCGGACTGTGGGGGAAACCGGAGCACCTGGAGGAAACCTACGCAAACGCAGGGAGAACATGCAAACTTCACACAGAAATGCCAACTGACCCAGCCGAGGCTCGAACCAGAGACCTTCTTGCAGTGAGGCGACAGCACTACCTACTGCGCCACTTCATCGCCTAGTAACTCAAATATTATTATTACATTTTTTTAGGTAATGCATTGCTTTACTCATTAATATGGCCAGACAGAATCTACAGACCTTTTTGGCTATTTTTGCGCAGAACAAATCTGTGGATTTATGCAGAATGATTTTGGGTGTATCGTAACTAAAACAAAATTTGTTAAATAACAAATAATACCTTTTTAACTTTTATTTAATGTTTACAATGCAAATTAGATCCATTTATTTGGTAAACAAAGCAAGTCTCTCATAATATATCTACCATATATCTACTAAAAGACAGTACTTATTACTTTACAACATGTATTGTAAGTAAATCATATAAACATTTTCATATTAGTAATATTACTGAAATTAATTTAAAAACTGAATAAATATAAATGTACACACTTTTGCACATAACTAAATAAATAGACTCAACGATGGGCTGAAAATCTCCAAAATAAATGCAAATTTCTGAGCGCGCAGATTCTGTGTGGGTCTACTCATTACTTAGAAAAGTACTTGTAATGTACTTGTAAAGTACTTGTTACTTGTAATGGGTTACATTATAATGGTTACAGGTTTTCAACATTTTTCAAAACATATTATTTGTAGTGTTAAACAGAAGTAAAGGAAGGGTAAACGGTGACATTTTGGGTGAACTCTCTCTTTAACATAACTGGAAATCATTCAGTTGTTATATTGTTAATACATTGTTTAATGCACAGGTGTTAAAACTCAGCTCCTGGAGGGCCACAGCTCTGCACAGTTTAGCTGTAACCTTAATTGAACACACCTGATCAAACTAATTAAGTCCTTCAGGCTCATTTGGAACCTAGGTGTGTGTGTTGAAGCAGGGTTGGAACTAACTTATTTTAAAAATAGTGTTGTAGTTTTGTCAGTTTCTCCAATGTTCATGAACATACAAATATAGTCTCAGATTCACAACAACAACAAAAAAAAAACTATAAAAGAAAAAGTCAGGGGGAAAATGTCAGGCAGTAGATATACAGAATAAAATGAAGAGTCAAGGGAGGCTATTAACATATAGTGCCAAAGAGGTGCCAATGTCTGCCAAAAGTCACTTGACATCTGATGTGCATCATACGCAATCTTCTCAAGTGGAAGCAGTGCAGATATTTGTGACATCCACATTTTGAAAGAAGGTACCTGAAGAGATGACCATAATAACAGATTTGTCAGATTTGTTTTTACTAAAATTGATCAAAAACAGATTTTTAGCATGGGTGGCAGGGTGGCTCAGTTGCCTCACAGCCCATGTTCACATGGGCTTCCTCCAGGTACTCTGGTTTCCCCCACAATTCACAAGTAAAAAAAAATTCCCCACTTGAATTGGATGTGTATATTTAGAATTGTGTTTTGAATTTAAGAATTGGGTTTGCGAATTTGTGAATTGTGTTTTGAATTTACGAATTAGATTTGTGAATTGTGTTTTGAATTCATGAACTGTGTTTTGAATTTATGAATTGAATCTGCAAATTTGTGCATTGTGTTTTGAATTTATAAATTGGATTTGCTTATTTAAGAATTGTGTTTTGAATTCACGAATTGTGTTTTGAATTTATGAGTTGGATTTGCATATTTAGAAAATTTGTTTTGAATTTACAAATTGTGTTTTGAAATTCTGAATTGGATTTGTGAATTGTGTTTTGAATTTATGAATTGGATTTGCGAATTTGTAAATTGTGTTTTGAATTCACAAATTGTGTTTTAAATTTACGAATTGTGTTTTGAATTTATGAATTGGATTTGCGAATTTGTGAATTGTGTTTTGAATTTATGAACTGTGTTTTAAATTTACAAATTGTGTTTTGAATTTATGAATTGGATTTGCGAATTTGTGAATTGTGTTTTGAATTTATGAACTGTGTTTTAAATTTACAAATTGTGTTTTGAATTTATGAATTGGATTTGCGTAATTTGGAATTGTGTTTTGAATTTACGAATTGTGTTTTGAATTTATGAATTGGATTTGAATTTATGAATTGAATTTGTGTATTTATAAATTGTGTTTTGAATTCACAAATTGTGTTTTAAATTTATGTATTGTGTTTTGAATTTACAAATTGTGTTTTGAATTTATGAGTTGGATTTACATATTTAGGAATTGTGTTTTGAATTTACGAATTGTGTTTTGAAATTCTGAATTGGAATTGGGAATTTGTGAATTGTGTTTTTAATTTATGAATTGGATTTGCAAATTTGTGAATTGTGTTTTGAATTTATAAACTGTTTTAAATTTACGAATTGTGTTTTAAATTTATGAATTGGATTTGTGTATTTATAAATTGTGTTTTGAATTTACAAATTGTGTTTTAAATTTACGAATTGTGTTTTGAATTTATGAATTGGATTTGCGTATTTTGGAATTGTGTTTTGAATTTACGAATTGTGTTTTGAATTTATGAATTGGATTTGAATTTATGAATTGGATTTGTGTATTTATAAATTGTGTTTTGTTTTCACGAATTGTGTTTTAAATTTATGGATTGTGTTTTGAATTTATGAATTGTGTTTTGAATTTACAAATTGTGTTTTGAATTTACGAATTGGATGCGCATATTCATAAATTGTGTTTTGAATTTACGAATTGGATTTGCATATTTATAAATTGTGTTTTGAATTTACGAATTGTTTTAAATTTACAAATTGTGTTTTACATTTATGAATGGGATTTGCGAATTTATGATTTATGTATTGAATTTATGAATCAAGTTTGTGTATTTACAAATTGCGTTTTGAATTTACAAATTAAATTTGGTAAATGTCTTATTTTTGAGACTGATCTGGCTCCATGATGAATTTAAGTGCGTGTGAATGTGAATGTATGGGTGTTTTCCAGTACTGGGTTGTGGCTGGAAAGGGATCCACTGCGTAAAACATATGCTGGAATAGTTGGCGGTTCATTCCGCTGAGGCGACCCCTGATTATAAAGGGACTAAGGTGAAAAAAAATGAATAAACATACCGACCATCTCATTTTATCACAATCATTCCCCTATATCGACCCCTCATAAATCAGGAACTAAGCCGAAGGAAAATGAATGAATGAATGAACGAATGTTTAGCATAAGAATTAAACAATCGTTAGATACCAAACAAAATTGTAGCTTACAAATATATTCTAAAAATGTGTGTATTTTGGTCCAAACCTTCTTTATTTTTAGTTTGAGCTTATGAAATAAAAAATAAACCTGACTAATTTTCATAAGCACAATGGTTTTGGCTGGTTATATTTCATTGTTGGTGACAGTTTATTTCTCTTAAAATGCATCTTCCATTTAAGTGCACCTCAAATAGGAAGTGACCTCAAATGAAAGTCAGTTTGCATGCATAAATAGTTTTTTTAGAATTTATTGTGTGATGGTTAGTATCTGTGATATAATCACAGTGGCTGTGTATCACTATAAATGAGCACTTCTGAACGCAAAGGTTGCGCAGACGGCACATAGTCAAGCTGGATAATTAGCAGCAATGACAAAGGAGCAGGGCGCTGAGCCATGGTCTAATGCGTCGCTGGTGCCGGGACAGGCATGTGCCCCCAAAGCTCCAGTGCTGCCCCATTATTAATGAATGACCTTTGCTGATGTTAAAGGGTTTGGGAGCAAAATTAACGTCTGTGCTCATTTGTTGCTGTCACATTCCTTCCTTTAACTTTCTTCATGGTGTGTGAGAGATTGTTGTTGTTGTTTTATTGTTAATGCTATTATTAACTTTAAAGCACGATGAGTCAAGTTAGATTAATGTATGGATCTGCAGTGTTTACATGAGGGTTCTTTCCATATGCAGCAATTGTGTGCTGTGGTGTTGGGGTCATTAAGTCTTCTATTCCGCTTTCCATGGTGATGGTTTGTAATTGTTTTGGTCATTATTGTTGCTTTTGTTTACAGCCAGTGAGTATTCAGGAAGTGTAAACAGTGGCACACATCCTCCTCTACCCAGAAGCCCCTCTACGGCCAGCCAGACAGACCTCACTTCTACCTTACTTCAAAGAAAACAGGAAAAAAGTTCAACTCCACACAGTTTCCTACTGAGTCTTGTTAAAACGGTGTGTAAAAAAAAAAGAGGCACTTCAAAGGACCGGTGCTGCTGACTGTCTCGAAAGCACAGAAAGGATTTTTACTGGCCTGTTCTAGGTTATTAATCTCTACTGCACCTCACTAAATCTTAATTAGTCTGATGATAAAGAAAAAAAAGTCAACTAACAAAAACAACATAAGATCTTACAGCTAATATCCATCAAAAGTTTATGAACATTTCCCTTTGGTAATCATCCAGTTGTGTTGTTGCTGTTTATTCAGTCACTCTTTGCTCCATGGAAGAGAAGAAATATGCTCAGCGGTCATAAACATGCATATGTTCAATGACAGCCCGTGTATGAATGTGTGTGAACATGGTGTCCTGCCATGTGGCTAGAACATTTTATGTTACAGTTATAAATCAATTTATTTTAGTTTAGTTTAGATGATGTGCATATATTCATGTTTTCCTGCACCATTATTTTAATTAAATTATTTATTTGAGTCCATTTTATGGGCAGCGTGGTGGTGCAGTGTGTAGCACGTTCGCCTCACAGCAAGAAGGTTGCTGGTTCGAGCCTCGGCCTGGTCAGGAGTTTGCATGTTCTCCCTGTGTGGGTTTCCTCCGGGTATTCTGGTTTCCCCCCCAGTCCAAAGACATGCTGTATAGGTGAATTGGGTAGGCTAAATTGTCCGTAGTGTATGTGAATGAGTGTGTATGAGGTGTTTCCCAGTACTAGGTTGCAGCTGGAAGGGTATCCGCTGCGTAAAACATATGCTGGATAAGTTTGCGGTTCATTCCGCTGAGGTGACCCCAGATTAATAAAGGGACTAAGCTGAAAAGAAAATAAATAACACCTTTTTAGTCTTTCTAATTTAAAAATAATAATTTAAAAACATAAAATTAAAATTCTATCATTATTTAATTCATCCTCCACTTGTTCCAAATCTGTTTGAGTGTGTTTTTTTCTGCTCAACACAAAAGAAGATAATGATAAACAGGGGCATCGCTAAATGGGAGGACAATTCTAACCTAGCAAACAATTTTGTGTTTAGTAGACGTCTAATAGACATCAACGTAGACAGCTTGGCTAAAACAAGGCTAAATTGGGCTGTCAGTGAAAATCTAATGGACATCTAAGAATAGCCCAACACTAGACTAGTCGTCAAATAGACAGATTAAACAGACTTTACATGTGTAGTCATTCATTTCTGTTTATTTATTTGATGACTAGTCTAGTTTCGGCCTATTCTTAGACGTCTATTAGATTTTCACTGACAGCCCTAATTTAGCCTTGTTTTAGCCAAGACGACTATGTTTGGACGTCTATTAGTAATCTATTAAGCATCTTTTAAAAACAAAAAATACTCGCTGGGAAGGGCCTACAGACTTTGGGAGCCCCAGCTTTATTAATAATAACAGTATTAGCAGGGGGTCCAATCTCAAATATTCTTTTATAGGGGCCAAAATTGCTAGCTGTGCCCCTCCTTGTGTTCAATTAATTTATAAAAGGGAACCACTTAAGCCTTGTTTATACTCGACGCGTCCGCTAGTTCGCTTGAGTGCGCGCGGAGAATCTGACATCATCGCGGAGTTTGCGGATGTTCGCTTTGAGTGCGCGCGACATAATTTCGGCTGGCGGTGCGCACGGCATTTTTTGAGACCCAAGCGAACAGTGCGCGCGGCGCCGCATCTGGTTTGAGTTGAAATGAACCACTTTGAAGAGATTTTGTCTGAAACAGGTACACCTGTACAGACATCTTTGTGATCCGTGATGATAGAGATAGCCTGATGAACAATAATTTTTGGCTAGAAATTGCAACAGCAGTGGAAAAGGAGGAAAGTTTTTGTTAAAAAGTTTGGAAAAACCTGAGGGATAGTCTGTTAAAGCCAAAAGAGGCCATGGCAAAAGTTGAAACCCAGCTACACAATTACAGAAATATGTTTTTCCACCATTTATAGGTTTTACACTGATGTATATATTACAATTTTGAATTTAAAACAATTTAATAATTACAAAACTATAATTAAGGATCAAATTATTTCTTTGATAACTGGGAAAGAATATTTGAACCTATCAGTTTACAATATACTGATGCCCTGTTTTTCTAGGCTTTATTGGTGATACTGATCAGGATTGTTGGACTATTATTGCCTTTTTAGCATAATAAGAGGACAGAAACTAGCCAGACATAATGTGAGAATTGGGAGCGGGCTAAATAAAAAAAAAAAACATCTGTATTTTTAAGGAAGTGTGCTTTTTTTTGCTTTTATTCTTGCCATAATAGAAATATATTTGTAGAGCAACCCATTTTCTCTCCTCATTGATATTTTAATAAACTTTGATAGGTAAAACAGTCCGAGATATGAACAAAAGCAAGTGATGCATCAAAGTTTGATTAAAACAAACCTTGAATGGTTATAAAAATCCTTATAATCATTAAAATAATTTATAAAAACAATAAAAATAATTCGTTTAAAAATCTTAAATGATATTAATGATATGACGAAGTTCCGGAAACTTTCTACTTCTCTGTTTATCTGTCTGACTTTACGGTCAGTTACTTTTGACCGCCCCCTGTCGTTTTAAAGAATATCACAACGGCGAATGCGGCAAGTATAAAAGCCTCGTCCGTTTCGCGAGGTGCGCGTGCAGTCAGCGGAGGTGCGCGATGCGGCGCCAGGCGAAAGTATAACTCCAGCTTTAGTGTGAGTAAAATGTGTGGAAAGTTTAATTTTTCGCTGAACTACCCCTTTAAAAATTCCATTCTGTCTCTTTTGGTTTCTTTATAATTATTTGTGAAATTGGTTAAAGAGCAATAGTTTACTTTTTCAGTGTACACATGCATTTTTTTGTATATTATTGTGCAGGAAAATAGTCCAAAAACTCAACACTACACAGAATGTTGTCCAATCAGATGTTCTTTATAATGGTTATGTCATGCTCCCTAATTTTTCATCTGCCAGCAACTACTAACAGAATACTGACAGTTTGAACTATGGTTTAGAGGTGTAATCGGGCTATAAAAGTTAGGCCCGATATGGCCCGATCCCGACAGAATTTGGCCCGAGCCCAACAAGTAGGCTACATTTTGATTTACAGCATTTTAAAGGCCCGAACTCAACATTATTCAAATGTGCACATGCAGCTCTTTTGCCTTTTTTCAAGAATGAGTCATTTCTACGCGTTTTAACATAATTTATTTATAACAAACGTAAGCTATAGGCCGCTTGGAAGTTGAAACAAAGAAATAAAAGAAGTCCTCTGTAACATTGTAACATCTCAGCACTCTAAATAGGCCTAGGTACATACACTTAGCAATTATTATGATGGGTATTTAGCAATAACGAAATTAAGATAAAGGCTCTGCGGGATTTGGTTCGCCACTTCTCTTCACAATCTGGTGACAGTGAAGCTGAATAATAAAAGAATAATGCCAGCATTAGCCCATATACTCTGTCTACATTATGCATTTATGGTTTAATTAATATTAAGTTATAATTTGAAAATCCTTTATTCACCAAGATTAGGCTACGTGTTTTTGTGGAGGAACATTATTTAATCCACTGTAAATGGCTTTAGCGTAGTCCTGCACTCACTGAGCAGCATTGAACACCCTTTCACTGCTGCTGCTACAGGCCGGGATGCATAGTACTGATCTGGCTAATTTTGCAAGTTTTGGGTATATTGTTTGATCATCTTTCACCAGCCAAGAACATCATTTCATTTTCCATGACAGCGGTTTCATTGTAGCGAGTGAAATCGTCATGTTCCCTATCAGCTTGCTGTACATTGCTGTTTAGCGCTCTACCGTAACACGCAGTGTATGAGCGACTGTCGAAATATCTTGCCGGCTAGAATGACCATTCTTTTTGAACT
Source organism: Danio kyathit (assembly GCA_903798195.1). Lineage (NCBI taxonomy): Eukaryota > Metazoa > Chordata > Actinopteri > Cypriniformes > Danionidae > Danio > Danio kyathit. The sequence continues at coordinate 46,061,592 of LR812539.1, forward strand.
GTCAGCTTGCCTGACCACAGTCAAAATTTGCTCTTTATGACTTCTCCGTCATCATTTGTTTCACCTTTGTAGGGATGGTTTTTAATGTTGTAACAAACGATTTGATAACTTTCTCACGCTAATCGAAATGCCTTACATGACTTAGCCCGAGCCCGGACCGACCCCGTCTAACATGATAGAAATTAAGCCTGAACTCACCTGAACCCGTTGGCTTCCTTCGTGTTCGGGCAAAGATCTTCAGCTCTACTATGGTTATTCTTTCAACAGGAACAACTGCACTTGTTTGTGATGCCTTATAGGGATCCTATATTAATCCTTTTACAAGATGTAAGATAAGTCTTTGGTGTTTCTAGAATTTGCCTGTAAAGTTTCAGCTTAAAATACAAATCAGATCATATATTATACCATGCTAAAAATGTCAATTTTGGCGTCAGAGGAAGTTGTAGCTTTTTGTAGCCTGTGCCTTTCTGCCCACCCACCATTGCGACATGTGTGTCTGCTTTACCTGCGTCACAGATAAACAGCACAGTGACAGGTGCTGTTTCTCAATATACATTCTTCAGCGTTCTTGCGTCCTTGTGTTCTTGTGTAACGCCATCATCAACCGCCCACAAGACCACCAGAAGAAGGAAAGTTCAGAGATATAACTCATTTATCTCAGGACGGTAAAAGTAAACATTAACATGAAAATCTTAATAAAGAAATAAACACATTAAGGGTGTTTATTTGCTGAAATTTGTATTAAAATATGTTTTATTTGTATTGCTCAGTATATTTGTAAGGTTTTTCTTCATGTTATATATATTGAAAAGGGGAAAAACAATAAATTGTTGTAAGAATGCTGTAATGTTAAATAATTTTCCGGTAAAAAATATGTAAAGTTCATGTGACCATCAGGAAAAATGCAGCATCTCAATTCTCACAGGACATGTTCTGTGTTCTTGCAAGTCTCCTGAGTTCGTTCTTCCGAGGTGACCTGGCAAGGCTGCTCTCCAGGAGAACGCAAGTCCGTTCTCTGAGTTCTTGGAATTGAGAAACAGCCAGAGAGGCACCAAATGTAGCACAGATTCAGTTTATGTGTTTATTTAAGCCATTCTGCAATAATGAGTCACACATAGATTAGATGCCTTTACAAAGTTCACAATCTTCACACTCACGTTTAACTTTGCACACACTGAAATGAAATGAAATGAAATGAGTGTAGTTGACTCAAAATTGACTTAAAGTTAATTCTACTTGTTTGAAAAGAGTTTGAACTCAGTGTTGAAGGTAATGAGTTAATCAAATACCTCATTACCTTAACTTAAATGGAGTAAGTTCAGAGTACTCATATAGATTTTTTTTTTTTTTTTGACTCAAATGGTTTGTAGCAATCGGTTTCCTCAAATGGTTTGAGTTGCCTCAACTTATTGGGTTTTACAGAACTTAGTTGGTTTGAGTTCTCTTCATTTATTGGGTTTAACTGTGCTCAAATTGCTTCGTTTACTCAAATGGATTAAGTTCACAGTACTCATTAGGATTAGTTTTTGAACTTAAATGGTTTGTTGCAATCGATTTCCTCAAATGGTTTGAGTTACCTTAACTTTTTGGGTTTTACAGTGCAGTTGTTGCAGGTCTACTTGCAACAAATGTGACAGGGTACAAGTTAATATACACTGCTGTATGGATACCCAACGCAATCTCATGGCAATTCAAAAACTTGATTTAGTGGCTAATTCGTATAAATTCATACAATCTAATTCGTACAATTTAGTTTGTTTACGTTTCGTACATTTATATTTGTACTGACACTGTGCAGCTGCGGTGATTCCAGCGGTTATGAATTATTGATTTTACTCTCTTTTCTGTACTACAAACATGCACAGTTTTAAAAATGTTTTAAACTTGTAAAACTCATTCTTAAGCTGCAGCTGATCACAGAGAGTTGGAACAGATCATTTAATCCCAGTTTTTTTTTTTTTTTTTTTGTGCAAATTCTGTCTTGTATTTATCCACGTCAAAGCAGTAAGTAAATCAGCATACTATCATCTCAAAAACATTGCAAGAATTAGATGCTTTGTTTCCAGTAAAGACTTAGAGAAACTTGTTCATGCTTTTATCAGCAGCAGGGTGGATTACTGTAATGGACTCCTCACTGGCCTTCCCAATAAGACAGTCAGACAGTTGAAGCTCATCCAGAATGCTGCGGCCAGGATTCTGACCAGAACCAGAAAATCACAGCACATCACACCTGTCCTCAGGTCTTTACACTGGCTCCCAATTACATTCAGAATAGATTTTAAAGTATTATTACTTGTCTAAAAATCACTAATAAGCCTAGGACCTCAGTACCTTACAGATATGCTCACTGAATACAACCAAACAGATCACTCAGATCTTTAGGATCAAATAAACTAGAAATTCCAAGTGTCCAGTCAAAGCAGGGTGAATGCGCCCCCTGCTGGAGGAATCAGCTTCCAGAAATGATCAGATGTGCACTAACATTAGGCACATTCAAATCAAGACTGAAAACACATCTGTTTAGCTGTGCCTTTACTGAATGAGCACTGTACGTCCGACAGATTGCACTATTGTGTCTGTCTTTTCTTTTTCATTCTTTTATAACCTGTTTTACACATTTTAATCTGTTTTAATCTGTTTTTTAATCATTTTTATTGTTTGTTTTTATTTTCTTATACTTGTCTCTTTTTTTCCTGTTATGTAATGCACTTTGAATTGCCACTGTTTATGAATTGTGCTATATAAATAAACTTGCCTTGCCTTGCCTTACTAAGGAGACATGTAAATATGCACCGGTCAATCAAATCAATTCAAACGGCACTCCTATATCATGTTGTGTTGGGCCTCAAAATCAGGAGTATTTAGGTCCTATTTTAACGTCAGGAAATGACTGTGGACATACTATAGCGACCCACAGTTCTGTCCAAACAGCTTCCAAAAGTTCTGCATCAAAGAAGCCCTTTAAAGAGGTGGTTCAGAGAGTATTTTTAAGGCTTGGTTGTTTTTATAAGATGCAAATCAATGTGTGCTCATGCTTCATTTGCAAAAAACACGTTATTTTTTCATATATCTTACTTTGATTATATGCAGCTACTCAGCTGTCATATTTCCTAGTTCCTCTGAAGAGACTCTGACTGGTCAGCTAACATGATGTGCTGTGATTCGCAGATTGGCTCCACGTCACCATGAAAAGCGTCACACCCCTACAAGCACAACTTTTGTGCTGTGTAGCTGTTAAACAGTAGCTATTAGACATATCAGTTTGTGCCTAAATCAGACAGAAAATGACAGAGGACACAGCTGAACCTCACGCCTGTTCTATAAAATAAAATCTGACAAGTGTCAGATATGTTCAGGATATAAGCATTTGTAAGTAATATGAAATGTTCACTTATCTTTTGCGAGTTCGTTATTTGAGATGTAGAATGGAGAGAAAGAGGTCGCATAGAGAGACACTGCAGCGCTGGTGAAGATTGTGGGTGTTTACAGAGGTTTTACTGATAAATTTGAATTTGTAGCTAAATTGCTAATGGTGCCGAACATCATTTCCCGTTGTTTACATCCTTGCTACAACATACCATTAACGCTCGAAACTGTACATGTAATAGATCAATTTTAACAAATAAAAAGACTTACAGGTTGTAGCTCACAATCCACAGCTTCGTCTATTCTGTTTGGAGCTGCTCCTTGTTTGAGGAGTTTTTAGCGAATCCAGCACTGAACTGGAAGAGATTCTGGAAGCTCTCCTTTGTCAAATGCTAGCTATATATGTATATATATATATATATATATATATATATATATATATATATATATATATATATATATATATATATATATATATATATATATATATATATATTAGTGGTGGGCCGTTATCGGCGTTAACGTGCTGCGTTAACGTGAGACTCTTATCGCGCGATAAAAAAAATATTGCCGTTAATCTATTCTCAAGTTGGGTGGGAGATGGGTCTATTCTACGCAAGCTATGATGACTTTCACCTTGATAGTTTAGCGCGGATGTATACCTGACCAGTGAGCCATCTGGGAAAGAAGTGCCCTTCTGAATCAAATCAGCAGGTTGCCTGACTCTAACTGCAGTTCAGCAGTTTCACTTTAACTCACGAACATTTAATTCATGCCTTCGTGACAAACTGGGGTATTAGACGCAAATAAATGAGTAAGGACAGGTGAGAGTGTTATGGAATTTAATAACGCACGCCAAATGAGAAGAAAAAAAACTTCCGCATTTCGCTATGTGTGTGTGTGTGTGTGTGTGTGTGTGTGTGTGTGTGTGTGTGTGTGTGTGCGTCTGTGCGGTCCTTTACTGACAGCCGCCTGTGTGGATCTTGTCGGAAAATATGGCGAAAAGTCCTACATGACGAGAATAGTTTGTCAGTATTGCCACTAATATCTGCATACTCCACGTCTCAATTCCATTTCTGTTTAGTTCAGTTATGACTTTAGTTGCATTAAGCAATCAAAAATCGCTGTTTACATGGTAGACTCTTAATCAGAGTATTGTTTTAATCATATTAAAATCGTATTAAAGTATTGTTGCCCATGTAAACATACTCAATGTTTGACACACCATCAGGGCTCTGTGAACTTGCCCTTGTGAAGCAGCATTTTCTGTATGTGCGTACATCAAAAGCAAGTTTGAAATCGCTGTTTGGAGCTTATGTAGGCCTACAGTTCAACATTCATGTTTAAATGAATATACAGTTAGTAAACACAAGTACATCTTATTGAACATCCTTTATTTTCATCACCAATTATCATAGTAGAACAGTTTCTCAAGCAGTTTGTGATGCATTTTGGAAACAGGAGATGAGCCCCTGTCTAATGCGTCACCTGGCTTGAGAAACCCATTCTCAAAGACTTATTATTTGGGTAGCACACATATTCTGAATGCCTTCGGCAGAATTCAAATGAGCCATTTTAATCTAGATAAAAAAAATTATCTATGCCCACCTATAATATATATATATATATATATATATATATATATATATATATATATATATATATATATATATATATATATATATAAATTCTTTGGAACATAATTCAAACATCTCTCTTTGTGCCATGTCCTTAGGAAGCCCAAATACAGAAACAGAAGAAGATCTGTGGAAATAGCACCCTTTGGAAGGCATTTTAGCTTTCTCTGCTATAACATTACACCTTTGCTGTATGCGCACGGTGAATGTACGTAACCTGAAGCATGTGTGATCTCACTAGCCTGGATATTTTGTTTGTAGTCCCCAAACTTTGTTCGCTGTAGGCTTTGCAAAGCTAACTCTGTAAAAGCCAATGTCTTCCTTTGCATTGAACTTTAAACATTACATTACATTCAGAGATGTTATGTTCCCACATATACGTTACATATGAATAAAGTTTAAAATATGATATCGTAGTGCTCCACCCCTTTAAGTCTTCCAACAAAATCAGGGGATTGACTTGTGGCCTAGGTCAGTCTAAAATAATACATTAAGTATTAAGTATTATCACAACCTAATTTCCCTATAAACATAATCTAATAGAAAATGTACAGTAACATACGTTTTGTTTTTTAGGTAAGTTTATTGTGTTTACCTTATTTTACTGGAAACAAGTCTCGCCTTTTACCTCAACAAACTGGAGGTGGTGTGTATTTCTCTCTCTTGCTGTATTTTTGCTCTTTTTCATTTATCTTTACATGTGTATTTGTGCAATGTGTATATATCTGTGCTTGGAATGGTTGCTTATGAGATCATTTCTTTTGCTTTGGGGGAGGAAGTGTTTTTTTTAGTGAATAAAAGCACTTCCTTCTCCCTCACAGGCCCGGATTTTATGTTTATCCATGTCGTGAGAACGCTACCATGTTGTAATGCCTTTTCCATAATTAGGCTGATGGCAGGAAGCTCAAACTAAATAAATTGGTGTATAAATGGTGGAATGTGGTAAGGAACAAAATTACAAGACAAAAAAAAGGGAGGTAAAAAGCTGTCGTACATTTCCAAAGATTGACTTTTGGCTTAAAAGGACAACTTTGGCATTGTTTGTTTGTTATCTTCATCTGTGTTGCTCTGTTACAGTGCTCCAGTGTTTTGAGCTGAGCTAAAGTTGTAATTGTTTCCGTACCCTAACACGGGGCTCTCTGAGTGGCTCGTTTCCTCTGTCTAATCAGGCAGATCTATTGAACACTGATCACTACGTTTTTGTCAGGATATAAAGTGCACTTGAGTGGTTCTTCCTTGTCTGATTGGTACAATCACAAATTTACATCGATCAGAGTTGAACATTTGTTTCTTATCTTGTCATCACATGATTAATTGGTACCTTCTGCCTGTTCAGCAAGGAATGCATGACTGAGATTTGTTTTTAACAGCTCAGCTGACACTTGTCTGTGCTAGTTTTCAGTTTATATACAGTTTTTCTTGTTTGCTTTGACCTGGTTAAAGAAACTAGGATCCACTCCATTTTCCTCATCACTATCCCATCAGAGCAGAAGACATGTCTTGCAAATGTGCAAACTCTTTCTCATTGGATTGACACATTTTCCCCAACATTTTTCAAAACAGTTAACACGGATGTTATTCAAGCAGTCCAAAATCCATTGTTTTAGCTATGGTAACCAAACAGAAACTATCTATTCCTAACCATTAGAAACTACCAACATCAGTATGAAATCACTGAACCACTGGTTTGACACACCTTCACACAAATCTTCAATTAGCAATCTGTCTGCAAACCTTATAAAAACAGTGGAAGGTCTGTGTTGTTCTGTGCCAGCATGGATGGAGGAAGTCAACAGTGGCTATGTCTTATACTCACAACATGTGTTTTATCTAATATTTACAGTATTTTATTATTTTTGTCTGTTTTCTTTTTTAGAGTACAGTTTTTCTTGATTGCTTTGATGCAGCCATCAACTGAAACTCCACATTTTCAAAACAGTTAACACACAGGCCTAAACAGCAGCTCTCATGGTCAAAATGACATATTTTGCTTGTAAAATGCACATACCGTGTCAAACATTTAAAATATGCAACAAAAGCTCATTTTACCTTCAAGCAATACAACTTGCAAACAAGTATGAGCTCTTTCAATTAATCATTTCCCAATGGCAGAGATGTATAAAGTACTAGAGACCCAGACTTAAGTAAAAGTACAAGTGCTCTATCAAAAAAGTGACTTGAGTAGAAGTTGAAGTGCTCTTTAAGCACAATACTTAAGTGGAAGTACTAAAGTATTCAACATTTTTTGTAATTAAGTATTGCAAGTAGTTTATTTAAAAATTTACTACTCAAATACTGAAAGTAAAAGTACAAGTATTGCATTATGTAGTTATTCTTAAAAACAACAAAAAGAACCATGGTTTCCGATTTATAATATAAATAAATAAATAAATAAATATATATATATATATATATATATATATATATATATATATATATATATATATATATATATATATATATATATATATATATATATATATATATATATATATGCAGCATGATATGAACCGCGGGTAGCTAACGGTAGATAACTTATCTAGCTCTTATGGATAGCTCAAACTGCTGTTTTGTGTATTATATCATCTTTAACTTGACATGTTTCTTTAAATCCGACGGTTGAGTATGCACTTCATTCTATATGAACTGTCTTTCACTCCGACAAATGCAAACATTGGTTCTAAATAGGGTCACGGGTGGTCTTTTTCCTCATCGCCATGAACAGTTGAAAGTGAAGGAGTTGAAGATGGAATTTCTGGGTTTTCCATGTCTAAAACAAACTAAAGTGCTCTCTCTTCTTTGATCATCTGATCAATGAATGATTGATTCATAACATTTTTATAATTGTAATGAGTAACGATGCAAAACATAAAAAATCTACTGGAGTAAAAGTATTAGGCTCACCGAAAATATGTACTGAAGTAAAAGTAGAAGTAGGAGAAAAAAAAACAATACTCCAGTAGAGTACCTTCTACAACCTTTTAGTACTTAAGTACAGTAGTGAAGTAGTTCTACTTCGTTACTATACATCTTTGCACAATGGACAACAAAACACAGAACTCAGTGTGAATAACTGCACCATTGCTTGCCATACAATACTATACATACTGTACATCTAATAATATAAGAAAAGGAACCCAATGCAACCTAATGTAATCGTCTTCAGTCACATATCGACACCTGTCCATCGGCAATAAGAGTCCCCGGTAACCGGACCAATTATTGTCACGGCCACACAAGGAAGACAAAGGAGGTCAAGTCGTTAAGGTATTTATTCAAATGGAGCATCAACAGCAGAGGATGAAGCAGATGAGTGGTGATGCTGTGAGAGAATCTCACACACAAAGTTCAAAGAAGTAAGTACAGTTCTTGGGTAACACCAGCATACACATATAAACACCTTGAGCAGGTTGCTTTGCATCTGTGGAGAAGCACAGGAGAAAACAGGAGAGCCGATGAGAAAGACCATCTGACTTTGATTCCAGCCAGTGAGTGACTGGAAGAAGTGAGACTTTATAGTGAGTGGGTGATTGGGATTGCAGGTGTGGGCTGTTAATATTCAGGTGACGGTTCACGTGAGTGGTGTGTGGTGGCTGGTGATTGGTTGGGGTGGTTGGGACTGCAGGAATGAGCCGAGGGTGTGTCAATTAAGCTGCGGTCACACTGGACTTTTCTCCCCATAGACTTCCATTCATACGCATGCGAATGTGTCAGACCGGAAACGCAAGGTCATGCGTCAAGTTTCGCAGGTCACTGCAGTTGAGACGAATCGAGGATCAAAACATGACCTTTTTGGACAGAAATTTAAAACACAGACCAATCGCTTGCTTTTTTTAATGTCTAATCATCTTGTTTAATCCCACCCCTTTTCGCAGCGCCGCACGAATTATCGCACTGTCAAACTCTAGTGTGACCGCAGCTTTATAGGGTCACACTGTCAAGATGCGGTCACACCGCACTTTTCTCCCTATTGATCTCCATTCATAAGCATGCGAATGCATCAGACTGGAAATGCAAGGTTGTGCATCAAGAAATCGCATCATGTGACTGCGTGAGACCAATCGAGGATCAATAGTCATTTGTTTTGACTACATTTACATCATATAGAAATATATATAATGTTCATTGTGTCGGTGGGTTGGAAAGTTTAAGCTTGGTGAACTCTGACCTGCGAAATCGCATCACATGATTCCGTGAGACCAATAGAGGATCAAAACATGACCTTTCTGGACAGAAATGTAAAACATGGACCAATCGCTCGCTTTTTTAAATGAGAAACTTGACGCACGAACTTGCATTTCCGGTCTGACACATTCGCGTGCGTATGAATGGAAGTCTATGGAGAGAAAAGTCCAGTGTGACCGCAGCTTTATATGTAGGTCATTTGCATCGCGCTACTTGCATTGTATTTTCATTGCCTCATACAATGAACACCACATATAGTTCTATATGATGTGAAAGTAGTCAAAACAAATGACAACAACACAGTGTTGTTGTTTTTTCACAACAGCACAGTGGATAACAGTAAATCTAATTAAAATGTATTATTATTACTGTTTATTTCTGATTGATTTTGTGTTAAATAAATTCCAATCTTTTCAAATCTTTTTATTTTTATTTTTAAGCACAATATAAGATAAAAAAATAAACAAATTAAAAATGAATAATTAATAATATAATATATTTCTTGTAGAAAACCATCCAAATGACTACTAAAAAAAAGTACCTTAACTACCCCAAAATTTGTGGCATTGTACTTGTTTCGAATCACATGTACAGTATGCTGCAATATTTTTAATGTATTATTATGTAATAATATCAATAAATCCAAATGTGTTTTAAATTAATATGAAGCATTTAAAGAAGCATTTCTTTAGTCCTGTTAAAAGTACTTCAGAATTATCATAATGTCAGTAAGCCAAGGGATGTCAAGAGTTGCACCCTTGCAGAGTTTAGTTCCAACCTTGCTTAAACACACTTACCTGTAGGTTTAAACAAGCCTGAAGGGCTCAATTAGTTTGATCAGGTGTGTTTAATTAGGGTTAAAGCTAAACTGCAAAGCTGCGGCCCTCTAGGAACTTAGCTTGACACCTGTGCTGTACGTGTATAATGCTTTTATTTTTAATGGTGTCCCAGATCGATTTGGAGGATCTTATGTTTGTCCAAAACATTAGACTGCAGGTTGTAACCGAGGCACAGTGCAATTGAGAGCTTGCAATGAAGTGTTTGCTGAAAGATTAGTAAGCCATATTTATTGGATCTGACAGCAACTACAGTACATCGCAAACCATAAATAAACTATTTTATAATGCTTTGTCTGTAAAAAGAGGTTTTAGATGGATTTTGTTTTTACTAAATTTAGATGCAATAGTATTTATACTTTTTTTTCAATGACACGAGCCAATCATAATATTGGGCAAAAGGCAAAAGGGGCCCACAAATGGCAAAATGGTATTGTTTCTTTTTATTTGTATATATTTGTGTGTGGAAAAACTTTAACAACTTGGGATTGTGTCTCAGCCTGCATTATTGCATACCTGCCAACATTTGTCTTTGAAAATCTAGGAGACTGGGCGGGGGATACCAGAGATGGGAGTAAGTCACACATGTGCAAGTCTCAAGCAAGTCAAGTCAATTTTTTTCAGACTCAAGTCAAGTCAAGTCACTGTTTATTTCAAGTAACGTCAAGTCATAGCCTGGTCTAGCAAGTAGCAAGTCACGTTCAAGTCAATCAATTTATATATATGTATATATATATATATATATATATATATATATATATATATATGAACACACATTATGAGATTAATTAATCTTTTTTACATACAATTTATGAAATATTGGCAAACATATCAATTAATCTGAATAAAAACATTGTAAGTGTAGCTTACGTTTGTGAAGTGATGCCGTGCTGCTTTTCAGTGTAGTTTTTTTTTTTTTCAAATTACAATATGACAAAACAAATTACAAAACTGCCGTTTGATTGGAGGACAATCGTCTACTCTCATGGACTGCAGGTTTTAAATGAGATGAAATGCTCAGGTACCACAAAAACATGGGCTGACGTGATATCCATTGTAATGGACACAGGGTCAGAAGGGGTTAGGTGTAGTGCAAAAACAAAAAATACATGAAAAAAACATCCTTTATTTGGTACTAATATGTCCTAAATACAATTAAAGGAGCAAATGTTGAATTGCCCTATATCCCTTATTTTACCTAAAAACTGCATTCAAATCTATCTTGAAGATGCAGTTTTGTTGTTTTGCAAAAATGCAGACTAAAACACATACTTCCAATGAGCTTGTGTAGCAGAATACTTTGAAGCGCTCAAAAAATGCTCAAATAAAAATATGGTGTGGTACTTTATATATACAGTTGAAGTCAGAATTATTAGCCCTCCATTGAATTTTCTTTTCTTTTTAAAATGATGTTTAACAGAGCACATGTTTACTGTGCATTTTCACAGTATGTCTGATAATATTTTTTCTTCTGGAGAAAGTCTTATTTGTTTTATTTGAGCTAGAATAAAAGCAGTTTTTAATAAAAAAAAACATTTTAAAGTCAAAATTATTAGCCCCTTTAAGCTATATATTTTTCAATAGTCTACAAAACAAACCATTGTTATTCAATAACTTGCCTAATTACCCTAACCTACCTAGTTTAGCTAATTAACCTAGTTAAGCCTTTAAATGTCACTTTAAGCTGTATAGAAGTGTCTTGAAAAATATCTAATGAAATATTATGTACTGTCATCATGGCAAAGACAAAAAAAAATCAGTTATTAGAAATGAGTTATTAAAACTATTATGTTTAGAAATGTGTTGAAAAAATCTTCTCTCCCTTAAACAGAAAGTGGGGGGGGGGGGGGAGGGGATAAACAGGGGGGCTAATAATTCTGACTTTAACTGTATATGTAGCATGAAACTGTACATACTGTAGTACTATTGTTTCTTTTAGTACCTTAATATGCCTTGCATCTGAGGCCTCTTGCTGCAAGTAGGTGTGTGGTTTGGGTGTGGCGATGTCTCTGTGTCCTCTTCCACTGCAGGGACAGACGGTTGCGACGCACACGTTAACACTGCGCTCAAACGCTTTCTGACAGCTTTGGCATATGCCACCCGCTAATTACAGTGCCAGTCCTCCCCCACTGCTGTTTACTCACCCTTCACTGCTTTATCTGAATTAGCCTGACGAGCCACTGCACACTTATTCACGCACACATTTACACACATATTTAGTCAGCTGATGGTGCAGGGATCGATACCTCTTTGGATCTCTGAATGTCTCATACTTACATTTTAAGAGTTCCTCAAGTCATTCTAAACTAGCACATACACACATTTCTTATGATGGTGAGCAACCTTTCATATTTATGTTTCACTGATAGTCATTCTCCTTGTGCATTATTCACACAGTTATTGTTTTGGAGAACCTTTACAGGAAGGAATTCAGAATTCAACACAGTTAATATTGTAATAGAACAAAATTAGTTGTAGAAAAAAGTTTACAAAAATGCAAGGTAACACTTTATTTTGATGGTCCATTTGAGTATTAGTAGACTGTCTGCTTAATATCTGTTGACACTGACATGTAACTGTCCTTCAACAGACATTTAACTGACTATAAGAAACTTTGCAATTACATGTCAACTTACACTAACCCTAACCCCAACCCCAACCCTAACCTCAACCTAACAGTCTACTTATAATATAATGATAATTAGTTGCAATGTAACTTAAATTCAACAAACGGACCGTCAAAATAAAGTGTGACCAAATGCAATACTTTTTTGCAGATATACCAATAGACTTCTATATTAAGCCTGTAGAAGCTCATTTAAATGGATTTTTATTATGGCCCGTTTCCACTGACTGGTACACTACGGTATGGTATGGGTCGGTATGGGTCACCTTTATCAAGTTTGCGTTTCCACTACCAAGGGTACCCTTTTGGTGGGCGTGGTGTACGACAGAAAGTTTCAGTCGACGTCATTCTCGCTCGAATAAATGTCTACAGTAAAGCTGTACAGGTTGTTCAACATAGCCCACAGTCAGTGCAAACCTCTCATCTGTCTGTAATCTTCACCAGCACATGTAGCCTCTGTTAGAGAGTAATTCTGTCATTCTGAGTTCATAATAGTCCAAAAGGCAATGATAAACATGGCAGTTTGTTCGTGATTCAGGTTGCTGAAACAATTTGCTCCTATATTTTGTCGGGCTTCTTTTTTTCCGTGATTCACTCTCGCGTTTGTCTTTTTCTTTTCTAAAAGGATCAGATGTCGAATACACTTCAATAATCACACACACGTTATTATCATCAGCTCAAGAAGTTCGTTATATCAAATATAGACGCGATCGCAAGCTCCCTGGAGAAAGCGAAAACCACTCGCACAGGACAAGGCAGATTTTGCTCTTCTTAGCTTTGTGGCTGTGCATCAAGACAACAAGGTTTGTTTGAGCTCGGGTCATCCATGGCTTGTTATTATATGCATATAGTTTTACGGTATAATGTCTCGGCTGTCTATTAAAAACATAGCGGTTCCTTTGTTTTCATTCTGGCTAGCTCCACAAGATGGTGATGTAGCTCTGTAACCAATCAGCATTCAGCTGCGCGTGTAGCTCCACCTTTTGGTACCCTTTCTCGTGTTTTGGTACCCTTTCAAAAGGGTGCCGAAAAAGTGGTACACTATGGTACGGTTCGGTACACTTTTGACAGTGGAAACAGCCATAAAAGCGTACTGAACCGAACCGTACCACTCAGTGGAAATGGGCCATTAAATTTACGTTATTTTCTCTTTGTAAATCACCCAAAATAAAACCTGTCATCATTTACTCAGCGTTCACTTGTATAAGCACAACATGCATTTTTTATTTCTCTTAGCTATTTGGGCTTATTGGAACCTAATTAGAATAAAAATCTAAGTATCATCTTTTGATATGATGTACTTTTAAAGAAAAAATGATGTCCATATATGTGGACTTGTGGTCCGAATTTACATAAAACACTTTTTCCCAAATTTTCTTTTATGCATATTTAACATAGATTTTTTTTTTAACTTGCTTTGACCATCAGAGAGTAAAAACAAAAAATTTAAAAAAAATTTTTTTCCCATTTTGGACAGTTAAAAATAGGGTTTGGGACATTTCATATGCTGCAAAACATTTGCAGGAGGACACTGTATGTCTGTAACAAAATATAAAACATTCAAAGTATTTTAAATAGAGCCTATTTGAGTTTCTAATGAAGACACAAAAAAGTTATTTCAAAGAATTCTGGTTGATGATATCCATTGACTTCCACAGTGTTTTTTTCTCCCATAGTAATCTTCTTTTATGTTAAACAGAAGATACAGGTAGGAACTAAACTGCATGAGGGAGAATAAGTCATGAGTATCCCTTTAAGGTATTGTACACGTACAATGCAATAAATGGCAATACATGGGTTTATCAGTAATGGACATTGCATTGAGTTTACACAAAAAGATAATGTTTTAATAATGTAATGTGTATTTATATAGCGCATTTATCGTATATGGTCATACACCCAAAGCGCTTCACAATCATGAGTGTGTGTGGGGGGGATCTCTCCACACCACCATCAGTGTGTAGCATCCACTTAAATGATGCCATAGGGGGAGTGGAGAGGCAGTGATAGAACCAATTCAATGGATGGGAATGATTGGGAGACCATGATCGGTAAGGACCGATTGAGGGAATTTGGCCAGGACACCAGGGTTTCATCCCTACTCTTTACAAGAAGTGCCATGGGATTTTTAATGACTACATAGAGTCAGGACCTCGGTTTAACGTTCATCCGAAAGATGGCGCTCACTGACAGAATAGTGTCCCCTTCACTTTACTGAGGCATTAGAACCCACACAGACCACAGGTTGAGCACCCCCTGCTTGCCTCACTAACACCACTTTTATTTCCATTTTATCCATTTTATTTGTTTATTTCATTTTTTTTGCCCTCATAGTTCACCGACTGGTTTTGTACAGTAAATATGCTTGCATGTTACAAGTGAGATATTTTTGAATGAAGGGTGCATTACTTGATTTTAAAATAACTGAGAGAAACACACACTATCTACTATGTATGATTATTTATTGAACATCAACGTTGAACAACTGAAATTAAAACACACATTGCTTAAAACCAACAGTCAATTTTTTCCTATAAAAAAGTGAAAACAAATAACTTGGACTTTTGGAAACAAAATTAATTATTTTCAATGTTTTCAAAAGTAGGAAATATAATTTTCAATGTAAATATTTTATTGCAATAGAAAATATGCCTTCTCAAGGCATATCTGGGGCAGCTTCCAATCACCGTCAATTTAATGCAATGTGTCTTTACATACAATGATGTGTAGTTACATTTTTCGAGAGGTGCGCGGGTATGTGCTGCGCTGGACCATACCTGTGCATTTGATGCAGAAGTCTAAATCAGCCTTAACAGAGCAAGTTTATGTGACTCCACACGCAGTAGGGAAAGTATTTGAAAAAACTGACCTGGAAAAATTACATCGATTATAGGTTCTGAATGTCCATTTCGATTACTTTTCGAATAATCGCCCAGCCCTAATGTCAACTACCACTCAGTAGAGTATTATTAGATAATAACTTATTGTTAAGGACATGCATTCTTCTGACTATAATTATTTTTGCAGCTTCATTTTGGCTTATTCTATACTAACCCTAAACTTAAACCTAAAGCTGACCTAGCAGTCCTCAAACTAATACTCTAATGTGAGCTAATTGACATGGAAAATTTCTTTAAGTGAGTTATCACAGTGTAACCAACTAAGACAACAAAGTTGTTTTAAACTTTCATAAAAAAAAAATAAAAAAAAAATCGTACAAAATACATTGAATTGCAGTGAGCAGCAAAAAACATGTCTGCTGAGCACCATGTAATGAGCATTCATACGAGTTCAGTTCAGTACGATTTTAAAAAGGAGGCGTGGCACCTAACCCCACCCCTAATCCCAACCATCATTGGGTGATGAGCAAATCGTACTAATTTGTACGAATTAGATTGTATGAATTCATACGAATTAGCCACTAAATCAAAAAGTTACGAATTGCTGTGAAATTGATTTGGACACTTGAGTAATGCCTGTCAAAATATTGCTTTGACATCATAGGAATGTCACATTTAAAAAAATAAAAGAGCTGTAATAAAAATGTATTGTAAATTAAAATGTTTTTTTTTACTGTATTTTTTTCCTATTCGAATTTTTAAAAATCTTGGTGAGCATAAGAAACGTTTCAGAAACATTACAACAATCTTACATTATGCAATATGAAATTATTTAGGTTGCACATATTTGATCAAATTGTACATTTTTGTTGGAAAATGTATTGACAATCAAGCAGGGGTGCGTTTCCCAAACAACGACGTAACTCGCGGCTGAACTGTCATAGTGCGATGCATCGTTTGGCAAATGAACTATGTAGTGACGAGTGTTTCCCAAAACCCGTAGTTTCTCTGTCGCAGATCCATCGCTTGAACTACGTTTGTTATGACGCAAAACGCCCATAATGATGCTCTAAACGGGGTGGAGTAACTTCTTCAGAGAAGAACCCCATCATTTCTTTGTGCAAATTATATTGTTTTACACAAACACGCATTTAAAATAAAATCCAATATTAGTTTTGGTAAAAACATGCACTCGTTTTCCATATTAATTGAAATATTTGTAAATGGCACATATAGGGCCTGTGTTTGCTTTACTAATATTATTGAGAAGTTGAACATTACATATTCTATTCTAAAACATAAAATCACTTACAAAAGCTAACACTATTTTAATATCATATATAACTTATATAAATAAATAAATAATAAGGTGATTTATTATAAATTTATTTACTTTAATAATAATATTAATAATATTAAAGATGATGATGATGATGATTATTATCATTATTATTATTTAGGATATTGTTTATTTATTAAAAAAAATACAATTTCACATGCAAACCACAGCAGAAAGTTCTAACCAACAGGCCCATGTCATATACAGCAGAGAAACTTAATAAATAACCCATTATAAAATAAAAGAATTAACGTATGCTATGTTTTTTATTTTCACAAGCTTTGGAGACGTACTGTAACATAATTTGCGCTTTTAAATATACCTATAGCTTTCGCCATGAGGCTGTGTTCAAAATTATATCAATGTTTTCAAAGTGCACTGCGAAGGGAGCACAATTGTAAACATAAAGATCGCTAAAACTGAACTGTAAAAATACTTTGAAAGCAAATTACACCTAAGAGAGATTAACTTAATGCTTTTTTATTTTTAATAATTCCAGCTTTGAATGTTAGAATGTTCTAAATGAATAGGGCATAGGGGGGATAAGTGGGAATAGAACACAGCCAGGAACTATGCTTTTAACTACAGCTCCAGAGGTGTCGTTTCAAGAGCTCAAGTTTGCGACGCAGTTTGCGAATGTTCGTTGGAGCGATGGATTTGGGAAACAGCAAATCAAAGAACTATGTTTGTAACGACGAAACTTGCGACCTTAGTTGGCTAACGATGGTTTTGGGAAACGCACCCCAGCATGTGTATCTCTGTGCAATGTAAGTCCTAATCATAGTCCTGTACGTTTGTCTTAAAGGGCACCTATGATGAAAATCATCTTTTTTAAGCTGTTTGGACAGAACTGTGTGTAGGTATAGTGTGTCCACAGTCATATTGGGCTGATATAAACACAATAAGTATCTTTTTTAAATTTCCTGATGGTAAAATAGCATCCAAATCCCTCCCATTTTGAGGCCGACTGCAACTTGACGTAGGAGTGCGGTTTCCCCGCCCACCGAATTCATTGACAGCTGCGTATTAACATGTCTCGGTAATAACGTGTATAATCATATCAACAAGACAGGACGTGCGCAAAACAACCAAGAATAAAAGATCTGTTCAGTTCGCTAGGATCATCAATCATCATCAAATGTGATCAAGAATGAGTTTTACAAGTTTAAAACGTTTTTAAAACAGTGTATGTTTTTATGGATTATAACGATTTACTTCAGCTTTACTTTATTACCACAGTTGCATGTCAGTGCTTCAGTGGATATTAAGGTGTCCTGTCACATTTGCCATGCAAAAACAGTGCAAAGTTAAACGCACATGCTGTATGTGTGTGTGTGTGTGTGTGTGTGTGTGTGTGTGTGTGTGTGTGTGTGTGTGTGTGTGTGTGTGTGTGTGTGTGTGTGTGTGTGTGTCCGCTGTGTGTGCATATGTCTGTGTGTGTGCATGAACTTTGCAGAGATGGCAAAAGTACACACATCCTTTACTTAAGTAGAAGTACAGATACTCATGTTTAAAACGACTCTGGTAAAAGTAGAAGTACTGGCTACACTTTTGTACTTAAGTAAAAGTAAAGAAGTACCACCTCAAAAATGTACAAAATTAAAAAAGTAAAAAGTACTCATTTCAACCACAGTCCCAAAGACATGCGGTATAGACGAATAATAATTCAACTAAATTTGCAGTAGTTTATATGTGTGTGAATGTGATTGTGTATGGGTGTTTCCTAGCACTGGGATGCAGCTGGAAGGGTATCCACTGTGTAAAACAAATGCTGGAATAATTGGCGGTTCATTCTGCTGTGGCAACCCCTGATAAATCAGGGACGAAGCTGAAGGATAGTGAGATAGGTAGGTAATCATCCAGACGGAAACTCACAGTGTTCAGCATGTAGTTTTGCCGCTGTTAGATCAAAAACAACAGCTGCCATTCATGTTGATAACTCTGTCTATCTTTACAAATAATGTCTTACATTTTACACTGAATTCTGTCCAAAATATATTGATATTTTCTTTTGCTAAAATAAATTCTTATCAGGTATTTTTTTCAGGTATTGTGGTTATTTTACTTAATGAATAAACATTAAATATGTTACAGTTTTTCTCAGTCACTTTGGTCCATTTCTCAGATCAGAATTGAAATTCTCTAAACCCACTGTTCAATCTTCAGATAATCATTGTGTCACTTGTGCACATCAGAAAACCAGTTTCTCATTATGAACAAGTTGCAAATGCTTTTGTTCATCCATGCAAATGATTATGTGCAATTCTCTGATGTTACCTATATTTTCAGTTGCTTGTCATGTTGATCAAAATGTATTATTTTTATCTCTGTAGAATAGACTCACCCCCACAACATTTAATCGTTCAAATGCCTGAACAAGTTGTCTTAATATTTAGTCATAATGCATATTTTACATTTCTCCCAGGTGAATCTGGACTTTTTCTAATGAAGCTCTAAAAGGAGGTTGTCCTATGTTCACATTTTTACTTTTGTGTTTTCTTTGTGCTATGCGGTGCTCTCTTTTCCTTTCTGTATCAGAATGACATGATTTGGCAACTAATTACAGTACAAACAGCAAAAATATACACCAGAACAGCCCTCCAGAGAACACTGTTATTGACAACATGACTACTAAGTAATTTGAGTCTTATTCATATACAATGACACAAAGACATGTCATTCTGACGCCACTGACATATTCATTGACACAGAAATTTAGTTTTGAGAGATGAACTGAAGGATTTTGAGCAGGAGACTGGCTTTTGCAGATAGTCCATGGTGTTTTGTTATTTATACGTGTTGTTTTGAGAAATGCACTTTGTCCTACTGTTTTACAAATTTCAGTTCTGTTCTAAGAAATGTGCCAAAATGACTGAAAAAAACTGTAATACATTTATTCTATGCTAAATGCAACATACACAGGTAAGACAGGTAACATACACATAAATTGCCCAGTATAATTACCTTTGTTGTTGTAAAAAAATTGTTAAAATTATTAATTGAAAACAACAGTATAGGCCTGTGTAAAATCATATAGTCAATCAAATCAATAAAAACTGAAAAACAGCTTAAATTCTGTATTAGGAAATATGAACTCATCAGAAATAAAGAAAATAAAACCGCAATGCATACATTTTTTTATAAAGTATTTGATTGTTTTAGTACTAAATGTACTAATCTTTACAAAAAAAGCACTATTTTTCGCGGTATTAGATTGAAAGACCAGAGAAAGCCCATGCAGTATGATCGGAAGTGGACAAAAGGCTTAGGCATTTAAAAAACAGCATGTTTTTGACTGGAATGTGTCTCGTTTATCTGTGATCCGATCGAGCAAAAGTTGTCTTATTACCGTGTAAACAGGGCAGCATCAGTCATGTTAAATTCGCCGACTCCCTCTGTCACTGCGTAGTAATCCTAGCCTTTCTCATAGTAATATTCATGAACTAGGCCATGTACGGTGCGGGATAGCCTTGAAGAAGCCGCGCGCTGCAGCACGCAGGCGCGCAATGAGGAAAAATAGACTGACTGCATCAAAAATGCGCTCATATTATTGCGCAATGACAAGAAATAATATAGATCGCGCCACCAAACACATAAAAACGAAAGTAACGACCGTGGTTTAAAAAATGTAAGAAGTAAAAAGTACAGATATTTGTGTAAAAATGTAAGAAGTAAAAGTAAAAAGTTAAAAATTAGTAGTGGAGTAAAGTACTGATACCAGAAAAAACTACTTAAGTACAGTAACAAAGTATTTGTACTTCGTTACTTCCCATCTGTGGAACTTTGGAACAACATTGTGTGTGACTCATCATTGCAACTCCACAACAAATACATCAAATAATCATTGGGAAAGTTCTTACCGTAGTATTTCTCACAAACGTTACGTGAGATCTGCTTTCTTCATGCCTGTCTGTTATCTGACACAGTCAGGGGTGTACATTGAGGCACACCCTGACAGGCACGTGGGAACTGTGGGCGGGGAGGACTAGCATTAAAGGCACAGTCCACAAAATCAGCTACAAGATGATCAGATTTAAAAATTACAAACTTCTGAAAGGTATAATAATAACCTGATGGGTGTTTTGAGCTGAATGTGAAACAGACACATTCTGAAGACACAAAAGACTTATATTAAATCTGGAAAAAGGTGTAAAATAGGTGCCCTTTAAATAGGTTAAATTCATTTTCTGTTATAACTGAAAGATCTTGTTGTACCTGAATTGTTGCTTTCATATAAAACATTGGGGATATTTCCTTGAGTCAGCATGATTTCAAATGACACGTAACGGATTCATCTGCATATAAAACAGACCTTTCTGATTTCCACCCTTTTTTTTACGACTTATCCACATGACTAAAAAGATGGCTGATGTCAGTTTTAGTTTTGATGGCATATGAAGCACAGGGCAAATGTACCCATAAACACTCCCTAACTGCAGAAACGGTGTCTGCATGTGTATTTGTGTATATGTTTCTGAGAGGTGCATCAATAATAAATGAGCCCTGTATGGACCTGTCTGCCAGGCACGCAGTATTAGCAGATGGTCCTGAGAACTGAGTCTCGGTCGCCACGGAGACACAAGCAAATGCCACTCACTTGCACCCACACACTGGTTGCAGTCTGTGCACCACAGTAAAAATGATTTACTATGATCAGCTTTTCAATATACTGTAATCAGAAAATATGTTAGTGATAATAATAAAACAGCAACAGCATTGCATTACAATGCAGCAAATGTAAGTATGCTCTTTTTCTACATGCATGGACTTCTTTGTGTTAATTTTTTTTTTTTTTTTTTTTGCAAAGTATAGATTGTGAACATAAAAATTTGACTGAAATTTCAACACTTATAATTTCCTTCCACTGAAAAAAAATTTAATATACTCTACCGGTCAAAAGTTTGGGGTCAGTTTTTTTTTCATGTTTTTTTTTTTAAAGATAATTATTCTGTTTATCATTTATTACAGTTTTTCTCAGTGGCTTTGGTGCATTTCTCACAACACTATTTACATTTGCACAACAGTTAATGCATTTCTCTAAACAATTAGTACAAACTGCAAAACCTAGTTGATAACCTGCAAAAGCGTGTCACTTGCTCAAAATGGATAGCTCATTCCTCAAAAGCAAGTATTGATGTCAATGAAAGTGTCAGTGTCATCAAGATGAAAAGTCCTGACACCATTGTTTATGAAAAAGATAATTAAATGGCTTTGTCATGTTTTCATTATGACAGTTTACGCTGTACATTTTTTCCAATGCAAAAAAGTCAGATTTTGGTGACACGTCCTGAAAATGCTCAAGACAGCACTATATACTATTTGCACAGCCATTTGAAAACTACAGTAAAGCTAGACATCACTGCATTTAGTGAGGTATCTGAGTACAAGACACTGAATATGTATGTTTCACATCTTTACTGCATAAGCTCTTTGCAATTCTAATCAATTCACAGCATTGTGCAAAAGATTAAACACACCCTTATTTACAACAAAGATAAAATCCCTTTGGGTAGAGCTGTGCACAACTGTAAACAATATTGCAGTGCATATTGGAACTGAACCTACAACATACACAGGTCTGTATATCATTCATGGAATTGTTCAATTTAGAAGACATTTTCAGGAAAGAAAAGATTTAATTTTTTAAATAAAATTTGCTTGACAGATTTTGACAACTAGTTCAACATTTTTGTATGTAATGACTAGGGCCAAATGGAATCTGCGGACGTTTTTTTGCAATTTCTGCTGAGAATTTTGGTAAAAATCTGCGGATTTCTGCGAAATTATTTTGGGAGTCTCATTACTAAAACCTTAATATGTGAAATATGTGTAATTTAAAAACTGAATATATTCAGATTTACACACATTTGCTCAAGTAAATAAACAGAATTAATGATGGGCAAAAAATCTGCGGAATTCTGCGGAAAATCTGCGGAATTCTGCGCACGCAGATTCCGTGTGGGCCTAATGACTCACGTAATAAAATGAGGACTATTAATTTTATATGGACTATTCAGCATTCACAAGTTTAGTTAATTTTGACTGACATGACATAAGCAAATGATAATGTCATAAACGAGCAGACAGTTGTATGAAAGCAATTGATGCATGTTCAAAAGCATTTGCAATTTGTTGGAAGGAATGAGAAACTGCTACTATGATGTGCACAAATGACTAATTGTTTTGAGAAATGCATTAACTTTTGTGCAAATGTAAATAGTGTTGTGAGAAATGCACCAAAGCCATTGAGCATTTTCAGGACTTGTCACCAAAATCTGACTTTTTTGCTATAGAAAAAATGTAGAGTAAACTGTCATAATGAAAACATGACAAAGCCATTTGACTATCTTGTTCATAAACAATGGTGCCAGGACTTTTCATTTTGATGACACTGACACTTTCATTTACATGAATACTTGCTTTTGAGGAATGAGCTCTCCATTTTGTGCAAGTGACACACTTTTGCAGGTTATCAACTAGGTTTTGCAGTTTGTACTAATTGTTTTGAGAAATGCATTAACTGTTGTGCAAATGTAAATAGTGTTGTGAGAAATACACCAAAGCGACTGAGAAAAACTGTAAGCTGCTCAGACACACTCTACATTGTAAAACGTGCTACAGAAATAAAGATAAGTTTGCCGGCAGCTAGCTCTCTGCAACTCTCACATGGTTGCCCACTGAAGTAAAGCAGGGCTGCGCCCGGTCAGTACCTGGATGAGAGACCACATGGGAAAGCTAGGTTGCTGCCGGAAGTGGTGTTAGTAAGAGCAGCGGGGGGTGATCAACCTGTGGTCTGTGTGGGTCCTAACGCCCCAGTATATTGACGGAGATTCTATACTGCTCAGTTAGTGCTGTCTTCTCTGTGGTCTTTAAGAATCCCAGGATGTAGGGGTTTAAGCAGGGGAGCCCCTAAGGGGCCACAGCCACCCCTGTGTAAACTTTGGCCACTGCTGTGGCCACCCCAATATGATTTTGCTGTTGCTATTATTAATTTAAATGTACTTACGGAAATTCACAATATTTCAATAAATTAATAAATAGAAGCTACTAAATTGTTGTGGATTGTTTGGTGCCACTGACGTAGCTGATTCACTGCCCCTTCCCCTCCCCGATTGTCGTTGACAGCACACACACATATTCAATAAACAGCAATGGCAATTTAATATTTACCTTAAGATACCTCAATGGAAGAATCTGTATTAATAATATTGTGGCTCAAAATAGAATATGGATAAATGATATTATTAGGGTCTGTATAGTGAGTGTGTGTGTGTGTGTGTGTGTGTGTGTGTGTGTGTGTGTGTGTATAATGACTGTTGTTCAATTCAATTCAATTCAATTCATCTTTATTTCTAAAGCGCTTTTACAATGTAGATTGTCAAAGCAGATTCACATAGAACATTACAGGCAGTGCAGAATTATTAGGCAAATGAATATTTTGACCACATCATCCTCTTTATGCATGTTGTCTTACTCCAAGCTGTATAGGCTCGAAAGCCTACTACCAATTAAGCATATTAGGTGATGTGCATCTCTGTAATGAGAAGGGGTGTGGTTTAATGACATCAACACCCTTTATCAGGTGTGCAAAATTATTAGGCAACTTCCTTTCCTTTGGCAAAATGGGTCAAAAGAAGGACTTGACAGGCACCGAAACGTCAAAAATAGTGAGATATCTTGCAGAGGGATGCAGCACTCTTAAAATTGCCAAGCTTCTGAAGCGTGATCATCGAACAATCAAGCGTTTCATTCAAAATAGTCAACAGGGTCGCAAGAAGCGTGTGGAAAAACCAAGGCGCAAAATAAACTGCCCATGAACTGAGAAAAGTCAAGCGTACAGATGTCAAGATGTCAAGATGCCACTTGCCACCAGTTTTGCCATATTTCAGAGCTGCAACATTACTGGAGTGCCCAAAAGCACAAGGTGTGCAATACTCAAAGACATGGCCAAGGTAAGAAAGGCTGAAAAACGACCACCACTGAACAAGACACACAAGCTTAAACGTCAAGACTGGGCCAAGAAATATCTCAAGACTGATTTTTCTAAGGTTTTATGGACTGATGAAATGAGAGTGAGTCTTGATGGGCCCGTGGCTGGATCGGTAAAGGGCAGAGAGCTCCAGTCCGACTCAGACGCCAGCAAGGTGGAGGTGGAGTACTGGTTTGGGCTGGTATCATCAAAGATGAGCTTGTGGGGCCTTTTCGGGTTGAGGATGGAGTCAAGCTCAACTCCCAGTCCTACTGCTAGTTTCTGGAAGACACCTTCAACCAGTGGTACAGGAAGAAGTTTGCATTCTTCAAGAAAAACATGACTTTCATGCAGGACAATGCTCCATCACATGCGTCCAAGTACTCCACAGCGTGGCTGGCAAGAAAGGGTCTAAAAGAAGAAAAACAATTGACATGGCTTCCTTGTTCACCTGATCTGAACCCCATAGAGAACCTGTAGTCCATCATCAAATGTGAGATTTGCAAAGAGGGAAAACAGTACACCTCTCTGAACAGTGTCTGGGAGGCTGTGGTTGCTGCTGCACGCAATGTTGTTGGATTCTGTCAGTGTTTTGATTTGTTCACCATGGATGGCAAGCTTTTGAGTGTCCTTGCAAAGAAAGGTGGCTATATTGGTTACTGATTTGTTTTTGTTTTGTTTTTGAATGTCAGAAATGTATATTTGTGAATGTTGAGATGTTATATTGGTTTTACTGGTGAAAATAAATAATTGAAATGGGTATATATTTGTTTTTTGTTAAGTTGCCTAATATTTACGCACAGTAACAGTCCCCTTCACACACAGATATCCTCCTAAAATAGCTAAAACTAAAAACAAACTAAAAACTACTTCCAAAAATATTCAGCTTTGATATTAATTTTTTAATTTTAAGAGTTTTTTGGGTTCATTGAGAACATGGTTGTTGTTCAATAATAAAATTAATCCTCAAAAATACAACTTGCCTAATAATTCTGCACTCCCTGACAGTATAGTGAATTGAAACAGTGTCAGTCCAATTTTCAGAGTTTAAGTTCAGTTCAGTTTAGTTCAGTTCAGTGTGGTTTAATATTCACTGCTGAGAGTCCAAACACTGAAGAGCAAATCCATCGATGCGCAGCTCTACAAGTCCCGAACCATGCAAGCCAGTGGCGACAGCAGCGAGGAACAAACTTCACCAATTTGCGAAAGTGAAGGATAAAAAAAACCTTGAGAGAAACCAGGCTCAGTTGGGCACGACCATTTTTCCTATGGCCAATCGTCTTGTGCAGAGCTGCAGTCTAGGAACTGGGGGCTGGAGAACGCTGGACGTCAGCGAAGACTTGTCTGTCCCTGGAGTCTCACAAGAATCAGTCTCATGCTCTTCACTTCTCCATGACCACCACAGCAGCTGCTCAGGATACAGCCTGGTCCAGGATTATGGAAACCTTGGGATCATCTCTTCACAGGTTTTGGATTGCATCAGCGGCGCTGCCTAATCTCTGGGGGCCTCGGGATGAGTATCCCCAGGTGGAAATAGAGAATAAAGAGAATAATTAGCATAGCTGCTGTTCTTAATGTACTGTATATAAACAAGATGCAAAAACCTGTGTGGAACACATTCATGCATCATATCGCTATGTGATGCATTGAGTGTATGCTTTACTTAGAAAAATAGGTCTTTAATCTATTTTAGAACTGCGAGATTGTGTCTGAGCCTCGGACATTATCAGGAAGGTTATTCCAGAGTTTAGGAGCCATAAATGAGAAGGCTCGACCTCCTTTACTTGACTGTGCTATTCTAGGTACTACCAGAAGCCCTGTGTTTTGAGATCTTGAAGAGCCGGTTGGATTGTAGCGAGACAGAAGGTTGGTTAGATAAACATGAGCTAGATTGTTTAAAGCTTTATAAGTAAAAAGTAATATTTTAAAATCAATACGAAACTTAACAGGCAGCCAGTGTAAAGAGGATAAAATTGGAGTGATATGATTATATTTTCTAGACCTGGTAAGAACTCTGGCAGCTGCATTTTGTACTAGCTGAAGTTTGTTAATAGAGGATGCTGGGCAACCAGCGAACAGAGCATTACAGTAATCCAACCTAGAAGTCATAAAAGCATGAATTAGCTTTTCTGCATCTGAGATGGATATCATACTTCATAACTTAACAATATTTTGTTCAGTTTGTTTGTTTTATTAATTCATTCATTAATCTTCCTTCATTTTAGACATGACATATACTGTATGCTGTACAATAAAAGTATGTGAAAGATAACTGAAAAGTTATTTATGAAAAGTGTTTTTAAACTAATTATTGCCTTTTATTTGGTTTGCACATTATTTTGAGGATTAAATTGCAATATTTTAAAAGTCATTAATTAAATGAATAAAAACTACATTATTTAATTTACCAGAAACAAAAATATAACATTAGACTGAATTCTTTTTTGTGTGTGTGTGTGTGTGACACCCCAAGATTTGGTGTGTCCTCTTTTGGCCACACCTAAGAAAATTTTCTGGGGGCGCCACTGTGTTTAACTCATGAGCAAATTATATTTTACAATATCTAGATTTCCCAAACAAGAGGGAATGATTATATGTTTAACAGTTTCTTATTATTCTGAAGCCATTGATATTTGACTTAAAGGTTAACTTAGCATGACTTTTAAAATTTTAACACATTTGTGCCCAAATTTTTCTAAATGGTTTCATGCATGTAGCCTTGTTAATAGTGTCCTATTCAAAAATGTTTTGCATTTATTTTCTCCAGGTTTTTTATTTTTTTTTCTAGAAAATCATATTTGAATTTTACCTGTGGGTAAATATGTTGTAAGAACACTTCAATGTAAAATTTGCATAGGAGGAGAACATTTGGCATTCTTACTCAAAACTGCTTTCAACAGATTAATTAATTACAGAAGTCAAATTAAAAACAGCATAAAAAAATCATGACTCAAAGCGCCCAAGTAAATACTGCTCTGAACAATGGTGATGTCTAACAAAACGAGTATTAGAAATAGTCAACTTAGAAATCGTCAAACAAGTTAGTAATAAGCTGCTGATGCTGTTTGTAGCGTTGTTTAATGATCCTACTTAGCTGAGATTTTGAGAGATTTAATCTTCACCCTGACAAGAGATTCAAAAATTTGGATTACAGTGTTTGTGTTTTTGTGTGGATGAACAGTCAAATTGTGTAGAAAAAGCTGCGATTTATGTTTGTGTGTACAGCAGGGTCTAAGGTTTGGGACTGAATTCAGTTTTAGTTTTGTGTTTTCTTCAGTGATTCTGCTTTTTAACAGCAGAAGTTCATTATTCTCCGTTCAATTAGAATGTTAACTCTGCTCCAGTGTTACTTGAACTCTCTTTATAGGAGTGGGACCAGTGAGAGAAGTTAATTTTACTCTGAGGATTTTGCTGTGTATCAAATTATGTATCAAAAAAGTCTACTTTAAAGTAAAGATATCAGTTAAAGGGTTTAGTTATTTTTAAATAGGGTATTATGAAAGCAAAGAAACATTTAACAAGACCAATAACCTTGATTTATTGACTTATTAACAAATTATTCCCTAATTTCCCATGATTTATGTACTTACAAGGTATTTTCCCACCAACTATATTTGCCACATGAACTTTTGACAAAGTATAAAAAAAACTATAGATTTATTGAATGATTTGTTTTGTTTTGATGAATCTAGAGACCGTCATGATTATGTTGATATACATTTGTGAACAAAAAATTATATTTAGTAGTATGAAAATTGCCTTTATTTGGGAGGGTTTGCCTCTATTTTGCATCCTGGAATTAGGGGTAGGAAGTTGAAAGCCTCACGTGAGGCCTTTTTTCTTTCTTGAAATCTTTTATTTGGTTGTTTGCTTGTATTTAAACATGTATAGCACATAGAAAGTTACTTATATAAGGAAAATGGCAACTATGAACTATGAATCTCATCTTTAATTGTAATGCTAAAGGATTCAGTTGCCTTATTGAGAAACATGTGAATTTTGTCTTGTTAGCATTTAAAGTTAAAATGCAAACATCAAGACAATCAAAATGCAAACATCTAGCCAATTGTGACAATACAGAAACTTTCTGTACTGCCCCTCTGTCTGTTTACTTCCTTCGTCACTGCCTTTTACGAAATGAGTTCATCACTATTGGATGTGAGGACTAATTACGATGAGGTGAAATTATATAAAAGAGGGTTTTTTTCTGATGGAGGGTATTCCAACTCGGTCTCATCAATCTGCGTACAAATAACATGACTTTACACTTTCAATTTGTGTGCAATGCATACGCCAACATCCATTTTTGCGTGCATATGATACGCCAATCCATTCCATTCACTTCTGATTCTGACCTCCAGTGTGGGATGTTCTGTTAGCATCATCAAGTCGCGGGTGTGACTCTGCCTGGGCGTGTGTTTGAGGAAGCTGAGGAAGAGATGTGGGTGATGCTCACAATAACACAATGAACTGTCTTCTAACCACCGTACTGCAAGTTACCTGGGTTGGTATTTGATGATGGTATGCTGAACTATGGTATGTACCAGTCTTATAACCACCCGTGCTGTAAATGACCTGGATTGGTTGTGAACAATCATACAGTAAACTGCTGACGTGTACCAGTCCTTTCTCACCGTTCGTGCTGCAAATTCAAGTATTTGTATAAATCTAATATTATTTATTGGAATGTTTTTTTTATACATAAGTGTAAATATACTAAAAGTAAACCAAATTTTGTATTTTTTAGACGAGAATAGGATCTGTACTTGAATACTATTTCAGAGTCTCATAACAAGAATGCAATTAAAACTTCTAAAACATGTGCTTTATTTGAAATTCTGCATATTTTGTGTTATTTTTTCATGTACCCTCTCTCTCCTTTATTTATTTTTTAATTCATTATTGTATTGTCTTTTTTCTTTCTCACTATCTTTCTGTAATACTTGTAATACTTCTTTAAAATTTGTCATTCTCTTTTTGGGAAAAGTAATATTTGTGTTCTTTGTATTAAACTTATTCTTCTGTATTTTCATTGTGATTACCTGTTATTGCAATAAAAAAATCTAGCCAATCAAACTTTTATTCAATTTCCACACAATTTATACCAGATGTGTAGATAAGTGTTATCAGCATACATTTGAACACTATGGGCCCTATCATACACCCGGCGCAATAAGGCGCAAGACGTGTTTGCACCAACGTGTTGCAGTTTTCAGACCAACACAACCTTAATTTTCCCATTTTCCGCAACGTTTTTTAAATAGCAAATCCATTTACACCACTTTGTGGACTTAGGGTGTTTCGGTCTAGAAAAGAGGTGTGTTAAGGCGCATTGTAGGCGCGTTGCTATTTTGAGGAACTAAAATAGACTGTGCAACAGACCAGCTGAAAGCAGGTCTAAAGTCGAGTGCAGAGCGCGTTAGTTGTGCGCCTCGCTTACACATTGCTTAAAACACGCAGGATGTACAGCAATACACAAATATCTTTACAACTGAAAAAGAATTAAAGGATTAAAATATTACAAAAATGATTATTTTCTACATATTTATAAAAAACACTGCATCCATGTTAACTTCATCTCAGGGGGCTTTTTATTAGTTTATTCATGACAACATGCTTTGTATAATGTTATTATTATTATTAGTATTATTTATTATATGCATAATTATATTTGTTTTATTAAAAGCAAGCTTAGATTTGTCCACCTGTCAGGTTTTGGACCATATGGGGCATAGCACATGTGTTTGGATATAACTTTTGTTTATTTATTTGTTTGCTGGAAATTAGTACTGAATTTATAAACAGTTTTGAAACAAATCTTTGCACTTAAAATTATGTAGACTAGTGGATGTCTGTGCGTACAACACCGTTTTCTTATCCACGAAAGAGAGCAAGTGAAAGTAAAGGCCGATTGGAGGAGGCTCATTCTTTATCCTTGCACTGCAGATGGTCTGTTTAAGTGTTTTCTCGCTAGTGAAGCATTCAGTTTTTCCACTTACAAAGTCTGCCATGTAAATAGCAAATGCGCAATGGCGTGATGCAACTGACACTTAAATGGAATTAGAGATGAGATTCTGATTGGTTTATTCTCAAAACACACTCATAACTCATTAAGAGAATAAGCTCAACCCTGTTTGACCATGCGCCGCGGCGGTGAGCGTATTTATCCATCCTTAAAATAGCAAAAGTGGATTCAGACTTGCTCTTAATGCTTTTGCGCCATGCGCTTTAGACTGTGCGCCTAGATCGTTAAAATAGAGTCCAAAAGCATCAGAAGTGTACACACTTCTGGACAATCGTTAATATAAATGCTAAACAGACCTAAAATTGTTCCCTTAGAAATTTCTATATCTATAGGTAAAAGGAACTGACTTGGCATTATTAATAACATTTTATTCACAACCTCCTTGCATGTGTGTTTTGTTGCCAGATAATAAATTAAATACAAATCCACTATATTTATTTTCACTTACATACAATGGTTTGTTGTAGGGTGGTTGTGTCATTGTAGTTAAAAATGTATTGCTTTTGTCAAAAGTGAATCTTAACTAATGTTGAACTATAGCTATCCTTAACACTGGACTCCTCCAAATGTATGTGGGATTTATTTTCTCTCTCCATTTATCCACTAGATGTGTTTGTAGAAGTGTGAACTCCCTCTTACACTCTTGGTGTCTCTCTGTTTTTGTAACAAAGAACAACATGTTTTCCACTAGTTCTGCTCCACTTACAAGGAAAACTAAAACAATCCATCAGTTGTCAGGATCACTGGACCAACTGTGGGAGAACTAAATGGATCCTGGGTCTGGGAGTCTTCTCCATGTTTCAGTGTGTCTTCCTGAGTCGGCACTTGTGGTCTCATATACTTTAAGGTGCAGAAGTGATCCAGCTTATATGAAAAAAAGTTTTGCTTCACGGTTCTTCAATATTCATTATAGAAAAGAATGAATGCATCTCAGTTTCTTATAAACAGTAAATGGATAGCAAATGGAGGTTTCCCTCTTCAGAAGCAAGCTCATTCAGTACATCAAGTCTATTAAAGAATTTTAAATTAAATTAAATGTCGCAAATTCTCAAACATTTCTCATCAGAATTCGGATATGTGAACTTTTGTCTTTCAAGTTCAGCTGTTACTCGTGTGGAATTTTGAAACCAGGAATCTGCTTTCCTGGGATAAGAAAACTAAGAAAAATAAATATTAGGTTACTATTAATTATATTTTTCACTTTTGTGTATATTTATGTGTATATTATGCCAAAATTGAATGGGTATTATTCCAAAAAAATCTAAAACTATTTGACTGAAGTAAATTATTTTACATTTTGAAAATTTATTTGAACATGACTAGAAATCAAATTTGTTATTTCCCAACAGAAACGCTACATCATAAGACGTTAATATTAGGTCAGATTTATGTTGCCAGCATAAGGACAAGGTTATTTTGACGCCAAATAAGGATGTGAAATTATGCTGATATTTTGTTGATTTTAGGT
Organism: Danio kyathit; assembly: GCA_903798195.1. Classification (NCBI taxonomy): domain Eukaryota; kingdom Metazoa; phylum Chordata; class Actinopteri; order Cypriniformes; family Danionidae; genus Danio; species Danio kyathit. The sequence goes on from LR812539.1 coordinate 46,093,883, forward strand.
TGTGTTGGAAAGTCCAAAATCAACATTGAGCCAACATCTTAAACCAACGTCAAATTGACATCAATAACTAATATTTATTCATGTGGTATGACGACCAAAATCAAACGTCTGATAGACGTCATATTGGTAACCAGTGTTGGGGAGTAACTAGTTACATGTAACGGCGTTACGAAATTTAATTACAAAAAAAAATGTAACAATAATACGTTACAGTACTGAGAAAAATGTGTAATTAAATTACAGTTACTTATGAAAATGTTAAAGATTACAAATGAGGTTACATCTAAAAAAAATCTTTAAAAATCTGTTGCTTTGCCTGTTTTTGATATGCACGATGCCTTCTGCTAAGGCCATTTATTAAAGCGGTGCTATTCTGATGCTTTTGATTTGCGGCGCACCACGTCTAATCTCCTTAGCCGCTGTAAAGCATGAGGAAGCATCTGCAGGTATGTAACCTAGCCTTTCTTTATTTTATGAAAGCAAATGTTTTTTGTCAACATCCTGAGTGTACAGAAATAAAAACAAACCCTTTCATTTCGAATGATATATTGTGACTCACAAAGTTATCGATTTGTGAAATTTAGGGCACCAACAGACTCCTCTGGCCAAAGCGATTTTATCACATTAACAGCTAGCTTAACTACATTTCTCAGTAGCATGGCGGTAGCATCGCTACTTTATAAATCAAATAGCTTTTCACAGTAGCGAAGCTATTTTATTAGTCAAGTAGCGCTTTAGTGTCCACACAAGCTACATTTACCGATCGCAGATTGCTTGAAAATGATTTAGTTGAAAATATCCATTATAAAATTAAAGGTAATCAAAAAGTAATCAGATGTATTCAGTTACTTTACTTTTATAAAGTAATTGAAAAGGTGCACTACATATTACATTTTAAATAGGGTAATTTGTTTTCCGTAATTATTACATTTTCAAAATAACCTCCCCAACACTGTTGATAACGTCCACACACAGTCAAGCTATAACATCTTTAGAAATTGAATTGAAATTCAAATAAAAAAAAAACAGAACAAAACAAAAACAAATAGAAGACATTCATAAGGCACCAAAAACAGATTTATAGTAGCTTACAATAGACAGAGCTTTTACATTTTTTACAGCTTTGAGAGACTTCATTAACAGAATAAGTTCGGTGACAAAAACCTTGTATAAAGGAGGGGATTTTGAAAGTCTACATTTGTGGTTAAATAATTGACCATTTAAAATAATAAAATTAACAAAATTGTTAATTTTTTTAATCACCATTTTCAAAATATCAAATAATTTCTTTTGCATTCAATGTTGTCAACATATTATTTTAAGCAGAATAATTAGAAAAAACAGTCCCAACTAGGACATTGATGTCACCTGATGCTGGGTTCTGATGTCAACACGATTTTCATTTCCAAACAAAATGCAACGTCCTCCCTTCTGGGATTATTATGCTTATGAAGGGATGAGACAATCAGTCTCCCTAGGTTGTGCCACATCTAAATGTGCTAAAAACAGCTCTTGGTAAATTATTATTTACCACAGAGCCAAATAACAAAAATATTCACTCTATTCCAGTGTGAGATAATCTCTTGTCCTAATGCTGTCTATTATTGGAACAGAGATATAAGAAATATTAACAAAAGAGTATGGACTTTATCTTAGAAATTCCTAGAAAAATGTATTAGGTATTTTTAGTGGTATAATTTCTGATGTTTTGTTAAAATATTAAAATGTCATTTTAGGATATAACCATCAGATGGTCCAGATGTTCCAGATGATTTATTTAATCTTATTATATTTTTGGCCAAATATTTTATACACAAGTGTAAATGTTGTAAGCGTAAACCTTTCTTTCAGATTTATCTTGAAGATCTAAATCTTTATACTGTATGTCTTTGATTTCTGAATCTACTAACAAGAAAGCTGTAAAGACTGTGCATCTGTTTAAAAGATACATTCATGCTTTGCTCCCTGGCATAATGCAATATAATGTAATGTAAATGTTTCATTTTGTTATAATAAAAAAAAATTAAATAAATAAATAAATGCAACGTTCCACGACGTTGCAGTCAATCTGAGGTCATGTTGATGTGCTGTGCCTGCTGGGTTGGTATTGTGAATGCTGTTCTAAAGGTGTAATCAATTTTTTTAGCAGAGTTTTGCCATTTAATTTTTTTAAATAGTATTGTAGATATTATAATTGTAGCCTATGTGTTTTTATAAGGCATTGCTTTATATATCCAGTTTCAGTTTACAATAGAAAATATTCTTCCACGCACTACATAAAGTTCTTTTTTTTATTTAAGAACCTCTCCTCTTTCTGAAGACCTTCTGAAAAAAAAAAATCTTAAACTCATGTACAAAAACAAACACAACCGCTCGCAGCACTAAATAATGAAACACACATCCAGAAAAAAACGGCAGCAGTGGACAGAACTCTGAGAGCTGCTGACCAGCATTATCGCCCGCAGACATCTGAGGCTGCCCCGCTTTAAAACATTCCTATTTACGGCGCGGCGGCACAGAAATAAATAAATGTGTTAATATGTTGGGAGGGCTGGTTGGAGGGACCGCTGGTGCTGTTTGGTTTTTCTGTGATGATGCCATTTATCACATGCTGACAGCCCGTTTGTGAAGTGCTGCGCTACGCGGTCCACTTCAACTTACCGTCCCGCCGTCTCAGCTCTTTGGGAGAATGCATAAACGAGACGTCACGATGCAGAACGACTCGCGTACTTTGCCCATGGGACTTCCAGGGTAAAAACACTGGAGATTCTTCACAGCCAGATGTAGGCACGAGTTGATGACACCAGTTTTGTGTTTACTTAATTTTTCCCCTGGAAAAAAGAAAGAAAGAAAAGCTGTCTTCTGTTGTGTTTTGATCAGGGACCCAGACATACCCCTGGAGTACTCCAAATCATAGGTGTAAGAAACGAAAAGTAGAGGTTCAAATACATCATCAAGGATGTTACATGAGTTTTTCCATGTAGAGGTGAACTATGGAAAGAGGGCACATTCCTGTGACCTTCAGTTTTTTCTACGTGGATGTGTGTGTGCAGGTTCAAGCAAATAGTACAGGTGGTGATTTATGATTTTCTGTGCAGCGAGATGCGACTTGACATTTTCCTGCTGTGGCGTAGCCCAGTTCTGGCTCCATGCTTCATTACGTGAGCCTCCCCACGCGATTCCCGACCCAGTAAAAATAAGCCTGTTCACCTCAGCTATGAGTGAATGAGCATGTGTGGATCTGTCTCAGGGGTGGGTGGCTTCTCTGTGCTTTGCTATTCTCACCTTCCCCAAAATTTCCATATGGCCATGATGCCACTGCTCCAGTCAACCCTTAAATACACACACACAACTGACAGCAACTTTCAAAGTCTTACCTGGTAAGATAAAGGAAACTGATAAATAAGTAAACAATAACATCTGTGAACACAAATGGTTGACATTTGGCGTGATGCAGATCATTTCTTATTTATGGATGTTTTCATGTCCCTTGGCCCACTTGCACAGGTCATATGACTAATGCCTAAAATTAGGCTATGCATGTCTGTTCTGTACGTGATCCACATTATTTGAATGTTTTATTTATTTATTCATTTATTTAAATTTACAAGCTTCCCAGTACTGGGTTGCTGCTTGAAGGGCATGTGCTGTGTAAAAACATAGGCGAGAGCCGATGCACAAAGTAACACTTTTTTGGTTTTGGCCAAATAATGAACAACGTAATGGGGTTAGACAAATCATATTTTTTTACCAACAACACACTTGCCTCTCCTACAAATGAGCACTGAAAGTATGACCCAAAATGTGCCAGGGGTAAGAATGTTTCTATTTATCCCACCTGCGAAGTAAGTTGTAGCAGACAGAAGGTTAGTTGTAACACGTGCTTTTAAAGTCAGATTTCACACCATTAATTTAAATTCAGTTTACTTTAAATCATATATTTCCTCAGTACTAAACTCAATTTTTTTGTTCTACATAGCACAGCTTTTTTATTTATTTATAAACACATTTGGATGTATTTGCATTAATATGCATTATTATACAATGCATTTATTTGCATTATAAGCAATGAAAAATTTCTATGCAACCCATCTCTGGGAAACATCCATACACACTCATTTACACTCATTCACAACGGACAATTTAACCTACCCAATTCACCTGTACCACATGTCTTTGGACTGTGGGGGAAACCGGAGCATCTGGAGAAAACCCACGCATATGCAGGGAGAACATGCAAACTCCACACAGAAATGACAACTGACCCAGCCGAGGCTCGGACCAGTGACCTTCTTGCTGTGAGAAGACAGCACTACCTACTGTGCCACTGCGTCGCCTACAGGTGAATTGGGTAGGCTAAATTGTCCATAGTGTATGAGTGTGAAGAAGTGTGTATGGATGTTTCCCAGAGATGGGTTGCAGCGGAAGGGCATCCGCTGTGTAAAACATGTGCTGGATAAGTTGGCGGTTCATTCCGCTGTGGCGACCGCAGATTAATAAAGGGACTAAGGCCGAAAAGGGACTAAGCCGAAAAGAAAATGAATGAATGAAGTTTCCAACATTACACTCAAAATTAAAAAAAAATATTTTGTTAGTTATAAGAAATATAAGTTATAAGTAATTTGTGTCTAACAGTGTGTCGCTTATTTGTAACACCCTGTTACAACTAAACCCATTGTAACCCCCTAAACTGGCTAGCAGTCACTGTGTTTTTTACATCTTACAAAATGGTTCCATCTTTTAGCCTAGAAGAAGGTAATTGCAACAATATACGATTTTACGTACAGCACATACTTTCACAGATTTAAAAAATATAGAGTATAATAAAAACTTTTATGCTGCAAAATTGGTTTCTCCTGTGTTTCTCATCCAAATTTTACCAAACTTTTTCAATAATTGGCGGGAAGACATCCGCAGACACTGTGGTGAAAACATCGGAAGCATGCCATGGTTAACCCTGAGCAAATACCTTAAAACTCCATGTTACATTTTACCCCGTGTTACTTTGTGCCTCATGCTCCCCTATGCCTGAATAGTTGGAGGTTCATTTCACTGTGGTGACCCTTACAAAAAATTACTGCAATTTCTTTTTTTAAAGAATACTGCAGTTTCTTTCAAGGTATACTGCAGTTTTAGTTAACTTCTGAAAAGTGCAGTTTTTTGGACACGAAAAAACTGCATTATTTAAGTATATTGCAGTATTACTGCAATACAACTGAAGTATCACAATATAACCAACTGCAGTACATCTACTGCAATACAACTGAAGTACTGTACTACTACAGTAGAAATGCAGTACAACTACTGCAATAGTACTGAAGTGATACTACTAATATAATACAGTACAACTACTGCAATACAACTGAAGTACCACTACAGTACAACGGCCATACCACTATTGCTACACAACTGAAGTACTTCTACAATACAACTGCAGTATAACTACTACTTTTCCTGCTCGGTGGACAATGGTTTCCAAATGCGGTTTCAGTACTTCAGTTGTATTGCTGAAGTACTACCACAATATATTGTATTGCACTTTTCAGAAGTATAAGTAACTACAGAAATACATCTACAATACTGCAATACATAAGAAAACTAAAGTGCACTTTTAATACTATGTACCCAAGTGCAATAAATTCTATAACATATCACTATATTGCCCATCTCAGTTTATTTAATGTTACTTCAGTTGTAGGCTACTTACTTCTGTTGAACTTTATTGCATTATAGTTGAACTGTGTTTATACCTCATTATACTGTAATTTTGCAGTTGCATTGAATTTCGCCATAGTTATCCTTGTATATAGGCTACTGCTGTTGTACTGTTCAGTTCACTGCAGTTATTTTTTATGATTTGTTTTTGCAAATAAACTCTTAAAATTGTCTTAAAAAATTACTTGAATCCAAAAAACATCCCTGAAAAAAGAACAAAATATTCTTGGAAGATGTTGAAGAACAAACCCCTTGGAACACAAGTGCGGTACAGTTCTTTCCACACCTTTGGCATATTAGACTACAGCAGCACAAGTGCAGTAAGCACAGAGTTCACTTGTTTTTACTCCAGTTTACTGCAACGTATACTGCTGTAGAACTTTATTGTACTGTATTTGAACTGTGTTTATACTTCATTGTATTGCAATTTTGCATTTGTACTTAGTTTTACTGCAGTTATACTTCAGTTTACTGAAAGTATTTTTTGTAAGGGGACCCCTGATAAATAAGAAACTAAACCGAAGGAAAATAAATCAATGAATGAGTTTACTAGCCTACTAAAACACACAATTTTAGTAAATATTAATAAATAATACAGTAGCATAGCCTGGTCTTAAAGTGAAATCACTTTCTCCTCAGGTTAAATGCAACCAATTTCTTGCATGCATGTCAAACTAAATATATTTTGTTACTTTCATTACATTGTAAAATTGACTAGTAAATGAAATGACTCGTAGATTAAATTAATTTTATCCAGTCAGATATTTAGATGTTTTGTTTCTATTGTCTGGTGTAAAATCAAACACAATTGTTGCCCTGTGGCAAACAATTGAATTGTCAATGTTCAGTCTACATTCCTTAACCACCACTGCTTGTAACAATACTTTCAAATAAATTGAATTCTAATATTACTTATACAGTAGTATTGACCAACAGCATACTGTGTATTTGGGCAGAAAGGGCATCAGCCACATGGAATAATTGGTGGTTCATTCCACTGTGGTGACCCCTGATAAATCAGGGACTAAGCTGAAGGATAATGAGTGAGAGTGAGCGTACTGTGTAGATTTAGTCGATAACGCATAATGTTTACATTTTTCTCTTTTCTGAATTTAAAGAAATGGGCGACACAGTGGCACAGTGGGTAGCGCTGTCACCTCACAGCAAGAAGGTCGCTGATTCGAGCCCCGGCTGGGTCAGTTGGCATTTCTGTGTGGAGTTTGCATGTTCTCTCCGTGTTTGCATGGGTTTCCTCCGGGTGCTCCGGTTTCCCCCACTGTCCAAAGACGTGCGGTACAGGTGAATTAAACTAAAAAAGTAAAGCTCGTAGACAAACTTTATGGTGGCTTGAGAAAGTCTAGTCTGAAAGTTTGAAGTCATTTTAAAAAGTAGTTTTTAAGAAGTTTGAAGCAGTTGGCATAAATATAAAAATATATATAAGTTAGCAGGTTTCTAGTATGGATTGGCATGGTTCTTGGTAGGTGGTTGCTAGGGTGTTCTGCGTCATTGCTAAGGTGTTGCTAGGGTGTTCTGAGTCGTTGTTAGGACATTGCTAGGATGTTTTGACTGTTTAAGGCATTGCTAGGCAATTGCTAGGGTGTTGCTAAGGTGTAGCTAGGCGGTTGCTAGGGTGTTCTGAGTGGTTACTAAGGCATTGCTAGGGTGTTCTGAGTGGTTGCCAAGACGTTACTAGGCGATAGCTATGGTGTTCTAGGTGGTTGCTAAGGCGTTGCTAGGCCATTGCCAAGGTGTTCTGAGTGGTTGATAGGTAGTTGCTAGGGTGTTCTGAGTGGTTGCTAGGGCGTTGTTAGGGTGTTTTGACTGTGTAAGGCATTGCTAGGCAGTTGCTAATGTGTTCTGAGTGGTTGCTCGACGGTTGCTATAGTGTTGCTAGGGTGTTGCTAAGGTGTAGCTAAGCAGTTGCTATGGTATTGTTCTGAGTGGTTGCTAAGGCGTTGCTAGAGCATTGCTAGGGTGTTCTATGTGTTTGCTAAGGCCTTGCTAGGCCATTGCTATGGTGTTCTGAGTAGTTGATAGGCGGTTGATAGGGTGTTCTGAGAGGTTGCTAGGGCGTTACTAGGGTGTTTTGACTGTTTAAGGCATTGCTAGGCAGTTGCTAATGTGTTCTGAGTGGTTGCTCGGCGGTTACTTAAGCATAGGGTGTTGCTAAGGTGTAGCTAGGCGGTTGCTAGGGTGTTCTGAGTGGTTGCTAAGGTGTTGCTAGGATGTTCTGAGTGGTTGCCAAGGCGTTGCTAGGCAATTGCTAGGGTGTTCGAGGTGATTGCTAAAAGCGTTGCTATGCCATTGCTAAGGTGTTCTGAGTGGTTGATAGGCAGTTGCTAGGGTGTTCTGAGTGATTGCTAGGGCGTTGCTAGGGTGTTTTGACTATTTAAGGCATTGCTAGGCAGTTGCTAATGTGTTCTGAGTGGTTGCTCATCAGCTGTTAAGGTGTTGCTAGGGTGTTGCTAAGGTGTAGCTAGGCGGTTGCTAGGGTGTTCTAGGTGGTTGCTAAGGCATTGCTAGGTCGTTACTAAGGTGTTCTGAGTGGTTGATAGGCGGTGGCTAGGCTGTTCCAGGTGGTTGCTAAAGTGTTGCTAGGCAGTTGCTAAGGTCTTTTGAGTGGTTGCTAAGAAGTTGCTAACAAATTACAATAGTTCTAGTATGAATTTGCATATTGCTAGCATGTTTTTAGCATAAATTAGCATATTGTTAGCATGGTTCTAATATGAATTAGCATGTCGCTAGCATGTTTCTAGTATAAACTAGCATATTGTTAACATTAATTTAGTATGAATTAGCACATTGCTGGTACGATTAATATGTTTGTTAACATAAATTGATATGTTGTTAGTACTATGTCTAATGTAAAGTCAATGGCAGTTTTTTACAATGGAAGTCTATGGGACAGTTGCTAAGGTGTCATAAATGGTTGCTAGGGTGTGGCTAGTAAGATAAAAGGTCATCAGTGATTGGCAGATTGGTAGTCTGAGTTAAATGTCTATATGACAGTCTGGTGCAAAGTTATGAGGTTATAAAGTTTGGTCCGTTGTTAAGTCAATGGGACTTTCCGAATTTTCCGCATCAAGTTTTCGGAAAACCGTAAGTCGGATCAGTTAGAAAAGATATAGCAACCCGAGTCAGACCAGTTTGGAGGTTTGGTGTTAGTTGTAGTATGAACGGTCTAGGAAGAGATGCATATAGAATTTAGTCTCAGAAGAAGAAGAAGAAGATTAAGTTTATGTAGTATAACAGTATGTTGGCTTTCTTAAGCCACCATAACGAGCTAAACTGGCCTTGGTGTATGTGTGTGAATGTGAGAGTGTTTCCCAGTGCTGGGTTGCGGCTGGAAAGGCATCTGCTGCATAGAACATATGCTGGATAGGTTGGCAGTTCGTTCCGCTGTGACAATCCCTGATTAATAAAAATGTAAAGAAATACAGTATGTAGCTTTAAATCTGTATTTACAATGTGTCCCTGCTAAGCTCCTCATGCCAAACTCCACATGAAACGTGTAAACGCAGTTTGGAAAATTCCACTTGTCAGGTCACTTAATGGGCTCTTTAAATTAAATTTTTAAATGAGCCTTATGATTTAACAAAAAGTACAGTAGAGGCACAAGTAGGCAGTCTTTAGCGTACAGTAATATCTTTGCAAAACTACAGTCTCTGCAGAAATTCATTACTCTTAATTAGCATTTCTATAAACAGCATTAACCCCCATCATTTGCTATACAGGAAAATCTCGGCGGTGCATTTCCACTAACAGTCGCAAACGCAGCAATTTGTTGCAGTTGTTTCTAGTTATTACTTCAGTTGTTCAGAGAGACGGTGGGGGAAAATAGAGTACAACATTCCTAGGCACTGCTTTGTCTTCACAAACCTACAACCAGACACCTATTATTCACTATTATCTTTTAACAATGAAATTTACTGCTGTTTGAATTGTCTTTAATGCAGCCTGGAGGTAATATCCCATGATTCCCCGCTAGACAGCCACTTTAGCAAGCTCTTTAACTCCCTTTCAACTGCCTTTTCTCATCTATTCATTCATTTTACAGTAACATACTGCAACTTAACAGCCAACAACAACCTGTGTTTAGGTTTTATTTAGTCTTGTAGTGCTGGTAAGATGTGTCAGTGTGTGTGTGTTTTGCTTGTAACATTTGTGCATGTACACTCAAGGTGTGGGATGCCAAGTGTTGGCTTTCTTGTAAAAATAAATGACTATTTTGGAACAAAAAATAAAAGCAACAAACAGGAAGGCTATTAGGACAATAAAATTGAATGGAATTTGCTTGGGCGTTTTACAGTGGTACTTCCTGCAGACCATTAAAATATTTGTACAGTATATAAAATATATTTTTTAAATATTGTATTTAATAGTATATTTTAAAAAATATTCAAAATATTTAAGATTGATATGTTTTGTGTATTAATAAAAAAATACATACAAAATGGTTTGATACAGGAAGAGTGTTTCAGAAAGCAAGGTTACTTTACCATTATCCTGAACTCCGCAGCCATATTCAATAGTATTCAAATGAACATTCTTATTTTGTTTTATGTTGACAACAGTTACGTACAAGGCAAGTTTATTTATATAGTTTATGTATTATTTACATACACAATGGTAATTCAAAGTGCTTTACATAAGCAAGAATAAAAGAAACATCAAAAAATAATTAAATATAAAAATAATTAAAATCTTTAACTACCAACGCTAACCAACACCTTGCATATATATAGTCAGAATCATTAGCCACCCCTGAATTATTAGCCCCCGTTTATTTTTCCGTTTAATGGAGAGATTTTTTTTAACACATTTCTGAACATAATAATTTTAATAACTCATTTCTAACAACTGATTTATTTTATCTTTGCCATGATGACAGCAAATAATATTTTACTAGATATTTTTCAAGACACTTCTATACAGCTTAAAGTGACATTTAAAGGCTTAACTATGTTAATTAGGTTAACTAGGCAGGTTAGGGTAATTCAACGCTATCTCACGGCCAATTCGTAACTTTTTGATTAGTGGCTAATTCATATGAATTCGTACGATCTAATTCGTACAAATTCGTACGATTTGCCCATCACCCAATGACGGTTGGGGTTAGGGGCGGGGTTGGGTGCCACGCCTCCTTTTTAAAATCGTACTATTAGAATTCGTACGAATTAGCCACTAAACTGACAAAACGTAAAATACTTACGTTTCCTCGTGAGATCAGGCTGGGTAATTAGGCAAGTCATTGTATAACGATTGTTTGTTCTGTAGACTATCAGAAAAAATATAGCTTAAAGGGGCTAATAATTTTCACCTTAAAATGGTTTTTAAAAAATTAATAACTGCTTTTATTCAGGCCGAAATAAAACTAATAAGACTTTCTCCAGAAGAAAAAATATTATCAGACATACTGTGAACATTTCCTTGCTCTGTTAAACATCAATTGGGAAATATTTAAAAAAGAAAAAAATTCAAAAGGGGGCTAATAATTCTGACTTCAACTGTATATATATATATATATATATATATATATATATATATATATATATATATATATATATATATATATATATATATATATACAGTGCATCCGGAAAGTATTTCATAGCGCTTCACTTTTTCAACATTGTTTTATGTTACAACCTTATTCCAAAATGGACTCAATTCATTTATTTCCTCAAAATTCTACACACAATACCCCATAATGACAATGTGAAAATAGATTTTTAGAAATTGTTGCAAATTTATTCAAAATAAAAAACCTGAAAAATCACATGTACATAAGTATTCACAGCCTTTGCAGTGAAGCTCTAAATTGATCTCAGGTACATTCTGTTTCCACTGATCATTCTTGAGATGTTTTTAGCAGCTTCATTGGAGTTCACCTGTGGTAAATTCAGTTGATTGGACATGATTTGAAAAGGCATACACCTGTCTATATAAGGTCCCAGGGTTGACGGTACATGTCAAAGCACAAACCAAGCATGAAGACAAAGGAATTGTCTGTAGACTTCGAGGCACAAGGCTGGGAAATGTTACAGAAAAATTTCTGCTGCTCTGAAAGTTCCAATGAGCACAGTGACCTCCATCATCCGTAAGTGGAAGATGTTTGGAACCACCAGGACTCTTCCTAGAGCTAGCCGTAGCTGGCCATCTGAGCTGAGTGATCGGGGCAGAAGGGCCTTATTCAGGGAGGTGATCAATAACCCGATGGTCACTCTGTCTGAGCTCCAGCGTTCTCCTATGGAGAGAGGAGAACCTTACAGAAGGACAACCATCTGTGCAGCAATCCACCGATCAGGCCTGTATGGTAGAGTGACCAGATGGAAGCCACTCCCTGCCTGGAATTTGCCAAATCTGCATCTTGAATTTTGCATCATGAATTTGCATCTGATGGACTCTCAGACCATAAGAAACAAAATTCTCTGGTCTGATGAGACTAAAATTGAACTCTTTGGAGAGAATGCCAGACGTTACGTTTGGAGAAAACCAGACACCACTCATCACCAGGCTAATACCATCCCTACAGTGAAGCATGGTGGTGGCAGCATCATGCTGTGGGGATGTTTTTTAACAGCAGAAACTGGAAGACTAGTCAGGATAGAGGGAAATATGAATGCAGCAATGTACAGAGACATCCTAAATAAAAACCTGCTTCAGAGTGCTCGTGACCTCAGACTGGGGCGACGGTTCACCTTCCAGCAGGACAATGACCCAAAGCACACCGCCAAAATATCAATGGAGTGGCTTCACAACAACTTGGTGAATGTCCTTGAGTGGCCCAGCCAGAGACCAGACCTAAATCCTATTGAACATCACTGGAGAGATCTGAAAATGGCTGTACACTGTCACTTCCCATCCAACCTGATAGAGCTTGAGAGGTACTACAAAGAGGAATGGGGAAAAATTCCCAAAGACAGGTGTGCCAAGCTTGTGGCATCATATTCAAAAAGACAACAAAATATTAAGCAAAGGTGTTGTTGATCAGTGCACCTATATATACTGGAAAGACACAATTATGGCATATTGAAATTTAACCCTTGCGTACTGTTCAAATTGACTACCCTTTCATTATGTTTGTGGCTGTTTTTGCCCAATTGATTTCCATTATAATGACATGTATTGATTGCAAAGCCATGAAAGCATATAATAACGCTTTCTTGATTGTTGGTGGTCTTCCCTTTTGGGAAGAGGTCCCAAAGAGCACACAAGGATTAATTGGTGCAATCCTTTTATAATCTTAATGTTAAATATTTAATTAGTTTACTTGTTTAATGTTATTGATTATGTTGTAATTGGACTCACTGACCAGTAAATTTTGTAAAATGTGTAGTTATCTTATCTTGATGCTTGATGTATTTTTGTCTTTTGTTATGATTATATGATTGTGATAAAATGAGATGGTCTGTATGTTTATTCATTTATTTTCAGCTTAGTCCCTTTATAATCAGGGGTCGCCTCAGCGGAATGAACCGCCAACTTATCCGGCATATGTTTTACGCAGTGGATGCCCTTCCAGCTGCAACCCATCACAGGGAAACATCCATATACAGTTGAAGTCAGAATTATTAGCCCCCTTTGAATTTTTTTCTTCTTTTTAAAATATTTCCCAAATGAAGTTTAAAAGAGCAAAAAAATTTCACAGTATGTCTGATGATATTTTTTTCTTCTAGAGAAAGTCTTATTTGTTTTTATTTCGGCTAGACCTGGAGGAAACCCACGCAGACACGGGGAGAACATGCAAACTCCACACAGAAATGCCAACTGACCCAGCCAAGGCTCGAACCAGCGACCTTCTTGCTGCGAGGCGATCGTGCTATCCACTACCACCACTGCTTTTTTTTTTTTTTTTTTACAAGAGTACACTTTTGTTCCTTAAAGGTACTATGAGGTACACATTTGTACTTTTAGGTATTATTATTTAAATGTAGACCTGCATGGTGTGTACCTTTTGAAAAGGTACTGCCCCAGTGACAAGTTTTGTACCTTTATTTCTGAGAGTGTTGATTATTTTTGTCAATGCAACATACTGTTGTTCATCTAAAGTTTTCCTCATTTCGTTTTAATGTCCTGATATGGAAAAATGGCAATTTCATAAGGTGTCCCTACCTTTTCCATGACTGTTTAAGTATTTTTCTTGCCACTTGTCCCATGTTCAAGGCCATGGTGGCAACATCTGTCCAAACAGCTCAGTTCCAAAGAGATTAAGAGTTACTGATCTCAGTGTTGTGCAATATTCTGACACCCGTCACCAGGGATGGGCAAAAATACATTGAAATGTATTTTAAAATAAAATACAAAATACCTCAATTTTACATGTATCAAAATGAACTACAAAAATACTGCAGCCACAAATGTATTAAAGTAAAATACTGTATTTTGCATTTTGAAAATACTGCAAAATACTTTTACAAGGGAGCATAAAATTTCTTCGCAAACCTATTTGATCAATCCCATTAAATTGACTTAGTGAAGTAAACAACGATTGACAGCAACAGCATTTCTCTGAAAAAGTTTAGGTCAGCTTCTCTGCCACCTAATTCACCTCTACTGTACATAAATAAGGATTCCTAAACTTTTGTTTCTCTTTGTCTTTAATATAATTTTTGTACAAGTTTCATACATAAAGTCCTGTCTTGAAGATGATCTCTGGATGAACTGTAAAAGAAAAAATCACTGTAAAAACCATCTAAAGCAGATAATGAGTTGGAACATAATGCTATATCTCTTCATTGTGTTTCTATCAATTGTGTGGCCAGTGAAACTGCAACAATCTCTTAACAGTCTTACCTGTATATTTTAAAAAGGTGATATATAAAGAGGTTATTTTAATTTTCATTCAGTTTTTTTGGCTTAGTCCCTTATGAGGGGTTGCCACAGCAGAATGAACTATTCCAGCATATGTTCTTACACAGCAGATGCCCTTCCAGCTGCAACCCAGTACTGGGAAACATCCATACACACTCATTCACACACACACACACACAACGGAAAATTTAGTTAATCAATTCCCCTATAGCGCATGTGTTTGGACTGTGGGGGAAGCTGGAGCCCCCAGAGGAAACCCACTCCAACACGTGGAGAGCATGCAAACTCCACACAGAAATGCCGGGACTCGAACCAGTGACCATTTTGCAGTGAGGTGACAGTGCTAACCACTGAGCCACCATCCATCCATCCATCCATACAAAGTATTTTACTGTATTTTAAAAATACAAAATACAAGAAACAAAATACAAGTATTTTGATATATTAATTTTGATATATTAACACGTATTTATAAACCCAATCAAATCGAAATTACAAAATATTATTTTGTATTTAAAATACATATTTGAAATGATGTATCATTAATACTGCCCATCCCTGCCCATCTCATTATTACACCCATGTTTTGGTATTCTCAGAAATGAAGCTACAAAATCTGTCTCTGGGGTGGTACATTTTCAAAAGGTACATTTTTCTTCCTATCAGGTCCTTAAATGTACCTAGTAATACCTAAACAGTATAAATGTGTACCTCATAGTAACTTAAAGGTATAAAAAGTGAACCTTAAAGTTACAAAAGTGTACCCTAAAGGTACCAATTTCCACCTGTACAATACAAAAGTGTTCCTTTTGAACAGGTATAAAGTATGTAGATTTAGGGTTAGGTGTTGGAGAGGATTTAGGATTGGCCTATGGTTTTGGATTGGGGAATTAGGTAGAGACTTTAACACAAGTAATAATAATTCGGCAGGGAGTCGATAAAAAGGTTTTACACCAGACACCGTATAAGGTTTTAAGCCATATTTCCTTGTGAGGAACAATGGTTTTAATTGACATTGATCTCTTATTATAGGTTAGAGGAAGAAGACAGTAGAGATGCACACCTGGCTCTGATGTCAAGCTTGTATGACTCTCCATATTCGTCCTCTCCTTTAATCCCTACCTTCTTGTTAGCCTTAATCAGATTCAATGTTTTTAATGGAACATATGCAAATGATTCTGTTTTTATCTTATTTCCACTGATCAAATAGTCCACCGCAGTGATTGTGTTTCAAACACTCACTCAATCCCACCCCTAAAAACATCACTAATCATAAATGAAGTACTTTGACTACTTTACATAAAGCCAGTTAGGGAGAAGAGGAGCTAATCAAGAGTAGATCAAACGACTCGTCTTTAATTGAAGTGCAAAAATGGACCCTCTTTCTTTTTTTCGTTACGTAGGGCAAATTCAGTCAGCGGCTCACACTGCTCTATCAGGAGGCCTGCTTCTCTTCCCACAACTCCCAGAAGTCCACACGGCTACGAACAACAGTTGAAGTGCAGCGGCCGCTGTGGGAAATGTAGTCTGCTACTTGACGACTTGTGGGGCTTGATGGTACGTGACTAATTAGGTCAGTTCCTCTGGCAGCTGCAGGTGAGAGGTGCTCACTCGTGTTTGCTTCATGTTGAACACCTCCGGGAGACTGCTACTTCTGAGCTCTGGGTTTTTATGGATTGAGCAGATGATATGAGCTTCAGTTGTTTAAAGAGTCTGGAGTCGGAGTACTGTGTGTGTGTTTTGTATACAGTGGTCCCTCGCTATTGACCTTAGTCTTCAATGCAGTAGTGTGCTAGTTTTTGCGATTGTTTTAGAACTTCCAATTCACTCGACTATGGGAGAAATGAGTAGGAATAATAAACCGCAGAAAACGTTCAAACCGCTTGCTCTACAAACAAGTGTTTGCATGATTATACAGACAAAATAAAAAATATAATAAAAAAAAATATGTCAGTTTACAACATATATACTGTATATACACAGTTGAAGTCAGAATTATTAACCCCCCAGAATTATTAGCCCCCCTGTTTATTTTTTCCCCAATTTCTGTGTAACGGAGAGAAGATTTTTTAAATACATTTCTAAACATAATTTTAATGACTCACTTCTAATAACTGATTTAATTTATCTTTACCATGATTACAGTAAATAACATTTTACTAGATATTTTTACAGGGCACACATCTATATAGCATAAAGCACAGGTGTCAAACTCAGTTCCTGATGGGCCGGAGCTCTGCACAGTTTAGTTCCAACCCTAATTAATCACACCTGATCAAACTAATTGAGTCCTTCAGGCTTGTTTGAAACCTGCAGGTAAGTGTGTTGAAGCAGGGTTGGAACTAAACTGTGCAGGGCTGCGGCCCTCCAGGATCTGAGTTTGACACCCCTGGCATAAAGTGACATTTAAAGGCTTAACTAGGTTAATTAGGTTAACTAGGAAGGTTATCTCTAATCCATCCATCCGTCCGTCCGTCCGTCCGTCCGTCCGTCCATCCATCCATCCATCCATCCATCCATCCATCCATCCATCCATCCATCCATCCATCCATCCATCCATCCATCCATCCATCCATCCATCCATCTATCTATCTATCTATCTATCTATTTTTCAGATAATAATGACGACTGATTTTTATGAATGATGATTTTTAACATCTAAAAATGAATGGAAGTGAATGAGACCAGAAGTCTCAAGCCAAAAAGATTCAAATGCTGTGCCCGCTCGTACCAGATAATAAGGTGAATAATGCATTCCGCAGTTTCTTGCAGTTTCGCAGACTTTTTTTGTGTGCAGTTTTAGGTTTTTTTTTATTTATTTATTTTTTTTACAGTGCATTGTGTTCTGCGTCATGATTGGCTGTAGACCATTGTCAATCAATCTCCTCCATGTCTTCTGTACAGTACAGAATGCGTTCAGCTTGCCAAATTAACATAGATCTTCGATCGCTAGTAGTGTAAGTTCCAACAAGGATGCAAAAAGGGTTGTAGTTGCTTAGCAATACCATCGTAAAGGGGGTGCACACTGGGTGCGCCGCACCACGCAGCACCATGCATTTTAGAATTGTAAACATACAGTAGGTTTATATCAGGGTACGCACACCGCGGTGCCCAGTTACAACTCAGGACACTGTTCATATTTTTGCCATGCCACAGATCGCCATCTGATTAATTTCATTTTTACAGTTTTTCTCCATTGGTTTGGCTCATTTCTTGAAACTGGAAATACATTCTTAAAACAACATGGACAAACCTCCATACCACTTGGCAATTGTTTACAACAGAATGGATTTTTCTCATTCATTTCATCAAATTGCAAATGTCTAAGTACATCTAGGCTACATTTAGCACAATTTCCAATTGAATAGATCTAGTTGATCTAAACTGATTGTTGATTCTAGGTTCAATGGTTGTTCGCTCCAAAAGGTGTCAGCGTCATTTCATTGTATAAGTCATCACATGCACAATAGTCTATTCAATTGTCAAAATTAGTCAAGATCACAATATCATGAATATCATATGTGACTCCGTGGAACATTTGATACATTTATTACAGCAACTGGCAGTCAGGTAAAACTAGAACTTGACTAACAAAGTAGGAATTTCAGACATCTCAGATGACCAATCAAGCACTGTAGGCTGCATATAATTTTCAATGTTTTTTGTTTGTGTGTTTATATTACAGTATATTATGCTGTACATGTTTCCTTCTGATGTATGTTAATTACTTTATGTGTGTGATTGATAATAGTTACAATTTCATTGGCAGTATGAGAGCAATGTACAGTATGATGTCAAACCTTGGAGGCTACTCTTAACCTAAAATCCCAACACTATCTCATGGCAATTCGTAACTTTTTGATTTAGTGGCTAATTCGAATGAATTTGTATGATCTCATTCATACAATTTAGTATGATTTGCTTATCCTCCAATGATGGTTAGGTTTAGGGGTGTGGTTGGGTGCCACGCCTCCTTTTTAAAATTTTTACATTTTTGTACGACTAAAACATGTACGAATTAGCCACTGAACTGACAAAACGTAAAATAGTTACATTTCCTCATGAGACCAGACTGAAAATCCTTATTTCTTATAATTTTTTAAAATCTTATAAATTTATTTTATTTAGTTTTTTACACAATTGCATTCTGTCAAAAGACAAAAAAAAAAAAAAACCGTTCAGTAACCATTTTCAAAAACTGGGCTAAGACTGAAAGGTGGACATGAGAGATATTTCAATGGTCCTCTGTCATAGTGACAAAACATCTAAACATTTTGACTTGCAGTACTTACGCAATGCCAAAGGGACAAAGCATTTTGGGGGCACTGAATGTTTAAATGAGAAGGACATTTAGTTTTGACATATGAACGAACAGTTTTGGGAAAGATATGAGCTTTTGTGAGTGCTATAGTGTTGTGCTGAACTGTAAGACTGTTTTGAAAACAATCTTAGAGTATTGAGAATGTAATTCCTGTTTCAAGAAATGAGCCAAACCAATGGACAAAAACTGTAAATAACATATGAATGTGCGTGTCCAGTCTTTGTTACGTTCAACTGTCATGTGCGTGGCGCATCCAGTGTGCAACCCCCTTAAGGATGGAGTCTGATTTAGTTTGGTGGATCAGTGACTTCAGGAAAAGCAACATTATGCTGAATGCCAACATTATGCGCACAAAAGCTAAAAAGCCTTGTGCTTTTGCTGACAGCGATGAATGCTTGCGCCTAACAGGTTTTGATCTTTGGTTTTATTCTGTAATACTGGACTTAATTTTCTACGAAAGTTTGAACTTTAAGTGATTAAACAAGACAGAAGTGTGTAAAAATGTTAATGCCTGTGTGAGAAAAGTTTATAAAGTGTGTAGTGAGAGGTTTTACATTAAAACATCTATAAAAATCGCGATAAACGAGGGACCACTCTATATATTCATTCATTCATTTTCTTTCGGCTTAGTCCCTTTATTAATCTGGGGTTGCCACAGCGGAATGAACCGCCAACTTATCCACCACATGTTTTACGGATGCCCTTTCAGCTGCAACCCATCGGGAAAGTTGAAAAAATCTTCTGAAAACATCCATACACACTCATTTACACTCATACACTACGAACAATTTTGCCTACCCAATTCAACTGAACCGCATTTCTTTGGACTGTGGGGGAAACCGGAGCACCCGGAGGAAACCCACGCAAACACGGGGAGAACATGCAAACTTCACACAGAAACGCCAACTGACCCAGCCGAGGCTCAAACCAGTGACCTTTTTGCTGTGGGCGACAGCACTATCTACTGCGCCACCGCGTCGCCCTATCACTCTATATATAAAAATATCAATATATGTGTGTGTATGTGTTCATATATATATATATATATATATATATATATATATATATATATATATATATATATATATATATATATATACAGTTGAAGTCAGAATTATTAGCCCCCCTGAATTATTAGCCCCCATTTAGTTTTTTCCAATTTCTGTGGAGATTTTTTTCAACACATTTCTTAACATAATAGTTTTAATAACTCATCTCTAATAACTGATTTATTTTATCTTTGCCATGATGACAGTAAATAATATTTTATTAGATATTTTTCAAGACACTTTTATACAGCTTAAAGTGACATTTAAAGGCTTAACTCGGTTAATTAGGTTAACTAGGAAGGTTATCTCTAATCCATCCATCCATCCGTCCGTCCATCCATCCATCCCTCCCTCCCTCCCCTCCCCTTCCTCCCTCCGTCCGTCCGTCCGTCCGTCCGTCCGTCCGTCCGTCCGTCCGTCCATCCATCCATCCATCCATCCATCCATCCATCCATCCATCCATCCATCCATCCATCCATCCATCCATCCATCCATCCATCTATCTATCTATCTATCTATCTATCTATCTATCTATCTATCTATCTATCTATCTATCTATCTATCTATCTATCTAAACAATTTCAAAATAGCCAAAGCTATTTTTCAGATAATAATAAGAAAAACAGGCAAAAGTTTCCATCTTAATTTTATTACTCAAAGAAAAAACAAAACAAAACGAAAAAAAAGAACAAAAAAAATCTACCAAGATGTCCATAGGGGTGTTTTATTCATTGTGGCATGTGCAAGGCTGTGATAAGTGTATGTTGCCATTTTTAAAACAAGATTCAACATCATTGATAGCTGCCGATTTGTGATTGTGTTTCCTATGGAGTCACTAGAAATATTGAAAAATAGATTTAAGAGGCAGCGCTTTATTTTCAATCGTTATGTGTCATTTTTCTTTGTTGTATATACAAGCATGCTCGCTCTGGATGTGCATAAGGGTACTTCTCATCTCTTTTTCATCACTAAAAATGTAACCATGTAATAACAACGTCGGAATAGCAAACGCTAAAGCATTTTTACAAGTCTTTATAAACAGGTAAAAACAGAAGGGGTGGGGGGTACTGTAATACTGTGTTTATAGCAACATCAAATGAACACTTTTTTTTCTTTTTTACTTTTACGTTAAGGAGCAATAGAGAAAAACATTGTCGCGGGGCAAAGAAAGACATACAAAGAACATGTTTCAAGATCACTTGAGCATCTGCTTCGAAATGCTGATTAAAATACAAAGGAAAACAACAAACCAGATAATGAAATAAACACAAACGGCAGAGAAATGACAACATGAGGAAAATATTTCTACACGTCCTAAAAAAATACACCAAATTAGAAAAAAAAAAGTATTGATATATTGTAGAATCCCTTTTTTAAAGGCAAAACAACAAAACAGACAATGTTTATTAAAGAAGCACACATCTTAGTTGGAGTCTGTCCATATAATATCTGTCTTTTCTGTCCCTTTGTGTAGCGACAAATTGCTATACAGACTCGTCAAGACTGTTGTGCTGTTCAGAATCACTGGTGCACAGAATCATGGGGGATCAGCAGATAACACTCAGTAATAATAATAATAATAATAATAATAATAATAATAATAATAATAATAATAACAAACTGGAGATTAAGGAAGGGTGATGCTGTGTGCTTCACATAAAGACGGGTATTTCATTAGGTAATGACATTTTAATCCAGAAAATAAACAACAAACACTTGCTTTAATCTCAAAAAAGTGGGATGTAGAAGTAGTCAAAACAAGAGAGAAAGACAATTTTTACAAGTCGGTGCATGTGGTGTGGAAAGGTCGTCAACGAGCAGTGCTCCAGAAACACACACACGCACACACGCGTCTCATGAGGACCGCAAGCGCACTGCACCTCCACACACATAAACGTACATACACACTCAAGTCCTGTACACGGGTTTCAGGTGACTGCTCTTCAGCACCCACACCACTTTTCCTCTGTGGAAAAAGCTCCGTCTGCCTGTGGGCTGAGATGTCTGTCATGGTCGTGGAGCTAAAGATGTCAGAGTCTTCAGTACATGATGGGGGGTTTGGAGTAGGGTCTGTTTTCTGTAACGAAGGAGAAAAAGCATGTGAGAGCCAATTCGTACAGGGAGTTAATCCTTCCATCAGAGCTGTGGCTATCCATTTATAATGTGAATAATAAACACTTGGTTTTTGACAGAAACAATTAGATGAAAATAATCATTTATATAAGAAAAGATAAAGTAATGTCCATATTAAATTAAATAAACATTATATTTATTGAGCAAACATCCTTTAGCTATGTGAGATTGAGGGATGAGGAAGTGTCAATAGGGCATTTTACAGTACAAAATATGGGATACAAAAAAAAAAAAAAACAAGATTAAGAAATAATTTTTTTTTTTGAGGCAAAAGTACTGATTTTAATGGTCCAATAAATAGTTCCACCAACTGACCAACACAAGAACATATCTCAGCAGAGTGCCCGCATATCAGTGCTTACTCAGATCTACAAACCAACCACATTTTGAGCTCATGGTGTTTTTTGTGTGTTCTCAGACTATCACAAAACAACATTCAAATTTCCAAATAGCCAATAGAAAAGATGTCATTTCCCATTGGTCTAAAACAAGGAGAAAAAACAACCCCATTTGGTAACACTTAATAATAACTACACACTATGAACCATTTATTAAGCATTAGCAAACAGTGAATTCATTATCTGTTAAGCATTAACTCTACATTAATAAATGTTAGTAAACAGTTTATAATTGCAGTTACAAATGGTCTATTCCTGAATTACAACCACATTTATAATGTGCTTAATAATTGTACTTTTATACTTTGTTAATGATTTATTTTTCATTACTAAATTAAGTATTGCATTATTTACAAACCAGTTATTTAACCATAGTTGGTGGTTTTTTAAGATCATTCAGAATGAGTTAGTAAATGATTAATAAACTATGGAAAGTAACATTTATAATTCTTATTATTCAGGCATATACTAATAGTTAATTTATATGTTAATAAATGCTTTATTAACTCAACTTCATCCAGTTTTGTGACCTAATCTAAAGTGAGGACTATTTATGCTTTATAAATCCCTTATAAATGACAATTAAAGGGTCAATTAAATTCTAAACAGGGAAAAAGAACATAAACGACATTATTCATACCTATTCGATTGAAGATACAAATGAAACTGTACTTCAAATGAAAAATAAATGTTTACAACCTTATCTAAAATACAATTACTGTGCAGTTTAAACATCACATCTTCTTATATTGTTAAATTATTATATTGTTGTTTTATCCAATTTTATGTTGTATTTTGACACTCCTGTTGTTCAGCAATGTGTAAACTTTACAGTAATTTTACTTTTTAGATAAGATTGCAAAGATTACTGTTTATTTGATACAAAGCCTTTAATTGTCATTTATAAAGGATTTATAAAGCATAAATAGTCCTCACTTTAGATTAGGTCACAAAACTGGAGGAAGTTGAGTTAATAAGGCATTTATTAACATAAATAGTAACCATTACTATATGTCTGAATAATAAGATATATAAACGTTGATTTCAATAGTTTATTAATCATTTACAAACTCATTCTGAATGATCTTAAAAACCACCAACTACTCTTAAATACAAATGGTTTGTAAATAATGCAATACTTAATTTAGTAATGAAAAATAAATCATTAACAAAGTATGAAAGTAAGATTATTAAGCACATTATAAATGTGGTTGTAGGTCAAGAATAGAGCATTTGTGACTGCAGTTGTGAACTGTTAACTAACGCTGATTAATGTAGAGTTAATGCTAAACAAATAATGAATTCACTAGATGCTAATGCTTAGTAAATGATTCATAGTGTGTAGTTATTATAAAGTGTTACCATAAGGGTATTCAATTAAATGAAGGATTCCCTTCATTTTGTATTTCATTATGGTTTAAATACTTTTTAGTGTGTGTTAGTGACATTTTAATCACTCATTTCTGCTGGATTGTTTCAGAATGTGTTCTTGATGCACCACAAATATTTACTACAATTGTCAAATTGCTTTACGTACTTTATTACTATTAAAATGCACAGTAAAAATGAGTACACTCCATTTTGAATATGAATATTTTTATCCATTTCTCATTTCTTAACCATCTGAACAAAAAAAATAAGATATATTTATTAAAATAATATTGTTGTCACCAAATATCTTAATAAGATAATACATTTAAACATAATAGTTTTAAGACCTCATTTCTAATAACTGATTTATTTTATCTTTGCCATGATGACAGTAAATAATAATTTACTAGATTTTTTTTCAAGACACTTTTATACAGCTTAAAGTGACACATGTAAAGGCTTAATTAGTTTAACTAGGCAGGTTAGGGTAATTAGGCAAGTTATTGTATAACAATGGTTTGTTCTGTAGAATATCAAAAAAAAAATTGCTTAAAGGGGCTAAAAATATTGACCTTAAAATGGTTAAAAATATAATTTTTTATTCTAGCCAAAATAAAACAAACATGACTTTCTCCAGAAGAAAAAATATCAGACATACTGTGAAAATTTCCTTGCTCTGTTAAACATTATTTGGGAAATATTTAAAAAAGGGGGGCTAATAATTCTGACTTCAACTGGATATATTCACTCATTTTCTTTTCGGCTTAGTCCCTTTATTTAACTGGGGTCGCCACAGCGGAATAAACCGCCAACTTATCCAGCATACGCAGCGGATGCACTTCCAGCTGCAACCCATCACTGGGAAACACCCATACACTCTCATTCACACACATACTGTATACTACGGACAATTTAGCTTACCCATTTCACCTGTAACACATGTCTTTGGACTTGTGGGGGAAACCGGAGCACCCGGAGGAAACCCACGCGAACGCGGGGAGAACATGCAAACTCCACACAGAAACGCGAACTGACCCAGCCGAGGCTCGAACTACCTACAGCACTACCTACGACAGCACTACCTACTGCGCCACCGCGTCGCCCAACTGTACATATTTAATTTTGCTTGTCTTAAAGGGTCACGAAACACCAAAACGCAGTTGTTGCGATGTTGACAGTCATGTATATGTCCTTCTTAGCAAAAAACTCTTTTAGGACACATATTTAGCTAACAAGTGAAAATTGGTTGTTTTTGCATTGTTTAGAGCATATTCGTTCTTCTGGTTTAAGAAGTAATTTTGAAGCAACGTCACTGCAACAAGATCATTGTGTAAATACCAGCGTGGAGATTGGTTGTCTGTACCGGCCGGTAGAAAGTGACACCATTGAGTTATCGGCACATCTGTTCATTAATTCCAATTAATTCCATTAATTCCAAAGACTTCCAATCAGCACGCTCTATTGGGAATGAGATGCAACTTCATTAATATGCATGATATAGCTTCGAAGACTCCTTTTACCTGCTACAGTGTTCACAGAGACGCCACCTTATGTTGCCAACCGTAATTCAAGCAAGTAGAAGAAAAAGAATTGTTCGGAGACATGGGTCGTAAGTGTTGCGTTTATAAATGTGCCGCAACGGAGGTTTTGTTTTCATTTCCCCGTGAAGCTTTCGTGGATTACAGCGGTCTGCTAACACGTGACAAAAAATATGTGGCCTGGCTTGGTTTCATGGCCCTTTAAGGAAAAACTTTTGACATTATTTCTTCTGAAGATGAAAACAAAACAATATTTTTACTTGATCTAAGAATTTTAGCTATTTGGACTAGAAACGAAACAAAGCAAAGTAAGAAACGTATTTTTTTGCATTGTGATTATTCAATTTCTGTGGCTGAATACTGTTAGACTCCCAAAAAAAACGTCAAATAGAGCTAATCAAACCATCTTGCGAAGCTGTATTCATATCGCAATATTTATCAGATAAAAATAAAATATAATATCAGAAATTTACAAATCTGTGCAGCCCTAGTTGACTCCCACCAATAAAAATTAGAAGAAAAACACTCCAATTTAGCACAACACCTCAAGAAAATCCCAAGACTTCATAATTCAAGAAACATAATCGAAAAAGGAACTAGACAAAGACACTAATGTCTTTCAACATCAAAACGGAGAGAGTTTTCCGAATGAATCATGTTTTGCGGTGGCCGTGAAGCAGTAGATCAGAGAAAACAGCTGGTGGTTGAGGGGCAAGAGCGCTGCAGATGCATGTTAATCGGAGAGCTCGCAGCGCACCGTCACACAGGAAACAGTTCATTAGGACTCGAGAGCTTTTACATCTTCAACATGCTTGTTTTTGCGAGCGCCAACAGATGAGCTAATATGTATGCAGGATGTAAACAAAACAGCACTCAAGGTATATGGACAACAAGCGAGCGAGAGCGTAAGAGAGGGAGAGCTGGAAGGTAAACCATGGTGTGAAAGCCCCTGCATTATCTACACACCGTCCCAAAACGCCTGTTTAAAAGACAGAAAAAAAATTTGGAAAAAAGTTTTGTTGACTGGAGACACTTTTTTTAAATAAATTGAGGCGTATACAGAGGTCTTTATTTATTTATTTTATTTATTTATTTTATTTTTGATATAATTTATTACATTTGTATATATTTCATTGGAATTAAATAGATAATGACCATCTTTAAAATGAAATCACAGGACTTCAGTATTAAAATTCATTTAAAACACTGGGTAACACCTTAGATCAGGTTCTCATTCTCGGTCCTGGAGGTCCAGTGTTCTGCAGATTTTAGCTCCTATCAGCTCCAACTCCAATCAGACACACCTGGGCTAGCTAATCAAGCTATTTACTAGGGCTGTTTCTCAATATGCGTTCTTCAGCGGTCTTGCGTCCTCGTGTTCTCGTGTAGCGTCATCATCAGCTGCCAAAGTTCAGTTCCAATACTCAAGATCGCAAGAACAGAGGACGCGTGAAACTTCCCGGATGTGTTCTTGATATCGAGGACGCACCGATGCAGACTTGAGCACCGATCTCACTCTAGAAGTCCCAGAAGTCATTGCGATTGGAGGTGGGAAGCGCAGCGTTTTATTTAGATTTATTATTAAAGTTCAGAGATAAAACTTATTTACCTCAAGAGTTTCCCTAAATGAAACGGTGAATATACACATTACCATGGACATCTTAATAAAGGAATAAACACATTAAGAGTGTTTGTTTGCTCAAATTCGTATTAAAATCAGTTTTATTTGTATTGTGGAACGTATATTTATAATGTTTTTATGCATAATATATATTTTGAAAAGGGGAAAAACAATAAATCATTGTATAAATGCTGTAATGTTTAAACAATTTTTTATTTAAAACGCGTGAAGGTCACGTGACCATCAGGAACAACCAGGGAAGAACGCAGCATCTCATTTCTCACAGGACGCGTTCTCGGTTCTCGTGGTCTCCCGAGTTCGTTCTACCGAGCATACCTGGCAAGACCAGTCTCCACAAGAACGCAAGTTCGTTCTCAGCGTTCTTGGAATTGAGAAACAGCCTAGGGTTTCTAGAAACATCCTTGCAGGTGTGTTGAGGCAAGTTGGAGTTAAAATCTGCAAGACACCAGAGCTCCAGGACTAAGTTTGAGAACCCCTGCTTTAAGATGAAGGGTCCAAAATAATGCATTAGATAGGCTTTAATTAATGGTTAATTTGTTTATAATTAAAACACATTTTTTAAGGGTCCCGAATTATGCATTAGTTAATAAACAATAAAAATAGCATGCAGTATCACTGCATTCTTTTTATATTACGTTAAAAGCATTTAGTTAAGGATATTATTATTATTATTATGATTATTATTATTTTTTTATTTATTAATTTTAAATTTAGTAGAAATTACAATTTCAACCCTTTCTATAGCTTAATGGAAATTTCACTGAAATTGTTGCTCACAATTAACTATCTGATACAAATCACTTCCACACTGACTTAATAGGCCTAATTCTTTAGATTAAAAATATATGATTAGATAATTTAATTATGTTTTTAAATGCTATTATTATTTTAATTTAATAATTTATTTAAGATTTAAATAAATAATTATCCAAATTTAATATATATATATATATTTTTTTTTTATATATATATATATATTATGATTTTTGAAACTCAAATGTAATAATTAGTCATAATAATTATTATGAAATAAACGTTTAATAAAGTTCTATTTCTTTTAGGGCTTAACAATATCTTGTTTGAGCATCAATATCGCAATGTCTGTATTCGCAATAGTAACATCGCAGGATTAGATCATTTATTAGAGATTAAAATATAAAGATATTATTAAATATATATTTTTCATTATTTATACAATGATGACTATGTTATATACAACCACAAAGCGCTGTTTGTTTCACTTTCCTTTTGGCTTCTGTTGTATTTATATAAACTTGTAATTTATTATATGTTACGCAGATGCACTGCATAGAAAAAGACTTGATTATCTCATTTTATCCCAGATCATCCCAAATGAATGAAATCTTTTCAAATAAAAACTATTCATATCATCTGATAAAATTATGTTCATGTCGCAATATACAGTATATCGCAGCAAAAACAAAATATCGCATTGTCAGATTTTTTTTCAATACCATGCAGCCCTAATTTGTAGCTTAAAAATTAATCGAACATTATATAATTAATTACTCAATTAAAACAATACAGTGTTATTATTATTATTATATACAGTGATTATTCAAGGTTTCTGAAGGTTTCATCAAGTCAAATTTAAGACTTTTTAAGACCCTTTTAAGACCATTATGAATACAATTTTAGACTTATACAGGTCTAAACACTAATTATTATTTCTAATGACCCGGTTGGGCTAATGGACTTTTTTTTTGCTTGCAACAAAAAAAAATCCAATGTAATTATTTCTTAGCGACATACTTTAATGTGTCAAAACAAGAAAACTCTAGTTGTATACACTATTTTCAACATAATATTGTTTTTTTTTTTTTTTTTTTTTTACAAATTTGACAAGTTTAACATTGTTAAAAGTAAATGTATTGTGAAGGCAATTACATAAATAATAAAAAATATACATTTGTTGGCTTGTGGTCCAAATTTATTGAGCATAACTTCTATTAACTCTAATGCATTTCTGTTAAGTTTTATATCTATAAATTTTATGTCTACTTGCCCTTACTTATGTAAATAGGTTTTGTATGAATGGAGGATAATGTAAAGGGATTAATTGCTCTGTTATTATCATGATAATTTGTTTAATTGTTTTTAGTTTTCTTTCCCTGATTTTATTAAGATGTATTGTTGGTGATTGGAAAATTAAAACCTGTTAAAAAATATTTAAGACATACAACACAATATTTCAGTGAATTTAAGACTTTTTAAGGTCTTTTAAGACATTTTAGGACTTTTTAAGAACCCCCAGATACCCTGTTATTAAATTTTTTTTTCTGAATGACTCCCCAGAAAATCATAAATATTGTTTATTTGCATCTTTTGTCTGTTGTATTTAACTATGCTTGTCATTTTTAAATTATATTTTATGCAAATACGCTACCCTACAGAATCATTCCAATCAACCAAAAAATTAAGAATTCCTTACAAGCTATCTGGTGATCCAGGTGATCTGGTGAAATTCCCTTTATATTGCAATATATCTCACAGTGAATGAAAATATTGCAATGTCAGTTTTTTCCAGTATTGTGCAGCCCTAATTTGTATTATATATTTCATGCAATAAAATATTATAAATTAGGGCTTTTGAACTGTATTCATGTGTCTTAATTTTAGCCTACAACTCCAAAACAACAAAAAAGGTAACATCTAATAAAAGACAAGCTAATACAAAATGTATTTTAATTTCACAGGTTGACAGTCAAATGTTTCTAAAGGTTAAGCACAGATTTTTTACTGATCCTTTGTTGAAAAACAATAAAAAAATTATATTATAAATAATTATATGCTGCTTTTCTAGCGTATTTGTGGAAAGTGTCTGATGTTCTGATAAACTGCAAATTGAAGTGATTTCTCATGTTCTGCTTTTTTTAAATATATATACAGCATGCATACAAAATTGCATGTGACATTCATACTATATAAGAACCATTTGCAATGCATGAATGCCACACTGAGGCCTGCTGGTGCAGAAGGGAGAGAGAGTGAGAAAGACGCTAGAAGAGATAAATAGAAGGTGGGTATTTCACTTGCTCTGAAATATGAGTTACAAGTAATATCCTGAAGTGCAATTAATTGAGTCCTATGGCTGACAGCAGACTAAATCTGCCATGATGAAGCTGTACCCGGGAGACACCGGAGCAAATAGTTCATACACTTAATACAGAGACCTGTCAGAGTAGGACACTATCTGTTTTGTTAAGCAGGAGGCAGGCCCAAATACCAGGATTCAATGCTTCCTGATGATTCATTTCACTGTTGAGAATGTTGCATGCCTTTTCAACATCAAATGCTAAATTACATCTGAAACAATTTCAACCTGGATCTTTTACATTTTTAAAAAAAAATATTTGTCACATACAGAATTGTAAAGACATGAAGTATTCGATTATTTGTATTAGTAGACATTTTAATTCCAGTATTGAAAAATGTGTTCTTCCACTTTTAGGCATTATGTGCTTTTCAGAGTATAAAATACACCAAAAGGATACGTTATAGTATTTAATGCAAATAAATACATAATTTATGAATGACAAAACGAGCCATAAGTGTAAATTTTTTTAAATTAACATGTATGCATTATATGAAAGTCAAATACAGTGCATCTGGAAAGTATTCATAGCGCTTCACTTTTCCCCCATTTTTTTGTTACAGCCTTATTCCAAATGGATTAAAATGTTTTATTTATTTATATTATTTATTTCCTTAAAATAATACCCCAATAATACCCCATAATGACAATGTGAAAAGTTTTTTTGTTGAAAATGTATAAAAAATAAACCTGAAAAATCACATGTACATAAGTATTCACAGCCTTTGCTCAATTCTTTGTTGATGCACCTTTGGCAGCAATTACAGCCTCGAGTCTTTTTGAATATGATGCCACAAGCTTGGCACACCTGTCTTTGGGAACTTTTGCCCATTCCTCTTTGTAGTTCCTTTTAAGCTCTATCAGGTTGGATGGGAAGCGACGGTGTACAGCCATTTTCAGATCTCTCTAGAGATGTTCAATAGGATTTAGGTCTGGGCTCTGGCTGGGCCACTCAAGGACGTTCACTGAGTTGTTGTGAAGCCACTACATTGATATTTTGGCGGTGTGCTTTGGGTCATTGTCCTGCTGGAAGATGAATCGTCGCCCCAGTCTGAGGTCAAGAGCACTCTGAAGCAGGTTTTCATTCAGGATGTCTCTGTACATTGCTGCATTCATCTTTCCCTCTATCCTGACTAGTCTTCCAGTTTCTGCTGCTGAAAAACATCCCCACAGCATGATGCTGCCACCACTATGCTTCACTGTAGAGATGGTATTAGCCTGGTGATGAGCAATGCCTGGTTTTCTCAAACATAACGCCTGGCATTCACTCCAATGAGTTCAATTTTAGTCTCATCAGACCAGAGAATTTTGTTTCTTATGGTCTGAGAGTCCTTCAGATGCCTTTTGGAAAATTCCAGGCGGGGAGTGGCTTCCGTCTGGTCACTCTACCATACAGGCCTGATTGGTGGATTGCTGCACAGATGGTTGTCCTTCTGTAAGGTTCTCCTCTCTCCATAAAAGAATGCTGGAGCTCAAACAGAGTGACCATCGGGTTATTGATCACCTCCCTGACTAAAGGCCTTCTCCCCCAATCACTCAGTTTAAATGGCCGGCCAGCTCTAGGAAGAGTCTTGGTGGTTCCAAACATCTTCCACTTACAGATGAGGGAGGCCACTGTGCTCATTAGAACTTATAGAGCAGCAGACATGTTTCTGTAACCTTCTTCAGCCTTGTGCCTCGAGACAATCCAGTCTCGGAGGTCTACAGACAATTCCTTTGTCTTCATGCTTGGTTTGTGCCTTGACATGCACTGTCAGCCCTGGGACCTTATATAGACAGGTGTATGCCTTTTCAAATCATGTCCAATCAACTGAATTTACCACAGTTGAACTTCAATGAAGCTGCTGAAACATCTCAAGAATGATCAGTGGAAACAGAATGTACCTGAGATCATAATTGTATCTGTTACCTTGACAAAAACTCTATGGACTAATGCATCATTTGTATGTAAGGTTTTAATATTCTTTCTCATCATACTCTGCGGGAGTATGATGAAAGGGGTTTACTTGTAATATGGGTGGGTTTATTTTAATTTATTTATTTTTTTTTTATGTAAAATTAAATAACTGCTTTCTTATTGTATGTAGTTTCAAATGAAAATTTTATTCCAGTAATTATTGCTGTTATTACTATTATCATTAATAATAATAATAATAATAATAATAATAATAATAATAATAGTTAATATTGGATTGATTT
Organism: Danio kyathit; assembly: GCA_903798195.1. Lineage (NCBI taxonomy): Eukaryota > Metazoa > Chordata > Actinopteri > Cypriniformes > Danionidae > Danio > Danio kyathit. Next base: position 46,126,178 of record LR812539.1, read on the forward strand.
CTGAAGGATCATGTGGCTAAATCTGTGCAAAATGAAGCTGAAAATGAATCTTTAAAATGACTAAAATAAATGATTAAATTAAATTATGGACTACTTTTGAACAATTTTTTATAGTCTTCATTTTATAAACAATTCAATAAAATGAATCATTGTGAATTTGTCAAATGTACAAATGCTTTTAAAAACCCTCACACTGTCCCAGGCCTCAAAAATCACTTGCAAAATAATAAATTATAATCAACATTGCATATACTCGCAATGTGACTATTGCGAATGATCAACGAATCATATCGATACTGAAACTATATATTGTGCAGCTCTATTTTAAAGGTAGTGATTTGGTTTATTTGGTTAACTGAATGAACACTGTGCTACTGTACGTCCCACAAATCACACTATTTTGTCTTTCTTTATTCATTTAAAACCTGTTTTAACACATTTTATTATGTTTTTTAATAATTTTTATTCTTTGTTGTTGTTTTTTTACACTTGTTCCTTTTATTCTTGTTTATGTAAAGCACTTTGAATTACCATGGTGTATGAAATGTTTAATTACCATTGTGTATGAAGCATTTTCCTCTTTACAATCTAGTATATCAAGTTTGATTAGGTCAGCCTGTGCATCTTTGGTTATTGTGCCCCACATGTAGGATACTGTAAGTAGATGGATGTGGAAGTGAGGGTGGTCCTCCTCTGAGACCTCCTTCTCACCAACGCAGTCCATATTTAACATCGCTCTCCACCCTATAACCCCGGTCTCATTTATCCTCCAAACACAAACCACCGCCTCATCCTTGATTATTCACCCTCATTATATCACCGCACGATACCAATTAGCCGGTTTGGATGTGAATTATATATTGAGGTACAGTTTGCCCATACAGAATCTGCTGGAACACGTGCGCCATTCCTCCGAACGAAGCCCGCCGAGTGTGACTGAGTTTGGTTTGCTCCTTCTTAATTACATTTTCACCTCCCTTTCTCCCTCCGCCACTCCACACTTCTCTTAATCGGCTTGTAAAATGATGTCACCTTCTTTTGTGTTCAGCAGTTTTCTGTTAGCGCCACTTGTCTTGATTAATCAGAAAAGGCACGGGTCATCGTAATGGCCCAAGACAGAGGTGGAACCTGAGAAAGCGCAAAAAGCTTTTAGCCCCGACGAGCGGGATCTCGGCAAGGACAATCAAACCTAATGAAATCAGCTGTCACTGCTAAGCTTGCAAAACTGTGAAGTCCGACTTGGGAGAGAAGCACGGGCTAATTAGATTTTTGCCGGCAGTAATGGATAAATGTGGTGAGGCTCTGGAGCTCGGGGAAGGGTGGAGCGGACAACAGACTTCATACCCAAACTCCCCAGGTGGGGCGGCTGCCAGACTGTAAGCTGATTGCACAGACACCTTTCCTCTTTCAGCTTGATGGAACTTCCAGATAAAGAAGTGCAGAGATAAAGTGATGATCTGTGCATCGGAGAGTGCGCCAGATCATTATGATCTTGAGTTTTCCATCCTAGACAAAACCGAGCATTCCTTTACCATCGGATTGGGCAGGCTCTTCGATATGTTTTCAGAGTTGTCTATATGTCTACAGATTTTTACCAAGTGAAATTTAAGACATTTTTAAGACCATTACTCTTTAAAAACTATATTAAACAGTCAGTCTAGGTCAGTGTCCTCATCACGTATGGTAATACTAATGTTATTGTAAGGAAGATAATTAATCTATATTGGTAAATAGAGGTTTCGTTAAATGTTTTTTTGAGATGGATTCTTGGTGACTGGATGGATGTTGGCCCGACTGGGTAGCTTACATGGAAATAGGACAATTAAGACCTGTTAAAAATGATTTGAAGGGGTGGTCCAGAGTGTATTTGAAAGGCTTGGTTGTGTTTATAAGATGCAACGCCTGCTCGTGCTACATTTGTAAAAAATCACAAATTCATGTCTTACTTTGATTATAAACAGCTACTCAGCTAACATGAAAACGACTATCATATTTCCTAGTTCCTCTGAAAAAGCTAACTGCTTACAGCTAACATATTGTGCTGTGATTTGCGGATCAGCTCCCCATCACCAGGAAGCTTCATGCCACAACAAACACGCACTTTTTGCGCTGTATAAATACTATCAGTTAGAGTTGCTGTATCAGTTTGTGCCTGAATCAGTCAGAGAAAGACACAGAGGACACAGTTGAACATCATGCCTGCTCTCTAAAACAAAATCTGACAAGTGTCTTTCACATATATTCGGAATAAGCATGTGTAATGGCTCGTTTCCACTGACTGGTACAGTACGGTACGGTGCAGGTCAGTACAGGTCACCTTTATCAGGCTTGCGTTTCCACTACAAAGGGTACCCTTTTGGTGGGCGTGGTGTACGACAGAGAGTTTCAGTCGACGTCATTCTCGCTCGAATAAATGTCTACAGTAAAGCCCTACAAGTCGTTCACAAATCATATGAGAAGCACTTCTCACCAAACAGATGCTTTAAACATATAAATACTTGTGTATAAATGTTTATTACTAACCTTTCTATGAACATAATTTGATTATAACTGCAGATCAATGACAGTGCGAAATAGCCTACTGTAACGTCTGCAATTATATAAAATAAATAAATAAATGCAACATATATGAACACATACAGCCCCTTACAGTCTCCGATATGTTACCAATTGTTGCAGAAAAACTACATACAGCATACATTTAGTCCTTATTTGAGTAAAAAAACAAAACGCACATGTAGCCTCTGTTAGAGAGTAATTCTGTCATTCTGAGTTCATAATAGTCCAAAAGGCGATGATAAACATTTCAGTTTGTTCGTGATTCAGGTTGCTGAAACAATTTGCTCCTGTGTTTTGTCAGGCTTCTTTTTTTTCGCGCTTCACTCTTGCTTTTGTTCTTTTCTTTTCTGAAAAGATCAGACGTCTAAGACACTTCAATAATCACACACACGTTATTATCATCAGTTCGTTATATCAAATATAGACGCGATTGCGAGCTCCCTGGAGAAAGTGAAAACCGCTCGTACCTTTAGACGGCCTCGTAAAGCAACAACAGGACACGGCAGATTTTGTTCCTCTTGGCTTTGTGGCTGTGCATCAAGACAACGACAAGGTTTGTTTGGCTTGGGTCATCCATGGCTCGTTATTATATGCATATAGTTTTATGGTGTAATGTCTCGGGCCTCGGCTGTGTATTAAAAACATGGCAGTTCCTTTGTTTTCATTCTGGCTAGCTCCATGAGATTGTGATGTATCTCTGTAACCAATCAGCATTCAGTTGCGCATGTAGCTCCACCTTTTGGTACCCTTTCTCGTGTTTGGTACCGTTTTGAAAGGGTGCCGAAAAAGTGGTATGGTACGGTTTGGTTTGGTATGCCTTTTGACAGTGGAAACGGCCTTAATAGCGCACCGAACCGTACCGTACCGTACCACTCAGTGGAAACGGGCCATAAGTAATATGAAACGTTCACTTAACTTTTGTGAATTTGTAATTTGAGATGTGTAACGCAGGAAAAGCGGCCACATAGAGAGACAATGCAGCGCTGCTGAAGAGTGAGGGTGTTTACAGGGGTTTGATGGATAAATATGAATTTGTAGCTAAATTGTTGTCAAACAGCATTTCCCTTTGTTTATATCCTTGTTTACGTCCTTGCTACAACATACTATTAATGCTAGAAACTGTTCATGTAATAGATCAATTTTAACAAATAAAAATACTTTTCACAATCCACAGCTTTGTCTATTATGGTTGGAGCTGCTCCTTCTTTAAGGAGTTTTTAGTTGAATCCAGCACTGAACTGGGAGAGATTCTGGAAGCTCTCCTTTGTCAAATGTTAGCTTTATATTTTTTATAATTCTCTGGAACATAATAAAAATTAAATTGTAAGCACTTCTTTCTTTGTGTCATGTCCTTTTTTAAGCCCAAATACAGAAACAGAAGAAGCTCTGTGGAAATAGCAGCGTTTGGACGCCATTTTAGCTTTCTCTGCTATAACATTACAGTGCCTCTGGCCACACCCCTTCGCTGCACGTGTTGAATGCGCATAACCTGAAGCGTTTGTGGTCTCACTAACCTGGATGTATTTTTTTGTAGTCCCCAAATTCGTTCGCTGTGGGCTTTGCTAAGCTAAATTTGTAAAAGCCAATGTCTTCCTTTGCATTAAACTCTGAGTGTATTACATTCAGAGATCTTATTTATGTTCACACGGCTACATTACACATGAACTAAAGTTTAAAATATGATATCATAGTGGACCACCGCTTTAAGACCTACAAGACAATATTTCAGTAAATTAAAGACTTGTTAAGGCTGTTTTTGAAATTGAAACCATTTTAAGATTTTATAAGAGCCCGTGGACACCCTGCATGTGTTTGTTAAATTCATTTCTTTCTTACATCACATCAATTTTCTATTGACATCTATAACTGCAGTCTTAATTAAAGGGTTAGTTCACACAAAAATGGAAAATCTGTTATGAATTACTCAGCCTCATGTCATTCCAATCTCGTAAAAGCTTTGTTCATCTTCAGAACACAAATGAAGATATATTAGATAAAATCTGAGAGCCCTTTATAGGTAGCAAAGGTTCAGAGGCATTTAAAATTCAGAAATGTGCTTAAACTATAATCATACAAAGCTACTAGAACAATTTTTGTTTAAGTTTTTCTTTACCTTTTATTTCATGGAGCGTCATATGATTACAGTTGAAACAATGAAGTGACATGGGATGTTTTGACAATGTTTTTGGTTCCTTTTCTGGACTTTGAATGTCTCAGGATTGTTGCTGTATACACTCAAAAAATGATGTTTGCTGTTTGTTCTACCTATTTAAAATGAGCTGAAACAACACAATACTAGAGTTTTTTTCTGACAACTTAATAGTTTTATGCTTAATCTAGTGCTGCAACAACAAATCGATTAAACCGATTAAAATTAAAGCGTTGGCAACGAATTTCATAATCGATTCGTCATGTTGTGCGACATGGAGACGTCTGATTATTAAAAAAACTTTAGTTGAGTGCGGAGTGGAGTGAATGCACTCTGCCTCTCTCGCCTCACAGGACGGAGCAAAAAAATGAGCGTAACGTTAGAAGAAGGATGCATGGCGAAGGCAGAGATATCTGTGCGACCCTAGTCATCCAAGGTGTCGGAGCATTTCCCACTAAATAAACAAAAGCAGCATGAAAATTCAAATTGAGCTTTTTTGAAGGGTGAACGTTCTAAAATAATGATCGGCTAACAAAACTCACTCCCGAGGCCAGATAGAATCTTTTAAACTCATCAGTGAAAGGGTTAATAAAAGAAGTAAAGCAGCGGTGGTACAGTTACTGTGCACTTTGCATTGCAAGACTAAAGTTAAGTATTGCCTGTTAAGTTTTGTATTGAATATAAAATATTACTTCTTACCTATAAAGCTTTAAATAATCTAGCTCCTGTTTATCTAACCATTCTTCTGTCTCTACAATCTAACCCGCTCTTTAAGATCTCAAAACTCAGGGCTTCTGGTAGTACCTAGAATAGCAAAGTCGAGTAAAGGAGGTCGAGCCTTCTCATTTATGGCCCCTAAACTCTGGAATAGCCTTCCTGATAATGTCCGAGGCTCAGACAGACTCTCGCAGATCAAAACTAGATTAAAAACCTATCTTTTTAGCAAAGCATACACTCAGTGCATCACTTAATGGTATGACGCATGAGTGTACCCCACGCAGGTTTTTTGCATCTTGTTTATATACACTATGAACAGCAGCTACGCTAATTATTCTCTTTATTCTCTATTTCCACCTGGGGGTACTCATCCCGAGGCCCTCAGACTAAGCAGCACCACTGATGCAATCCAAGACCAGCGACTAGATGATCCCGAGGTTTTCATAATCCTGGACCAGGTCGTATCCTGAGCAGCTGCTGTGGTGGTCATGGAAGAGTGGAGAGCATGAGACTGATTCCTGTGACGCTCCAGGGACAGACGAGTCTTCGCTGAGGTCCAGCATTCTCCAGCCTCCGGCGCCTAGACTGCAGCTCTGCACAAGACGTTTGGCCATAGGAGAAATGGTCGTGCCCAACTGAGCCTGGTTTCTCTCAAGGTTTTTTTTATTCTTCACTTACGCCAATTGGTGAAGTTTTTTCCTCGCCGCTGTCGCCACTGGCTTGCATGGTTCGTGATCTGTAGAGCTGCACATCGATGGAATTGCTCCTCAGTGTTTGGACTCTCAGTAGTAATTATTAAAGCACACTGAACTGAGCTAAACTGAACTGAACTTAAACACTGAAAACTGGACTGACACTGTTTCAATTTACTATAATCTTCTATGTGAAGCTGCTTTGACACAATCTACATTATAGAAATAAAGATGAATTGAATTGAATTGAACTAAAGACACGCTTTTATTTATATATTATTATTTTTATATTATATATTATTTATATATTTTTCAATCTGTTGTCATGTATTGCTACACTGCAAAAATGCTTTTCTTACTTAGTAATTTCATCTCGTTTCCAGTCCAAATATCTAATAAATCTCAAATAAAGACCAGACGAGAAAAATTGCATGAGAAAATGAAGTGATGCTTAAAACTTCTGTTTGAGATCTCATTAAGATTATATTAATTTTGCTTGTTTTAAGCAAACGATCACTTAATTATGAGTTACTTTTTTTCTGAAACAATTTATGCTATTTCATCTGTCTAGTATGTATCTTGATTCAAGATTTGTTTTTAGATATTTAGATACAAGTTAGTTTTTAATTTTAATATTATTATTATAACAGCTCAGGGTTTCCGTATTTAAGAACAACATGTGTGTGCACTTTCCAAAGATTTTTGTTCTGTTTTTGAATAAAGGGTTGGAAAAAAAAATCGATTATTAAAATAATCGTTAGCTCTAGCCCTAGTTCAATCCACTTAAATTTGTAAAAACTAATATGTCAACTAATATGTCACAAATCAATTGTGTGGAACTGCATTTTTTACAGTATGTGGATGATCAGAAAGCTCTTGAATTTAATCTAAAATATCTTAATTTGAGTTCCGAAGATAAACAAAGGCCTCAGAAGATTGGAATGACATGAGGGTGAATAAATAATAACAGAATTTTCATTTTTGTGTGAACTAATTCTTTAATGTACAGTTAATTGTGCAGCATTACACTGAATTATCAACTGGAATCATATTCAAATGTTTTTCTTTTCCTTTAGATAGGTAACAAAGTATCATTCTAAGCTTATTTGTATTATAGATTATTTATAGCCAATAAAGCAGACAGCCAAAGAACTGTTTCAGAGCGATTATAAAGTCCAAAAGCAGAGAGACTAATTTGCACCTCATATTAGCCCTGATGCGTTATATAAGGAAAAGGTCTGATGTTCAGGTTTCTTGGTTCTGCTCGTTGCTCTAAAGGTCAGAGACATTGTGACGGAGCTCTAACACTAATCCCTGCTGTTACGCTCACATTAGTGACGCCTCAACTCAAGTCAGAAAGCGGCATGGAATTATTGCACACTGGAATTCCACTTGCTTATGTCTAATTCAAAATGAATTAAATATTAATAATAAAAAAGACATTCCACAAAAACATATTATTAATTGTGAGGTTTGAATAGAACTCCGTGAATCAGTGCTTGAAATGAACTTTTCCATCACAATATTTTTTTTTAAGATGCAAAAATTTTTTTGGAAAAGTCACAAAATAATAATATTATTATTTTTATAATAACATTAGAAAATAATATTTTCCCTCCATATTTCTTCAACAAAGTGCATTTTATACACTTATTTATACACTTTGTCACCTTGGAATTATAAGGTTTTATCTGCATTCTGAATGATTTTGAGATATTGAGCTTCAAAGTTTTTGCATTCCATAGCAAACAGTATGTGTGTAACATTTGTTTTTTTAAATAAAAAGTTTTAAAATGTAAACAACTTATAAAAAAAAACATCCCATAATGTAAATAAGTTGCCAATTAATAAGAATATGTCAATAACAAAATTTTGACAAAATGTCAGATAGAACCTTATAATTCTAAGGTGATGACTTGTGCATTTAGGATTTATTAAATAAGGATTGTAGGATGTAGTAATAAGGATTTATTAAATAAATAAGGACACTTATTTATACCAGGGTTCGTACACATTTTTACTACAAAAATTACATGACTTTTCCAGGTCTTTCAAGTCAATTTTCATGATCTAATGTTTCATGTAATGTCTACATACTGTATATGTGGTAAATCATAAGAAACATTAAAATTTATTACAGCGATCATAAAACACAATAGTTTCAATTTATTTTTATATCTATGTAAAATACATGATGCTTACACAGCACTAATAATGTGAGAAAAGAAAAGAAGTAAAAACAACTAACCTCCATTCCAATATACAGACATTTGTCAAACTAATTATAGATACTCTTAATAGCTTGTTAAACTAGTAATAGTAGGTAAAACTACATCTATTATAAAGCCGCGATAACACTGCCCTTTTCACTCCATAGACTTCCGTTCATAGGAATGCGAATGCGGCAGACCAGAAATGCAAGCACGTTTTTCACATTTCACTGCATTCGAAAGTTCAAGCTTGGTGAATTCTTACCTGCAAAATCACATCAGGTGATTGCGTGAGACCAATAGTAGATAATTTAAAATAAGAAATTTAAAATATGGAGCAATCGCTCACTTTTATAAATGTCTAATAATATTGTTTAACCCCCCTTTTTGCAGAGCCGTACCACAGAATTTTGCAAGCACAAGCTCTAGTGTGACCTCAGCTTAAAGGTGCAGTATGTAAGTTTGACACCCAGTGGTTGAACTGGGTATTGCACTCCTAGATCAAAATAAACACACGCGTGGGATGCCAGAGATTGAGTACAGGAGCGAGTGATTTAAACCGTGTTCTAAATAAAATCAACGACACGCGATAGAAGGAATTATGTTCCATATTAAAAGGAGTTTTAGTTCTAACCAACACCTCGAATTGAGATATTAGAAACGGTTTCTATTTCTCACAGCTCAACATGTGAAACCTATGACAGTGCACCTCAGGTAAGCCTCGTGTGTTTTATTCAGTGCTAAATGCTAACAATGTGAGTTTGAATGGATTCTAAACCTTACCGTTTCATGAGTGAGTGCTTATTCTGTGCTTCTGAAAGGCTGTATTTACATTTTTGTCGTGTTTCGTCTGGTGCAAAGAGTCAAACTGCTGTTTGCGTGTTGTTAGGACACGAGATTACAATGTAACCTGCTCACCTAATGTTTACGTTCGTAATATTTATATCATTTGCTAATTAATAACCTCATGTGGAACTGAATCTGTCTCATTTCGACGTCTGATACTGTCCATTTCGGTCACGGGCGCATGCTTTCAGAGCCTTTCTGAATGAATGAATGAAATACGCTGTTTTCCAACAAGGCAACCCGGAGTGCTGAATTATAATTGGCTAAACTGGCATTCTGCAGGTTAACTTTACCTAAACAAAGACAGCGTTCCGGCACGGAAAAACCATTTTCAAAGCAGAATATCTGACTTCAGCATTGTTTTTCAGTTAAACAAGTATGTTCACTTGGGATGTTTCTTAAATATCTGCAAACATATTATGGTATTTTTATGCTTTAGAAGATTCAAAAACTTACATACAGCACCTTTAAGTTGCTTTGGACAAAAATGTCTGCTAAATGACTAAATGTAAATTCCATGACTTTTCCAAAACCTTGTGGGTTTTTCTGTTTTTCCAAAACTTTTCCAGGCCTGAAAAATGCCATGTCAAAATTCCATGACTTTTTTCAGGTCTTCCATGACCGTACGAACCCTGTTATATACACTTGTTCATTTAGGATTGAGACTATAATCTCATAATAAATTATCAACTAAAAAATTTAACTGCGTTCCCAAATTTGACATAGTTTTGGTGCCAATTGTAGAATAACCAATGTGGTTTTGAGTTTACTCATCACTTAACATTTGAAAACCCCTGATCTTGAAGACAAATCAAGAGCACTAAACTGTTCTCGACTCAGAAGTCACTTGATGTTTCACAAGATCTGACAACAGCATGCTTTATTCCGTCTCCAGATGTCGGCCTACAAATAACAATTGATGTATTTCTCAGTCTAGTCTAAAGCTTGCGTGCCTTTGATCAGCAGGTTTTGTAGATCTGACCTGGAGTTGAAAGTCAGGGACTTTGAAACATGAGATGAACCACAGATTTAGGGCGAAGTTGTGTCTGATTCAACCTGAGAAATCTACGATCACCCAGCGATGACCCCTTACATTGTGAATGAACCCTGGTGCCTCCCCAAAGAAAAAAAGAAAACACACACACATAAAAAAACAGGGGATATCTACTTTACAAATGCTTCAGCAGTGCCGCTGTCAAAGCCCGAAGAAAAATGGATGTCTCTTTATTTGCAGACTGTGAAATTGGCTATATAGGGGGAAAAAAGCATTCTGCTCATTTTCAGTGGAGCACTTTGCAACCCGTTTCCACTGCATCTTCTGTAAACATATGTATTATTCACCTTCCCCCAGCCCCACATTTCAATAAGATGTACGGCAGCGGGTCTTTAATTCGCCGTCAGACGTGTTGATAATAGGTCCCATTTATCAAACGCAACTTTTGGCCAGATTTGGGAGGCTAGCTTGCAGGGAAGGGGGAAAGACAGATGGAACGGGGGATAAGAATGAAACTGTATGAGTGTGTGCAGAAGGGCTGTAAAGCGCAAATAGATCTCGGAGAAAGGAAGCGTGAAAGGCGCATGAAAACATCAGTTTGTAATCTCACTCCTGAAAGAGTTGGACATCTTCAAAGGGACCCAATGAGATGTAAGGCAAGTTCAGGGATTTACTCTGGTAGTTTCGCTGGGGTCCGGCCCCTGGAGAGAGGGGGGCCTCTGGACCATATGTATAGCACATGGCTGGTTTTGTCTTCTCGACTGTGGCTCAGTTTTGACCTTTCCTTATAATACCAACTGTTGACGCTATGATGTCAGATCTTTATTTTAGGTTTTGTTGTTTATGGTAGTTACACTTAGTTGTTTACATTCTTTATGTATAGACCATTTTGAGCGATGCAAACAATAACAATGGCCCTAAAGTATTTCCTCTTTTACATTTTTCCTTTCCATAGCTTCCGAGAATCCAATAAGTTCCACATACTAATAAATAATGTTATGATATGTATTTTAACGTAAAGTTAAGATTGAATTGCCTCTTGTTTCATTTATGAATTAGTTTGACAAGAAGCAGGAAATGTTTATGGGCCAATGTTATCACCACGTTAAAATAGACTATATGTTACCTTGTACAGATGAGTTCTCCTGCTGGTTGCCATTATGTTCAGACTTCACCTCTGGTATGACTGCTTCTAAAACCAAATACATTTGCACAGTTAGAACTCTTGCTACATGTAAAACATTATTTTTTAATGTCCCAAAATCAATATATTTACATTTGTATTTAACAAAACATACATTTTTATCAATTTCTGGTGGATTTTAGAAGCTAAACTGGGACCCTGTACCACCAAATCAGTCATATTTTATTATTTAGATCAACTGAAAGCTGAATAAATGAGCTTGGAATAGGACAATATTTGGGTGAGAGACAACTATTTGAAAATCTGAGGGTTAAAAAAAAATCAAAGTTACTAATCAAAAATTTGCTTTTGATACATTTATTGAAGGAAATTTACAAAATATTTTAATTAAAGATGATCTTTACATAATATTCTAAAGGAAAAATCTATAATTTAGACCGATACAATGCAATTTTGGCTTCACGGTGGCGCAGTGGGTAGCACAATCACCTCACAGCAAGAAGGTCGCTGGTTTGAGCCTTGGCTGGGTCAGTTGGCATTTCTGTGTGTAGTTTGCATGTTCTCCCCGTGTTCGCGTGGGTTTCCTCTGGGTGCTCCGGTTTTCCCCACAAGTCCAAAGACATGCGGTACAGGTGAATTGGGTAGGCTAAATTGTCCATAGTGTATGTGTGTGAATGGAAGTGTATGGGTGTTTTCCAGTGATGGGTTGCAACTGGAAAGGCATCCGCTGCGTAAAACATATGCTGGATAAGTTGGCGGTTTATTCCGCTGTGACGACCCCAGACTAAGCCAGAAAGAATATGTATGACAATGCAACTTTGGTTAATAAGACTGTAAGTAAGACTAGTTTTGTAGTCCTTTATAGACTTTTTGACATTTAAACTAAATCACGAGAGTCTTTTGGAGTACTAACATTGGAAATGTTTTATTCTTTTTCCTGTATGGTAGCATTAGCTCAGTGGTGCCCAGTGTTTTCTTATGAAGGGCCAAAAACCAAACTTCATTAAGACTAGTAGGCCGAAGCTAAATATGGTTTCCATTATTAATTTCCTAATGTATTTAATAATATAAAAAAATGCTTTATTATAACTAATACAGTATATATTTTTTACATTTTATAATGATCTTATTAAAGTGAAAACAAAATAAAACCGAATTTATAACAGAATGAAGTTACACTAGTTTTTGCCTTGATTTGCTTGACAATGACTACGTTTACATGGACATCAGTAATCGAATTATTTGCTTTAATCTAATTAAGAGAATAATAAGACTAAGGTGTTTACATGACTTGCTTTTTGAGTGTTACTTTCATGATCGCGTTTTACATGTTATAGCACATAATTCGATTAACGTCATTGCATCACCGCGCTATCCGCATTTCCTCTGGCGTTTCATGTATTTCGGGTGTTTCATTTTTGATTTGTCGACTTTAACTGCAGTCTGGCACTTTAACTTTCATTCACAAACATGTCATGCAAGCCCACCGTGACAAACGAGATATTGGATGCAACTATGAACTGCTGGAAGAGTTGCTTTAATGTAAGTTCATACCGCATGCTGAATGGAAGAAAAAAAAAACTCCGCATTTCAAGATGCAGTTGTCTGTGGTCTGCACTGACTTGGTAGGTGCAAAGTGTCAATCAGCCGTGCGTGTGTGTGTGTGTGTGTGTGTGTCTGGGTGTGTGTGTGTGTGTGTGTGTGTGGACTACCCTGTTACAAAAAGCGGCTTAAAGTCCTACATGAGGATAATAGTTCGATTAAGGTTTTTACATGTCTGTACTGCACTTTAATAATGCGACTAAAATCGGCATACTCCACATGTCTTAATTCGATTTCTCTTTAGTTCGATTATGACCTTAATCTGATTAAATTAATCAAAAATCGCTGTTTACATGGTAGACTCTTAATCAGAGTATTGTCTTAATCGCATTAAAATCGAATTATTGGTGTCCATGTAAACGTAGTCACTGTCTCCTGCATAGTCCTCTATCTGTTGAGTGACAGTATTTACGTTTAAAAACTCAGTTACGTTTAATAGACTAATTTCACGCGGCCGCTATTTTAAACAACGAAATCGAGGCAGCGGTGGGAAGAAACCCGGAAATATCACCTGAGTCACACAGGAATGTTGTGTACCTGGCTGTATATCTTATCAGCGAAGAGAAAGCGACACAAATTTATAATTTCACTGCCTTCCGAGTGACCCGAAGGTCTGTTCTGAATGAATAGTGAAAAAAAGGGATATTGGACCTCATTTTCAGCTAAGTTAAGGGAAGTTAAGAAGACTTAGCTAATGTTTTCTTTCCCAAACACACATTTTAGATGCCATTCATCAAACTTAAGTTAATGAACTGATTCTTAACTATATTAGACTTGTCACGATACAAAATTTCGGTACTGAAATTTAATAAAAACGTCCATTTCCCGTTAACATTTAAGCACTGTTGATAGCTTTCTTATACAATGCTGATTTGCCATTGGGTTCACGTGCTCAACAGAAATGACTTTGATTGGCCGTGGAGGTCATCAGTTTATCCGCTGTTTACCGAGTGCAAAGACAGACAAGCGATCTGCTGATGAATGGACTGATCTTCACGGCTATCTGTGTTTGCAATCTGTGAAGAGCAGTGAACTGATTCCCTTCACAGCCAATCACAGTCATTTCTGTTGATCACAGGTGAATACTATGGCAAATCAGTGGTGTTTAAGAACGCACTCAGCGGCGCTTCAATGTTAGCGGGAAATGGACGTTTTTAAAACGTCAGTACCGGGACACTACTGTTACAGACAACACAAGGATGTGCGAAGATGACTGCATTGTTTTATTGCTTACCGGGTTACATAGGCTGAAGCAGGGAAGCCCCCACGGTGTTTACCTGCTGCCATGAACTGAAGCCTAGGAGGACACTGGTTGTGATGTTATTTGATGCCTAATATGCTTTTTATTGTTTAAATTAAACTAAACTGAATGATATTAAAGTGATGTTAACACCGTTTCTGCATTTTGAAATCACGGGAACAGCTGGAGGTTTGTAGTTCACAGCATGTTGTTGCAATGTTTACAGTGCTGATCCTATACTATGCTTTCGTGTTTTAAAATGGCGGCCGCATGAAATAAGCGCATTGGAACATTTAATTTCAGTTCCTTTTTTGTAGATCAGCAATAAAACAAACAAACAAAAGAAGGTAACATCAAATTAGAAATGAGGATCTCTGTTAAAGGTAATCGCCCCAACCATCTCCATCATTCTCAGATGTGATGGTGGACCAAATCAAAGGTTACAATGGGCCAACTTTGACCCACGGACCCTACTTTGGGCATCTCTGCATTAGCTGCACCACATGACTTGACTAATTTTCTGGACAAATTTAAAATAATAGTTTTTATTGTATTTATAATATTAATAAACATTAAATCAAAATAAACATTTAATTTAAATTGTAATAATAGTCACAATATTACAATTTGTATGGCTTTTATCAAAAATCTGCGGATTTCTTCGCGCAGGTCTACTTATACCCTAAAATTTATATCACTTTTTTTCCTTGTAAGTGCACTTAGAAACAATCTCCACAACAAAGACAGCATTGCATCGATAAACAGAGAGAGAGGAAATAGTGTTATCTGAAAGATGTGACGTAACAGCAGACGTTCACGTTTCTAGCATTCCCCTCAGATGAAAGGCAAAAAAACAAAGCGCATTTCTCTTAATGAATTCACATCTAATCAGCCTTGGCCTAATAATTACCCCAGCACTCATGAAAATACTTGCAGATGTCTTGCAAACGTATCTGTTTTTTGTTTTTTTTCTTCTTCATTCAAATTCTGCTTCTGTTAAGATATTCACAATTAAACAAGTGTAATCAAAACAACAGTAAGCTATTAGGAAAATGGTTTGGCCTTGATAAGTGTGCGCATTTAGAGCGTTTATGATAAACATCAGGCTCCATTTCCTCAGCTGAGATTATGACGCTAATGCATCGCTAATAGTTATGACCTAGACGGAAATACCAATATCAGAACAGATTAAAAAAACAAGAGAAGGTTGAACTAAATACTGATGATAAACACGTGGAAATTCTGAACAAGCAGATCCTTAAAGATATATGACAGAGTATCACAGACAGTTTGTGTATGTCTGTGTATATTATACAATGTCAGAACAAAGTCCTAAACGACAACATTCTAGAATTAAATCAGTTTTATGTTGTGACTAAAAGCAAAAGTTCAGGTATTCTCATCTTCATGGCTTATTTAATTGAAGTATCTATCTATCGATCGATCGATCGATCGATCGATCGATCGACCGACCGACCGACCGACCGACCGACCGACCGACCGACCGACCGACCGACCGACCGACCGACCGACCGACCGACCGACCGACCGACCGACCGACCGACCTACCTACCTACCTACCTACCTACCTACCTACCTACCTACCCTACCTACCTACCTACCTACCTACCTATCTATCTATCTATCTATCTATCTATCTATCTATCTATCTATCTATCTATCTATCTATCTATCTATCCATAGTGTAAAAAATATCCGTAAATTAGCAGTTTTTGAGATTTTATGATTTATGTTTCAATGATTTTAGTTATTTTACAGCCTACAACTCTCAAGAATCAAATCAAAATATAATAAAAGTAGTTAAGTGAGTGGCGTAAGAAAGTAGTCCTACACACAATGACTTGATTCTGATTGGCTGATGTACATTCGAAGGTGTGCCATTATGTTCAGCTAAACTGACAGATAAAGTAGTTCCTGGCAGATTTTCACTAGTTACATATCACTACACCCAATCATTTTAGTTATTATTTTACAGCCTACAACTCAATAATCAAATTAAAATATAATAAAAGGACTTGGATGAGATGCGTAAGAAAGTAGTCCTACACACGATGGCTTTAGGTGTGGTAACTGTAGGTTTGCTGAATGCTTGATTCTGATTGGCTGATGTACATTCAAAGGTGTGCCATTATGTTTAGCTAAACTCACAGATGAAGTAGTACCAGGGAGATTTTGACTAGTTACATATCACTACACCCAATCATTTTAGTTATTATTTTACAGCCTACAACTCTCAAGAATCAAATCAAAATATAATAAAAGTAGTTGAATGAGTGGCGTAAGAAAGTAGTCCTACACACAATGGCTTTAGGTGTGGTAACTGCAGGTCTGCTGAATGCTTGATTCTGATTGGCTGATGTACATTCGAAGGTGTGCCATTATGTTCAGCTAAACTCACAGATAAAGTAAGTCCAGGCAGATCTTAACAAGTTTTATATAACTACACCCAATCATTTAGTTATTATTTAACAACCTACAACTCTCAACAATCAAATCAAAATATAATAAAAGGAGTTGGATGAAATGCATAAAAAAGTAGTCCTACACACAACGACTTTAGGTGTGGTAACTGCACGTCTGCTGAATGCTTGATTCTGATTGGCTGATGTACATTCAAAGGTGTGCCCTTATGTTCAGCCAAACTCACAGATAAAGTAGGTCCATATCCCTACGCCCAATCTTTTTTGTTATTATTTTACAGCCTACAACTCTCAAGAATCAAATCAAAATATAATAAAAGGAGTTGGATGAGATGCGTAAGAAAGTAGTCCTACACACAACAATTTTAGGTGTGGTAACTGCAGGTCTGCTGAATGCTTGATTCTGATTGGGTGATGAACATTATAAGGTGCACAATATTTTTCAGATACACTCACAGATAAAGACAGACAGACACTTTTGAAAAAAGTTATGAAAACAAAATCACACACATTGACTGAAGTAATTTATCAAGTTGATTTACATAGAAAAAAATTATTATTAACTTTTTAATAAAAAAAAAACTTAAATTAAACATTTACTTTAACATTTAATAAAAAAAAGTAATGAAAACAAAAATCATTTTAAATTGATCAATTATTTGTACATATTAAAGAAAAAAAATTTTGGATTTATTTTGTTATTTTCTTAAAGTTAGTCATGAAAAAATCACAAACATTAATTTAAGGATTTATTTTGTTTGGTTTAATTACTTTTTTTACTTATGGAAAAAATATTATTTTTATTTTCATGTTTAATTAAATTTAAAAAAATCACATATCTAAATATTACTAAACTCAAGTGTTTAATTTATAAACTTGCTTTCCATTGAGAAAAAATATATTGGATTTATTTTCATCCATCCATCCATCCATCCATCCATCCATCCATCCATCCATCCATCTATCCATCCATCCATCCATCCATCCATCCATCCATCCATCCATCCACAAACCCACCCACCCACCTACCTACCTACCTACCTACCTACCTACCTACCCCATTACATCTGGATATTTTTTCATCATTCAGATATATAATTTTAATGATTATTTTAACCAAAGTTTTCTATCTCTTTATTTTCGCTATCATTCTATTTTAAAATGCTAGTACTTTTATGTTGATCTTTTTATGTCTATTTTATTGTTTCTATTTTAAGTATAAACGTTTTTAACAGGTTGTAATTTTGATTTTAGTTAACTACAATAACCATGATCTGACTGGAAGCCAGTGTTCCAGGTGCGAAAGGGCAGAATCCTACCGTTTAGACTCATGCGGAGACTCTCAGGAGAAGTGGCCTGTTTGAGAGCCTGTTCCACCTGCTCTCTCCTCTTGGATTCAAACTCCAGAGCCTCCTGCAGTTTCCTTTTCGCCTTCTTTTCCTTCTTCAGACGCTTCTGAATGGTGGCTGGGGCAGACAAGAAAGAGGTTTGACAAAACAATCAAACGTAAAACTCTTTGCTCGTTCAGCGTGGTGTCTGGAAACACAAGGAGACGCCAGCGCAGACTCGCATTCACACATTAGAGACTTGAAAGTGCTCATTAGCACTAGCAAAACAAAAACATATGGTGCGCTACGTGCAACAGCTTCCAAAAAGGATATGTAAAATTGCAAGTTTTTAAACGCTCAAACAGAAACTAGTGGCCTAGTTAGTGCTAGCTTGATACGGCATAACTACTATCGATCATATCAGAGTTGGAGTTTGTGCGAATCACAAACCCTAATATGAGCAAGTGTAATAGCACTACTAATAAATAACAAGTTAAACCTAACAGTGTGCATATACAGGCCAACACAACAGCTGTACACACACCTAACGCCAACACATCACGCTCACGCGGCACAATGTTTTCACACAGAACGATCGCTGAATATGTGCAAACATAATCAACTCTGTATGTGTGCATTCACAGCAATTAACGGCCTTTTGAAACACTCCCGAGTCTGGCAGAAGACCTTAAAACAAGCTCCCGGCATGTTTGCTTGCTTACAGCGTTAAATGTATGTCCCTTCCTCCTCGCACCTCTAATTACTTGCCTTTGATTGGCCAAATCATCCACCATATAACAGTGCGCATTAAAATAAGATGAAATGCTGTTACAGCCATGGCTAATAAATTATTGAGGTGTTTGTACATATTGTCAGAGTTGTTATCCAGCTGAATAATTGGCTTAATTTCTTGGCGCAAACAGCAAGAGTTGAATTGGCAGTAAATCCACTAGTGACACGGTTTGGTTGCAATGTAGAGAGGGAGTTGGCGGTGTACACTTTGGGATTTGTTTCGGAGCGTTCATCGTGTTTTAATGTATTTGTTTGAAATAGTTAATTGTTTTTAAAAAAATCATTTGATTTACACTACTTGCACACTATTTATTAATGTATATTATTGTTCAATCATTTACTAATTAAAGAATACCTATTTAATTATTTAACAATTCTGAGGTATTAAAAATAAAAATATATACAGTTGAAGTTAGAATTATTAGCCCCCCTTTGAATATTTTTTTCTTTTTTAAATATTTCCCAAACGATGTTTAACAGAGCAAGGTTATTTTCACAGTATGTCTGATAATATTTTTTCTTCTGGGGAAAGTCTTATTTGTTTTACTTCGGCTAGAATAAAAGCAGTTTTTAATTTTTAAAAGCCATTTTAAGGTCAAAATTATTAGCTATATTTTTTTTTTCTGATAGTCTACAGAACAAACCATCGTTATACAATAACTTGCCTAATTACCCTAACCTGCCTAGTTAACCTAATTAACCTAGTTAAGCCTTTAAATGTCACTTTAAGCTGTATAGAAGTGTCTTGAAAAATATCTAGTAAAATATTATTTACTGTCATCATGGCAAAGATAAAATAAATCAGTTAATAGAAATGAGTTATTAAAACTATTATGTTTAGAAATGTGTTGGAAAAATCTTCTCTCCGTTAAACAAACTAGGGAAAAAAAATAAACAGGGGGGCTAATAATTCAGAAGGGCTAATAATTCTGACTTCAACTGTATAATTAATATAGAAACGATGAATTTTCCCTTTTCCCTGTTAATCTATTACTGTGTGACCTCTTGAGCTAAAAATACAGTTTATTAAATCTGCTATTACACAGATATAATTAAAACAAAAAAATATATATATAATTAATATAGAAACCTTCATCAATTCCCCACTTTTTAAACTTTTTTCTACTAATCTATTACTGTGTGACCTCTGTATCTACAACACAGTTTATTAAATCTGTTAATAGATTTTCATCATGTTTTAGGTTGCTGAAACAATCATTTGCTCCTTTGTTTTGTCGGGCTTCTCTTTTGTTTTTTCGCGCGTCACTCCTCGTTTGTCCATTTCTGAAAGGATCTGGTGTCAGAAGCACTTCAATAATCACGTGCATGTTATTATCATCAGCTCAAAAAGTTCGCTATTTCAAATATAGATGCAGAGGCGAGCGCAAGCGAGAAAGCGAAACCGCTCGCGCTTTAGACGGCCTTGTAAACAACTACGAGGCACAGGGTAGCTTGCTCTTCAACTTGGCTTTGTGGCTGTTCATCAAGACGACGTCAAGGTTTGTTTGAGCTCAGGTTGATCATGGCTCGTTATTATATGTATATATTATTACGGTCTAATGTCTCGGCTGTGTTTTTAAAAATGCCGGTTCCTTTGTTTTCATTCGCCTGCTTGTCCACGAGCGAGTGACGTATCTCTGTAAACCAATAGCGTTCAGCTGCATGTCTTGCTCTGCCTTTCGGTACCCTTTTGTTGTGCTAGGTACCCTTCCGAAAGGGTACGCAAAAAGTGGTACAGTACGGTTCGCTTTTAGGTACCTTTTGACAGTGGAAACGGCCATAAAAGCGTACCAAACCGTAGCGTACCACTCAGTGGAAACGGGCCATTAGGGGGCACACTTTAACAAACATCACAAAGTATTTAAAGAATTATTCACAGTCTTTTTTTTTATGCATCATATGTAGGCTGTAAATTTATTTGACAAATAACTTTGTATTGTAGTGGGCTAACACGTTCTTAACATTCAAGTACATTAAGGCACATTTTTGCATCTGTAACATATACAGTTGAAGTAATTTGTTTAGTCCTCCTGTTAATTTTAAATAATACCCCGTGTTCCCAAGTGATCTTTAACAAACCATGGACATTTTCACAGTATTTCCTATAAAACAAAAATACTTCTTCTTGATTCATAATAAGTCTTATTTCTTATAGTTTGCCTTGCGAAAATTATTTATTTATTGATTGTCTACAGAACAAAACACTGTTATAACTTGATTAATTATTCTAACTTTCCTAGTTAACATAATAACCTAGCTAAGTCTTTAAATTACACTTTAATCTGAATACTATTATCCTGCAAAACACCTAGTTCAATTTTATGCACTCACTGTCACCATACACAGTAAAATTTACTCAGTTCAGAGAGTATTTGGTTCCTCTTTAAATTAGGGAAAGCAGGTTGGTAAAAAGTAAAGCTGCTGTTTGTGGAGTTGCTTAATGATCCTCTGCTGAGATTTTGAAAGATTCAATGTATTATCATTCATTCATTCATTCATTCATTTTCTTTTCGGCTTAGTCCCTTTATTATTCCGCCACAGCGGAATGAACTGCCAACTTATCCAGCACATGTTTTACGCAACGGATACCCTTCCAGCTGCAACCCATCTCTGGGAAACATCCATACACACTCATTCACACTCATACACTACGGACAATTTAGCCTACCCAATTCACCTGTGCCGCATGTCTTTGGACTGTGGGGGAAACCGGAGCACCCGGAGGAAACCCACGCGAACACAGGAAGGACATGCAAACTCCACACAGAAATGCCAACTGACCCAGCCGAGGCTCGAACCAGCGACCTTCTTGCTGTGAGGCGACAGCACTACCTACTGCGCCACCTTCGATGTATTATATTTCAGCTGATTTTATCTAAGGCTGTGACTACAGTCAGATGTAGTTTTGTGTTTCTGCTTATTAACAGCAAGTGTTCATCTTCAGTGCTCAATCATTACCCAACTAATCCTTTCATTGGGCTCTATTTTAACGATCTAGGCGCAAAGTCTAAAGCGCAAGGTGCAAAAGCATTAAAGGCGTATCTGAATCCACTTTTGCTATGTTAAGGACGGAAAAATTTGCTCTGCGCCACGGCACATGGTCTAACAGGGTTGTGCTTATTATCTTAATGAGTTATGGAGGTGCTTTGAGAATAAACCAATCACAGTCTCATCTCCCATTCCCTTTAAGAGTCAGTTGCGTCGCACCATGGCGCATTTGCTATGTACATGGTGGACTTTGTATATGGAAAAACTGAACACTTCACTAGTGAGAAAACACTTAAACAGACCATCTGTAGTGCGAGGATAAAGAATCAGCCTCCTCCATTTGGTCTTTACTTTCCTTTTCACTTTCTCTCTTTCATGGATAAGGAAACGTGTTGGACGCACTCACTAAAGACATCCATAAGCCTACATAATTAATTTAGTTTATTAAGTGCAAAGATTTGTTTGAAAACTATTTCTAAATTCAGTTCTAATTTCCAGCAAATGAATAAATGAACAATAATAATGAAGTATGGTCAAAAGTTATATATATCCAAAGACACATTCGATGCCCCATATGGTCCAAAACCTGACAGGTGGACAAATCTAAGCTTGTTTTTTAATAAAACAAATATAAATATGCATATAACAAATAATACTAATAATACTAATAACATTATACAAAAGCAAGTTGTCGTGAATAAACTGAAAAAAGCCCCCCAATATGAAAAAGGCATGGAGGTACTGGTTTTTATATTCATGTAGATAATAATAATTTTTGTAATATTTTATTCCTTTAATTCTTTTTCATTTGTAAAGATATTTGTGTATTGCTGTAAATCCTGCGTGTTTAAACATTAAAGCAATGTTTAAGCGAGGCGCACAACTGACGCGCTCTGCGCTGGACTTTAGACCTGCTCTCAGCTGGTCTATTGCACAGTCTATTTTAGTTCCTCAAAATAGCAACGCGCCAACAATGCACCTTAACACACCTTTTTTCTGGACCAGAACACCTATGAGTCCACAAAGTGGCGCAAATGGATTTGCTATTTAAACAACGCGGTGGAAGAAAATCAAGGTTGGGTTGGTCTGAAAATAGCAACACGTCGTAGAAACACGTCTTGCGCCTTATTGCGCCGGGTGTATGATAGGGCTCATTGTCCCATTAACTTGAGTAACTTTTACTTAAAGGGTCACGAAACACCAAAACACATTTTTTGAGCTGTTGACAGTCATATATGTGTCCCACGCTGCTATAAACACTATTGGGACACATATATTGCACTAAAAAGTGAAAATTGGTTGTTTTTGCGTTATTTTGAGCAAATTCGTTCTTCCGGTTTGAAACGAATTTTTGAAGCTACGTCACGGCCATGAGATACTTAGGGGTAAATCCAGCAGTAGAGTGGCTGTCTGTCTTTTCTAGGGCGTTCTGACGTATCTGAGTGCGCAGTATTAATTCATGAGAAGACGTGCTTCAAACCAATCAGCGCGCTCTATTGTGTATGACGCGAAACTTAATTAATATGCATGATAGCTCCGGAGACTGTTTACCAGGTTACACTGTTCAGACGGCAGAGAGACGCCACGTTGTGTTGCCAAAACAAGTGAAAGTACAAGAATTTCAAGACAAGAGTCGTAGGTGTTATTAGTGAGTTGCAACTAAGGTTTTGTTTTCATTTTCCCTTAATGGGAGAGCAGCTGGACTCACGTGTGGATTACAGTGCACGCGACACGCGACAGAAACGCGTTTGTAAGGAACATTTTTACACGAGAGCTTTTTCTCATCTGGAAATGGTGAAATCCGGATTTGCCACTCATCTCCTTTTAATAAAAAGACACAGCTCCAGTTTGATTGCCTGTCTACAGATTTGGTAAGTGTTTGCAGTGCAGTGCCCTTTGTTTAAATGCTGCTCTCCGAGTGTAAACATGTAAACAGAAACTATTCCCGTCGTGGAGGATTTTCGCCGCATTTTGTGACAGGATAGTCTATACACACACGGCTTTCTGACGCTACCTACCGAGTACATAAGGTACAGAGAAATGCGGAGGATTTTTTTCTCTTATTCGCCGTAACAAATCAGCCTCTGTGTGTTTGTTTTTCCTGTCAAACTTAGCGCGTCCCTTGTATGCAAAATCTTATCCTCTTTCCCTCCCCCGACACTCCCACACTCCCAGAGCTGGACACGCCCAACTTTCCTGACTTTTTTCAAAACAGAGGTGTGAAAACACCCTGCTGAGACAGGGGGTTTCGTGACCCTTTAATTTAGACAGGGACCAAATACTATCTAAACTGAGTACATTTTACGCAGATGATTTTGCTGTATAGGAAAGACAAAAAAGTAGTTAATAGAAATGAGTTAGTTAAACTATTGTTTAAAAATGTCTTGAAAAAAATAATGTCTTTGAAGACTAGTGCTTTATGCCACTACTGTAAAATGAAAACAAAAATGAAGGCAAAACTAAATGAGTTGAATGTTACTTTTACATGAGCGTGACTACTTGCTGACTGTTTGTAAATTCAAAACTCCATTTCGCAAAATTATTTACACTCAATTTCTGATTAATAATAGCCTATGCATAGCCGAGTACTTCCTATATTCAAAAATTTAAAATCACTATTGAAAACAAATGTCTAATATCATCAACGGAGGACATTTAGATTTTTATCACCTGTTACCCAATTTGGGGCTTAGCTTCTGATGAATGTGGGAAACTCGCGCAGCATCGTCACTGATAAAATTCAAGTAAAAGCAAAGAGAGATCGAGTGTGTGCGACACAGAGAGTGTGGCGTAAGGGGTTCATATCACCACCCACTACCATCGATGGCTAATCTCGCTTCTTCATGCTGTTTTAGTTATGGCTTTTCTCATTACTGCCACCACAGGACAAATTGTGCATTGCAGCCAAAATTGTTGGCGCAATCCACAACCAAATTTAGTTTTTGTGTCCAATATTATTTGAAAGTTTCATTTCTAAAATCTACAGTCTCATAACAAAAAATAAGTACCAAGGATGATATGAGTGAAAGTAAAAGTAAAATAAAAGTACCTCGGCTGTGCAGTTCAGAGGTGAGTTGTCTCTCCAGACTCTCTCTCATCTCCCTTTCTCTGTACAGCTCCATCTTTAACTCCTTGCGTTCCTGCTGCACCTGTTTCTCCTGCACACGGGCATTATCCACAGCCACCTTCAGCAGACCCTGAGCCGCCAACACAACATAAGACACACTCAATTTTAATACACAAATCAAAATATACACTTACTGGATGCAATGTGCATATACTTAAAAAAAAAGTTTCCCAACTAGGGGCAATCTTTTAAGTGGGCACTAAGACAAATTAAAAATAGTTTAAATTATATATTAATAAAACATTTATCCGGAGACGCAGTGACGCAGTAGGTAGTTCTGTCGCCTCACAGCAAGAAGGTCGCTGGTTCGACCCTCGGCTGAATCAGTTGGCGTTTCTGTGTGGAGTTTGTATGTTCTCCCTGCGTTCACGTGGGTTTCCTCCGGGTGCTCCGGTTTCCCCCACAGTCCAAAGACATGCGGTATAAGTGAATAGGGTAAGCTAAATTGTCCGTAGTGTATGAGTGTGAATAAGAGTGTATGAGTGTTTTCCAGAGATGCGTTGCGGCTGGAAGGACATTCATTGCGTAGAACATGTGCTGGATAAGTTGGCGGTTCATTCCGCTGTGGCGACCCCGGATTAATAAAGGGACTAAGCCGAAAAGAAAATTAATGAATGAATAAAACATTAACCACATTTTATATATAAAAAAAACATACAATCAAAATGAAAAACAGATATTTCCCCTCAATCACTATTGTTTACATTTTTGAAACTATGTTTCAAAACTAAAAACTTATTAAATTCAGAAGTTATTTAATGGATTTTTTGAGAAACACTGATTTTTTCCAATGACTGTAAAAAAATATGGATGACGCAACATCAGCTTTTCCCATTGAACGCATTGAAGGCAAAACGCCTCATGACGGGCACAAACTGTCGCAAAACACTGCTAAAATTGGAGCCTGGGCATGCGCAGAAGGGACTACCAGATGGAGCCAGAGGCGGAGCCGCTTCCAACCAAAAGCTTATACGTCAAATCAACCACACCCCCTGAACTTCTCATTTGACCGCCCGTATTTGCACTATAACAAAGGTTTGCTAATATAAACATAGGCGCTTTCATTTAAAAACAAGTAATAATATATGATTCAAAAACTAATAATTTAATAAAAACAATACATGTTGGACTGCAGAAATAAACAGTCTTTCTTACACTCTAGTCTGGTATTTGTTATCTTCATAGGGGTAGAAATATCACTTGTAAAATATGAACAATAACATATAAACAACACATACATTTTAGAAAGGTTTTTATGTTTAATGACCAATCAACAGGACCCAAAATATATACATCATGGACAGCTATTTGCCATGCGAGAATAATCATGCATTCAAAGATAAACACAGCAAGATTTCTAAATCTCAACAGGATATTTACACATCCCATCCCTGCGCTATATAAAATAATCCTTGTCAATTTGTACAATAAACTTAGCCGTATTAATACATCAACTGATGTCTATATGTTATAGGCCTATCAGCTGCTGCAACATCGCTTGTATATTGTTTATTATTTTTTGCCTCCATTTTCATTTGGTTAATTCCATGCCTTAATATCTGAAAAATAAGAATTTACCATTTTAATGTTTAGTTTGTGTTTTCAAATAAAAAGCCAACGGTAAATGGCATATATAAATAACATATAACATTTAAAACCGCAAATTCAATAAATTAACTCAATAACATGCCGAAACTCAAAATGTTAGTACTGTCTTTTAAATCAAGATCAATGTGGAGATCGGCTAACATTAGTTTTGTCTTCCTAATTATTTCAGACCCATAAAAAGAATTACTGCTAGATAGCGATCACCTGTATTTTCCCCGTCATGGCTAGGCGTGTATCAGCAAACTAATAATAAAACCCTCACTTTACCGAATAAACAGTGATTTATCAGATCCTGTAGGTCAAAAGTTTACTGCTGAACTACTCATTTCATTATGGTAAAATAACACAGAAATCGAATAATAATCTGACGGTCTGCTTTTGAGTTGTCAATCACAATTGTCAATCACGATGACACGCCCCATTTTTATAGCATTAAATTACTAGCTAAAAACATACTGTTTACAAAAATGACGATCTGAACTTATATCAGCTTGATAACCAGTGCCTTAATTGACCAAAACCATCTTTCGGGAGGTTTTATTGCAAGTGTAATTAATATTTTTTATTTGGGACTCAAGTCTCGTTCAATAACACGGAAGAGGCGGGCTTTATGATTTGTACTGCAGCCAGCACCCAGGTGGCGATCTAACGGCCGGGAGCTTCACTCAAAAGGAGGCTTGAGACACACTTGTTTTTTTCCATTATACTCAAACAGTCTCACTACAAACAGGGAATAACCAAATATGAGTCTGAGACAACCGAATGGAAGCTTATGACCAGGGCCAGACAAATTGTGTGGATCTTTTTTGCTATTTCTGTGCAAAAATTTGTTAAATAAATAAATAAATAAATAAATAAATAAATAAATAAATAAATAAATAAATAAATAAATAAATAAATAAATGCAGATTCATGCAAAATTGAACACCTAATACCAAAAATAAATAAAATAACTTTTTATTAAGGTTTGGTAAACAAAGCTACAGCAGTTCTCTCATATAAATTATCTGCTAAAATATTACAAATTGTATCAAATCTGCAT
This sequence comes from Danio kyathit, assembly GCA_903798195.1. NCBI lineage: Eukaryota > Metazoa > Chordata > Actinopteri > Cypriniformes > Danionidae > Danio > Danio kyathit. The sequence continues at coordinate 46,153,657 of LR812539.1, forward strand.
ATTATTCAATAATATAAGTGAAATTAATTTAAAGACTGAATAAATATATATATTTACACACATTCAATTTGTATGTAAATAGACTGAATAACAGGCTCTGATTCCGCATGGGCATAATTCTGACTTCTATTTTTGAGTGAACTATGCTTTTCAAAAAGAAACACATACACTAGATTTACCTGGATGTTAGTGAGCAATGTCTCCACAGAAGAGAGGCCATCTGCAAACAGGAAGGGTGCAGGGAACCCTGGAGGAAGAGTCTGAGTGCCCAGAGGAAGCTTCTCGAACCCTGGCTTCTGCATTGGCAAAGTTATCTGTGCCTCATCTGACAAAACACAGAAAAGAACATCATATAAAATAAAATGGTTATGAGACTGCCAGTGTTGTCATGTTATGTGACTAGCCACATTTACATGTATTACATTTTATATTTAATAAATATTTTGCCATTAAAATGTTTCATTATGTTCTGAAGGAAAACTAAATTATTTTTTGATGGCTGACATTTATACATTAACAACTATACAGTAAATCGTTTGACCACTAGCGTAAATTTTAATGTAATGAAATGTACTAATTGCATCATTTGTTTGTCATAAAGAAGAAAAGAAAATATTGTTTATAAGGTTATCAGGTTTGCCAGATATGTCTATCACTGGTCAGGAAAACAGACACAGTATTTACAAACTCACAACTTTGTGTTTGAGCTGTCAGAACACTCAAATAGAAGTTTTGTAATTTCACACATTCAATTTGTTTAATTTCACAAGTTATTTTTTATTTCACAGAAATAAAGGTATAAAAACTGGGAAAACTGGGAAAGTACCGCTTCAAAAAGTACATGTTTGTACCAAAATTGTGCATTTTAGTATCTTAAATGTACATATTAGCACCTAAAGTGTACATACTACTGACTTAAAAGAACAAAAGTCAAGAAACCACACTGTGACAGTGCAGTCAGTGTTGCCAGATTGGGCAGTTTTGAATTTGATTGTGTGGGTAAAAAATGGCATTGGTGGGTTGACAAAATTTAGGCGGTTTTGAAACCTATGCAACTTACAGTATTTAACAAAACATAACTGTGTGCTCCTACTCCATTCAGTTAGTAGTGACCAGTGCATAGCGCAACCATGTGGGCCCACCCACAGGAGGTAAAGGAAAATTGTATCAACATCTGACTTCTCAGACAAATCTGACTCCCTTTCGCATGCATGTGCAACATGCAGTTAAACACCTGCAGTAAACCTGAGTTAAACTCACAGTGTTTTTTTTTTACAATTGACAACAAGAACAAACATAGAAGCGTTGTCTGCTTGACAAACAGCACCTAATTATGTTCAAAAGAATTTAAAATGCCAAATGGGTCGAATTTATACCTCATTTTGAAAGTAAAACATACTCTAATAGGTAGTTTAATCTATACAACATGACCCGGTTATGTTGTGGTTCTGTGAGTGCTGGTGTTGGTTGCTGTATGGTTAAACATTATGACAGTTAAAGTAACTAGGAACATTTCAATTTAAATAAATTAAAATTAAATAATATTATATTTTAGTTTTCTTTTTTTGTAAGTTTGGACAGCTTTTGGGCTGGAAAAAGTCAGCTATATCTGGCAACACTGAGCGCAGTTTCTGTAGAAAATCAGCTTACAAATTTAGTATCCCTAATCATATATTATTATGGCTAGGGATGTCCCGATCAGGTTTTTTTTGCCCTTGAGTCCGAGTCATTTGATTTTGAGTATCTACCGATACCTGATCCGATACTTCTATAATACATAAAAAAAGCAAAAACAACAGATTCTGGATGTTCCTTATTTTTTATTTAATTCACCTAATTTTAACATTTAACAACTCTGTTAACAAACAGAGCACTTCTGTGAGGTAGCTTGAACAATCAAGTAATAAATAACATAAATTCTTCATTTTTGGAAAAAATCTAATATAAAAGCAAATAGCACCTCAACTTAATAAACCAGGCAGGTAATCCCAAGTATACATATCTCACAGTTGGCTATGACAAAGTTGTCGTCATCAACATTATAATACCTCCAGACAGCAGACATACTCGCGCTTTCCACTTCAAGCTGCTTATACATATACGTTCAGTTAAATTCAGAATTATTGAATTTTTTTTCTTTTTTAAATATTTCCTAAATGATGTTTAACAGAGCAAGGATATTTTCACAGTATATCTGATAATATTTTTTCTTCTAGAGAAAGTCTTATTTGTTTTATTTTGGCTAGAATAAAAGCAGTTTTACATTTTTTAAACATAATTTTAAGGTTAAAATTATTAGCCCCATTAAGCTAACTTTTTTCAGTCTACAGAACAAACCATCGTTATACAATAACTTGTCTAAGTATAATAACTTGCCTAATAAATAAATAAATAAATAAATAAATGAGGCTGTAACAAATAAACAAATAAATAAATAAATAAATAAATGAGGCTGTAACAAATAAACAAATAAACAAATAAATGAGGCTGTAACAAATAAATGAATAAATAAATAAATAAATAAATAAATAAATAAATAAATAAATAAATAAATAAATAAATAAATGAGGCTGTACCAAATAAACAAACAAATAAATAAATAAATAAATAAATAAATAAATAAATAAATAAATATATGAGGCTGTAACAAATAAACAAACAAACAAACAAACAAATAAATAAATAAATAAGGATGTAATAAATAAATATATAAATAAATTAATAAGGACGCTGTGGCGACCCCTGATTAACAGACTAAGCTGAAAAGAAAATTAATTAATTAATAAATAAATAAATAAATAAATAAATAAGGCTGTAATAAGTAAACAAATAAATAAATAAATAAAATGTATATAAAAAAAAAATAAGGGCGCTGTGGTAACCCCTGATTAATAAAGAGACTAAGCTGAAAAGAAAATGACTAAATAAATAAATAAATAAATAAATGGTGATGCAGTGGCGCAGTAGGTAGTGCTGTCGTCTCACAGCAAGAAGGTCGCCGGTTCGAGCCTCGGCTGGGTCAGTTGGCGTTTCTGTGTGGAGTTTGCATGTTCTCCCTGCGTTCGCGTGGGTTTCCTCCGGGTGCTCCGGTTTCCCCCACAGTCCAAAGACATGCGGTACAGGTGAATTGGGTAGGCTAAATTGTCCGTAGTGTATGTGTGTGAATGAGTGTGTATGGATGTTTCCCAGAGATGGGTTGTGGCTGGAAGGACATTCGTTGCGTAGAACATGTGCTGGATAAGTTGGCGGTTCATTCCGCTGTGGCGACCCCAGATTAATAAAGGGACTAAGCCGAAAAGAAAATGAATGAATGAATGAATGAATGAATGAAATAAATAAATAAATGAGGCTGTAACATATAAAGAAACAAACAAACAAACAAATAAATAAATGAGGCTATAACAAATAAACAAACAAACAAATAAATAAATGAGGCTGTAACAAATAAACAAACAAACAAATAAATAAATAAGGATGCTGTTGCGACCCCTGATTAATAAAAAGACTAAGCTGAAAAGAAAATGAATAAATAAATAAATAAATAAATATAGGCATATTTTATATATGTGAAATCCAAATATCAGATTTCTATGTTGTTTGTTATTACTAACTAACAAGTACAAAAGTGTACCTTCTGAATCAACTTAAATAGCATTGCATACTTTTGTGAAACAAACTGGGCTAAAAGCAAGCATTTCTCCCACAATGAGTTACATACAGCCTAGGCTGTTCAGACAGTTTGTTGTACAGACAAAGAACTGGCTACACCCAGAAAGAGTAGATGCTTATATCAGTCAGCTGGGAGAAGATAAAGCGACTGAGCACTTCACAGTGTATTTCTGATGAAACAGAAAGCTGCTGTGTCCAAACCTCCGTATAGCAGTTAATCTCTTATTTTCACACACACACAATCCATATTTTACCCACAAGCCTCATAGGCAACCCCTCCCACCCACCGTGCCAGGCCACAAACTCTAGCCCCACTGCACCAGCAATAACAGATAGAACTGGGGCTGAATAAGAAAGAGAGCGAGCAGTCATGATTCACCCCAGCTAATCTGGCCGAGGCCTCTCTCTGCGCACGCTGACACGGCCCGTCCAGGGCTCCCTACGCAAGACAAATAGGACGGCTGGGGTGGGAATTGTGATGACAGCGTATCACGGGTCACATCGATTTCCCTGCCGCACGCTCTCCCGCGCCCCACCAGATAACCCTGCACTCCTTTCTGCCCATTGTTCATACCCCACCTGTCCCACCAGCCATAAATTTTCCCCCTTCTTTCCTCGCCACTGCAAAGGGCATTAAAGAAAAGAGGAGCTGAGAGGAAAAAAAAAGGAGGGAAGAATTTGCCCTCCTCCTCCTCTCCTTACAGGTTGACAGTGTGTGATTAAGTTTTTGGTGCTGGCTGAAAGTGGCGAGCAGATGAAGGTCACGCAGATAGAGTGTGAAGAGGAAAGCGCGCGAGAGGAAGAAGGATAGGGTGAGAAAAGGGGTGAGCGGAAGGGGACGCTGGAGAGAGAGGTGTGAGGTGAACTGTGAGATAAAGCTGGAGGTGAAGACCGCAGAAATTTTAAAAGCACACAAGGGTGTGCGTTTAACAGTCATGGCTGTGCATCTGTTCACTACAGTATTTTCAATCACTCTGTCGGCACTACGTACTACATAAAAATCGTAAGTGTATGCTTTGGGTCTTATTCAAAGATGTAATCATTTATTTAACGCTTAAAGAAAGGGACTTGTGGAGCTGCGCATCGATGGATTTGCTCTTCAGTGTTTGGACTTTCAGCAGTGAAAATTAAACTACACTGAACAGCTAAACTGAACTTCAACTCAGAAAACTGGACTGACACGGTTTCAATTTACTGGAACTTTACTGACGCAAAGAAGATATAATACATTCATAAATGCATATAAAGTATGCATTCTGTTTTCCTCTAAAAGAGGTCTAATAGGATTTCAGAAATGATTAGAAATCAACATAAATTCTTTGTAGTTCTTTTTTGTTAAGTGGATGACTCCCATTCAAGCTTGTGGAACTAAAAACTACACATCCCAGGTCAATGCGGCATTAGAAAGGAGGTTAATGGCAGCAGGTTCTTGAAAGCCCTGCCCTCCTGCTGGCCCCTGCACACCTAATTGCAAGTCCCTTTTAAACGACAGATTTATCTTGCTGTGGCTGCTGATAGTGTTCACTTCAATTCATTTTATTCCATCCAGCAAAGAGGGTGGAAGAGCCCTCGGCCCATGACATTTACAAAGTGCCCCCGTTCTGTCTCTTCTCACTGTAATGTGTACGAGTAATGATACTGTGTGTGTGTGTGTGTGTGTGTGTGTGTGTGTGTGTGCGCACACTAAGCCTAGCACAATGGAATATGTTTGTTAGTACATACAGTTTGTTGGATGAAAACGTATTTTTGTTCCATCACTGAAGTCAATACTGAATAATTTTTGTTGTTGCAAATTCAAACAAGACACGAATAATACAAAAATACCTGACCTGACAAACAAAACGCATCCATCCACTTAACCCGACAAAACACAGCCAGCCGAGAGTACAAAGTGAACAAACAGATAAATAAATAAACTAACAAAAAGAAGTGAAGTGCTTTTATTTCTTTTAACTGACCACTACTATCAATAATTCATCTTTCAGACCTTTTATTTGCTGTCCACTAAAAATAAAGACAATATGAAGGTTCTGGAAAAAGCTTTCTTATCGGTCGCAAACAAAGAAACTCGAGTGCCACAATGGGCAGTAGAAAGAAACAAACAATATATTAAATAAGAATAACAATAAAAACGTTTTCTTTAGGATTTACACTAGGGATGCACCGATACCATGTTTTTGGAAACCGATAGATCCCGATACCAAAATTCTGAGAATTGACTGTTTTTTTTTATTGTTTTTTTTAACATAATACAGTTTATATAGTTCTGGTGATAAACTCAAATAATATATCTTCTTTAGTAAAAATAACAGACCTAATAAACTAGGCTACATCATTTGAACATTCATTATGACATTGATATGATCTGTTGTAGTTCAGCTTATGTTTCCTTTTTTAATATTAAGATTTTTCTTTAAAATCTGTAATAGGCTACCACTATTGACACTAATCGCTGGTAAAATAATTAGTCTTTTAGCAAAACCTGATATTTTCCTGCAAGTTTGATGCAGACTAAACTAAACTGTCTGAGGCCAGTTTTACTTAATAAACATTCCCTCACCTAAACTCGCAGTAAAACAAGGTCCGCTTATATGCTTCATCACCACCAAAACACAAACTGGTCTGTTAAATAAAATATTAATATAAATAAAATAACAATGAAATATTCACAGTTTCAGAGTAGCCTACATTAGGGTAAACAATTTTCTGTTCACTTTTATTAATATAATCAACTACTTTGACCACACTGAGCCAGGCTTTACAAACTATTCGCAGCACTAAAAGTATTTCCCTCGGAAGAATAAACTCAGTTAGAAGGATGAGAGAACAGAAACTTGTGTGCGTCTGCGCAGCTGGTGCGTAAATGAAGCAAACAGCAGCAAAAAAGAAAGAAATGAGTGCGTTGAGGATCTGTTCAATGTATTATTAAGCCTTTTCTAATTTAGAATTTCAGGTAGACCTGCTTTGTGTGTGAAGAGCAGGTAATAACCCTCTCTACTCCAGTGTTGCAAATGCCATCTGCTGATCTAACAGACACAGCACAATATGATTTACAAAAAGCAATGAACTCCTTGTTGCAGGTCAAAATTAACACATTTAATGCAAAACTAAATGCTGATTATTTAAACGAATAGGAACGAATAGTCTTAAAGAAAGTTATTGTGTTGTCACAAACGAACGCGGCACGCAGTTTGAATTGTGAGTGAATGGAGAATGATTGACAGGCGTGGCGGATGGAAGCACTGAACTGAACATGAATTTAAGCACTTGAATATTCATCTGTACTTCATATTAAGCTACAGAATGGCTTCAGAACATTTAGGATATAGTAGGCCTACATGACAACTTTTTAGTGCCTTATAATAGTCTACCTTGTTGGCTTATAAACTATACAGAATATAGCGCACGCGCAAGATCGGATTTGGATTGGTACCTGCTGGCCGATACCCTATCCAGCAAAAATATGCATCGAATCGATATCCGATCCAAGTATCGGGATCGGTGCATCCCTAATTTACACTGATTGCAAATCTTTTAAAGATTTAGTTAAGTGCCTAATTAAATTCTTTAAATGCTAGCGATATAACTTTAAAACCAAAATAGTAAAACTACTAACCAAGTGAAGCAAATTTATATTAGAACCTCATCAGATTTGAAATACTTTCTCCTTAAGTCTCTTCCTCGAACTTTTCTTCAAAAGACGGTTTTTCTCTCAGCGAGTTGCTTGACATAATGTCAGCCTACCCAGAGACGGTGGATTCTGCCCCCCGTTCCATATGGATGAACAGATGCCGGGGACAGGAGCGAGAGAAAGAAGGCTATCTCCCTCAGCGCCTTTAACCCCAATGTGCTTTTCTTGCCCCCACATATTTGTTCGTTTTTATTTCGTACATGTGTCGGAGGGGATGGCTCCTGAATATTCAAAGGGATCCAATTAGGGAGTAATTTAGTGCGCCTCTACGACACAGTGTTTTTGTCAGGTAGGTGTACGCGATTTAACCCACTCGCACACACTAATATAGGTTTGTTTACACAAAGATTTACATATGAAGATCAAGGCGCACAACTAATCACCATAATTGCCAGAGTAAATGTTAAAAGATGGGCAACAGCTAATTATTTGAGGTTGTTTTGAACCGCAATGTCCTTTTTTTTAGCATTATTAATAATGTCATGAGAGAGGAAATTAGTGACAAGTGTATAAAATGGTGCAGTCTGAGCAAAATAACATCATTTGTTTTTTATTTTTTTTAAATAAGGCCAAAATAAAGGTTGTTTTAGTGTCACCAGGTCATATTTCAAGATGACTGCTAATTCAATTGAAAAAAAATTCAGAAAAAGCCTTATTGGTACTTTATTTATGATAGTGTAGAGACAAACATATTATTAATTTAGCTGAATATGTTTAGATTATTTAGTTATATAACAAGTAATATATAAGATATAATAAACAAGTTAAACTAAAAGCATCTGAAATTATTAAAGAATAAATAATGTATAACACTTCAATATTTAAATAACAATTATATGCTATTACTGGTAGTAATAATAGTTTTTTTGACCTTATTGCTTCAACATGATCAATATAAAATAAGATTTTAAACTATTTAACATAGAACTCTGGACGTCATGAAAATAATGAACAGAATTAGAATAAACAAGATCTTAATGGTGCCAAATTGTGCTTCATTTACTTTGTTTGTACTAATCTTGAAAGTTTAGATGATCTACGAACAGATTTTGTATGATCTCTTATTGTTTGCGATTATTAAAGGAGTTTATTGATTCCAACAAATCAAGGCTGTGAAATAAAATGGAGAAGAAAAGCATGAGTAAGGAAAAGCTTTATATGAGATTAAGAAAAAGGAGAACCTTCTTGCTGAAGCTGATGGCACATAGACTCTGATGGCGCATCAGCCCGCTAGAGAAAAAAGCTTGAGAGAGACAGATCGCCCCTCTGCCAGTTAGACATTTATTCCCAACAAGATGGCAGTGTTTGACAGGAGGCGCCGGGGGAGCCCTAAAGCATGGGGATCCAAACGCCTGGGTGGTTTTTATAGCTGTGAGACACAGTCCAATCAGAGCCAACTCACACAGGAGTAACACGACAGAAAAAAAAACTCTTAGATGAACAACCTTACAGATTCACAAACAAGACGTATGTTAGCAAGCAGTCCTCAATCTACTGTACCAGTTCACATCAAAATAGAGTTTTGGGTTAAACTTTATATTAACTGGCCCTAATCATGTACTTACAATGAAATTAATCATTAGTTTCAATGTACTTATTGTGTAAATACATGTTTTTACATTGTACTTATGACTGTTTAAATATATGCTTGTAATCTTTAATTACACTGTTGACTATCCCTTACACCTTAACCAACCCTTAAACCTACCCATACCCCAAACCTGTCCCCAACCTTACTCGTATCTCACCTCAAGAGCATCAGAAGTGTTCTGCAATACATTATGAACACAGTAAGCACATTGTATTAATTTTTTTGATGCAAGTAAATAGTAGTTAAGACCACTTAATATAAAATATTTAGTTTTATAAGGCAAATTGCATTTCACATTATAATAGATTTATTGTTTGTTGTTGTGGATTTATTTCAATGTTTACCCTACATCCAAAATAAAGTAATTCCAACAAATATTTATACAATTCTGTGATTTAGCGAGGGTGAAGTGCTCATTTTCACTTCATGTTAATTTACCACACATGCACCATCACTGTGTTCAAGAGAGCTCAAGCGTCCAAAAAACACAACAAAATTCATCAATTTGGCAACACACAAAACATCAACACATGCAAATACAAAAACAAGCAAAATATAGCGCATACCACAAAGGTAATGTTTTGGGGGACCCCAAAAAGTGATGAACTTGCTGCTTTGGGTTTAGAGTCAGCAGTATACACAAGCAACAAGGAACCAAGACCAAGAAACTAAGACCAAGATGTTAAAATGAACAAAAAACTCGGTAGCACTTTATTTTGATGCTCAGTTTGAGTATTATCTGTATTGATACTGCTCCTTCAACAGACATTTAACTGACTATAAGAAACTTTGCAAGTACATGTTAACTTACACTAACCCTAACCCTAACCCCAACCCCAACCCCAACCTGAGAATTTGTTGACATGTAGATGCAATGTAACAACCGGACCATCAAAATAAAGTGTGACCAAAAACTCACCTCTCAGATATCTGAGCTAAGAAAACAGCTGACTCTAAACAGGAAGCAGCCTGGTGTCCCAAATAGCAGTGCATTTCTCTATTTGCCAACCCAGGCTCATTCCAATTACGTACCCCTATATACATTTCTGGAGAGCGCCAAATACATCCCAGGAGCTACTCGCAAATCTGCCGGAGGCCACTGTGTACACTTTTTGAAATCTCAAATTTCTCTTGTAAGTGCCATTTGTGCCTGCTGTAAGTCCGCGTAAGTCCACCAGAGGTCGCTGTTGACTGACTAACTGACTGCCGGACAAACTGGTAACAGCGGAAAAGCCCTCCACATAAAGGTAAGCGGTCAGCTGATAAGCGCAAAAAGGAATGGCGTCATACCGCTCCGTAATGTTCGTTTTAAAGACGAAATACAGCCATACGTAGCTCTGGCTACATAATTCGCAATCCAGAAACATACATAGGGCAACGTTTTCAGAATGAGCCTATGTTGCTATTTGCATGTGTTGTTAGATTTGTGTGCATGTATGTTGTCAAATCAATGAAGATGTTTTCCAAATTCGTTACTGATTTTCTATATGCATGCACGTTTTCTTAACTTGCCGCTCGTTTCTGTATTGCATGATTTGTGAGAAATTGTGTGCACATGCTGTCAAATTGATGAAGATGTTTTATCATCTTCTAAGTGTTTCTTTTTTCTATATGCTTGTATTTTCTTAAATTGCAGCACTTTAGAGCTCTCTCAGGCACCATACATCATCTCGACACAACCCAGTCTCATTCTGAAAACATACCGCTATATACATTTCTGGAGAGCGGTAAATATGTCCCAGGATGTGCGATTTTTTGCAGTTTTTGTTTCCGCGAATCCACCAGAGGCCACTGTGTATGCTTTTTGAGATATCAAATTTCTCTCATGAGTGGCATTAGCGCCTTCTGTTTTCACATAAATCTACCAGAGGCCACTGTCGACTGACTGACTGACTGACTGAAAGACTGACCGATGAACTGACCCACCCTCCTCCATCCATAAACCCAACCAATAGTGTTTTCAAAAGCACAGATTGCCCCGCCCACCCACTTCCCTAAAGCCAACCAACAGTTTTAAAAAGCAATCCAGAAAAAGATAAGCCCTTGCCTGATTTTTACCACGTTTTCAGATTTTATGAGGTTCTCACCTTGTTATTTACTTGTTTATTTTATTTTTTGGTTTTGATTTTGTCTTACCCGCCTTCTGGAACCATTTTTCGCCAAACTCAAACCCCATTGTCGTGGTAAAATCCTCTCTGCGTCTCAAGTTCGCTGACGTACATGGCAAGCTATTGGACAAACTGGTAACAGCGGGAAAGCCGTCCATACAGAGGTAATCAGTCAGCTGATAAGCGCAAAAAGGAACAACGTCAAACTGCACCATCACGTTCATTTTAAAGACGAAATGCACCCATACAAACTTCTGGCTACATAATACACAATCTCCAGAAATGTATATAGGTCTAAGTTTGCAGAATGAGCCTATGTTGTCTCTACACTATCAATGGAAGTAGTATTAACACTTAATAGTTAGATGGAGAAAATCACAAATAAAATAACAACAACAAAGCAACTATAGCCAGATTTTCACACAAATCTATTTGAATGTAGCTGCATCACATAACAAAACATTTAAATCCATTCATAATGCACAACTGTGCATAAATGTACCATTAAACGTATGTGAAAGATCCTCTGGTTTGTTGACTCGCTATACTGCAAATTCCACAAAGTACAGAAACTTCCTACCACTAAACCGCAAGTTATATACCGGCGCAGTAAACTGAATACAGCGATACAGCACAGGAGCCACTCCCTATCACCTCTTAATTTTGTTCTTCAACTTCAAATAAGTCTCGGGGGTTACACTTCCAAAAACTTGAGTTCCAACGGGGCCCCTGATTCACTAGAGTGTGGAATAACAAGCTACATTAAAACCAGGCCCCCAAAAGGAAATGCACAAAGCACTTAATGAGCTCAACCAAAAGCAAAAGACTAATGTTCGTTAGTTAACCCCCACGATACATACGTATACGCACACAAAAAAAAGATGAAAGCAGGACAATAAAAAGCCCTAGCAGTAATAGGTTGAAGGAGGAAGTGAATGAGGGGGTATTAGTGTATATTACATTTTAACAGCCATATGCAGACTGGACCGCAGAACACGTCTGGTCTGTTCTGAAAGATAGTGAAGGTTGGGAATGTAAAATGAAAGAACTGTTGGACCTAAACGGTGTGACGAGAACCATAAAAGTGGCTCTGCATTGATCTTGCCCTGCTGGGCTTCCATTTTCGGGAATAGGAAATGTATAGTGGTTTTCAAAGTTTAGATTAGTTAGTAAGGTAGCAAAGCCAACCAGGAATCAACAGTAAAGTCACCACTAGTGGTGGATGAGGAGTTCCCCCCCAAAAATGTGTAAAGTTAGAAAAGCGCTATATTAATGGAAGGAATTATTATTATTAGTTTATTCTTTTTGGTCTCAGCTGCAAAAATGCTTCCAAAATGATTTTTCTAACTTGTCACTCTCAATACAAAAAAAAAAGAACTTACTCTACGCCACCTTCACAGCTGCTTAGAAAATGTTGGTTTGCCACTAGATCCCTTCTCATATAATGAGAAGACATTAATGGGACTCATCTTTGCTGGACATTATTTGTATGGAACTTTCAACAGCGCAAAAATGGATCTGGATTATAACTTTTGATATTGTCAAATCTTCTGTTTCTACCTTCTAATGTACAGCTATCTACAATGCTATCTCACGGCAATTTGTAACTTTTAGATTTAGTGGCTAATTCGTTTGAATTTGTACGATCTCATTTGTACAATTTAGTACAATTTGCTTATCCCCGAATGATGGCTGGGTTTAAGGGCGGGGTTGGGTACCACACCTCCTTTTTAAAATCATACATTTTTGTACGACTGAACTTCATAGCCACTAAACTTACAAAACGTAAAATATTTACGTTTCCCTGTGAGATCAGCCTGGACTGCGAGCATTTCAAGAGAATTTGTACAAATTAGCCACTAATCTGACAAAATGTAAAATAAGTTACGTTTCCTCGTGAGATCAGGCTGCACTGTGAACATTTTAGGAGAATTTATATGAATAAGCCACTAATCTCTCGTTTGAATTCGTAAGATCTCATTCAAACACTTTAGTATGATTTGCTTATCCCCCATTGATGGCTGGGTTTAGGGGTGGGGTTGGGTGCCACGCCTCATTTTTTAAAATCATACATATTTGTATGACTGAACTTCATAGCCACTAAACTGACAAAACGTAAAATAGTTAAGTTTCCTCGAGAGATCAGGCTGGACTGCGAGCATTTCAAAAGAATTTGTACGAATTAGCCACTAATCTGACAAAACGTAAAATAAGTTACGTTTCCTCATGAGATTAGGCTGCACTGCGAGCATTTCAAGAGAATTTGTTCGAATTAGCCTCTAATCTGACAAATGTAAAATAAGTTACGTTTCCTTGTGAGATCAGGCTGGACTGCAAGCATTTTAGGAGAATTTGTATGAATTAGCCACTAATCTCTCGTTTAAATTCATATGATCTCATTCAAACTATTTAGTATGATTTGCTTATCCCCCAATGACACCTGGGTTTAGGGGCGGGGTTGGGTGCCACGCCTCATTTTTAAAACCATACATTTTTGTACGACTGAACTTCGCAGCTACTAAACTGACAAAACGTAAAATAAGTTACGTTTCCTCGTGAGATCAGGCTGGACTGTGAGCATTTCAAGAGAATTTGTATGAATTAGCCACTAATCTGACAAAACGTAAAATAAATTACGTTTCCTTGTGAGATCAGGCTGTACTGCGAGCATTTCAAGAGAATTTGTACAAATTAGCCACTAATCTGACAAAACATAAAATAAGTTACGGTTCCTTGTGAGATCAGGCTGGACTGCGAGCATTTAAGGAGAATTTGTACGAATTAGCCACTAATCTCTCATTTGAATTCGTACGATCTCATTCAAACAATTTAGTACGATTTGCTTATCCCCCAATGACAGCTGGGTTTAGTGGCGGGGTTGGGTGCCACACCTCATTTTTTGAAATCATAAATTTTTGTACAACTAAACTGTATAGCCACTAAACTGAAAAAATGTAAAATAGTTAAGTTTCCTTGAGAGATCAGGCTGGACTGCTAGCATTTCAAAAGAATTTGTACCAATTATCCACTAATCTGACAAACCGTAAAATAAGTTACGTTTCCTCGTGAGATCAGGCTGGACTGCGAGCATTTCAAGAGAATTTGTACGAATTAGCCACTAATCTGACAAAACGTAAAATAAGTTACGTTTCCTCGTGAGATCAGGCTGGACTGCGAGCATTTCAAGAGAATTTGTACGAATTAGCCACTAATCTGACAAAACGTAAAATAAGTTACGTTTCCTCGTGAGATCAAGCTGGACTGCGAGCATTTCAAGAGAATTTGTACGAATTAGCCACTAATCTGACAAAACGTAAAATAAGTTACGTTTCCTTGTGAGATCAGGCTGGACTGCGAGCATTTTAGGAGAATGTGTACAAATTAGCCACTAATCTCTCATTTGAATTCGTACAATCTCATTCAAACAATTTAGTACGATTTGCTTATGCCCCAATGATGGCTGGGTTTAAAGGCAGGGTTGGGTGGCACGCCTCCTTTTTAAAATCATACATTTTTGTACAACTAAACTTCGTAGCCACTAAACTGACAAAACGTAAAATAGTTACGTTTCCTTGTGAGATCAGGCTGGACTGCCAGCATTTTAGGTGAATTTGTACGAATTAGCCACTAATCTGACAAAACGTAAAATAAGTTACATTTCCTTGTGAGATAAGGCTGGACTGCGAGCATTTCACAAGAATTTGTACGAATTAGCCACTAATCTGACAAAACGTAAATTAAGTTACGTTTCCTCGTGAGATCAGGCTGAATATATAATAGTTATATTAATTATATAATAGATCTAACTTTTTTAACTTCTACTCTTTAATTGGTTTAACATTATTCATTTTTTACAGCAATGTTTTAATATCATTCATTATGGAATAAGTCTACCTGGATTGGGGTGGGGCTTATTCGGGGTTGTTCTACAATATAGTAATATCCTGTATTCTCTCTATATTGAACAAAAAACTGCAATAATAAAAACAATTGTTCACAAAAACAGTAAAGTGACAGAGTTAAACAGGACAACTTCAATCACTTTTCAATTTATCAATGAGAATAAGAGAAAGTACACAGAAAGTGACTCGAGAAAGGCTTAAAGAGTATGTTGAACACAAAAGAATATATTTTATTGAGAAATTGATAGCCAATAAAAAATTACTTCACCAAAAATCTACTCACCCTTCACTTGATCCAAACCTTTTTGACATTCTTTTCCCTGTTGAACATAAAACAATATATTTTAAAGAGAGCTGGAAACCTGCAACCGTATATGCTTTTATGGAAGTCAATGGTTACAGGTTTTCAGCTTTCTTCAAATTATCTTCTCCTATGTTCAACAGAAGAAAAAACATCAAACAGGTTTGAAACAAGTGGAATTTAAAAAATCTGCAGGATCTTGCAAATATCCAAAGTTTAATCAACTGTAAAGTTTCACCCTTTTTAAAACAACGACACAGACTAAGGACAAACAGAACTAATTTGGCTGCATTCTCAAGTCTACGGGAGACTACAAGGAAAGGGCAATTTAAACGAACAAATACACCTTCAAATAAACAGGAAAGTAAACAAACTAGAAAAGAGGCCAGGCTGCGTTTTTCTGACACTCCAGCCCTGTGTCTAATGAATATGTGTACATGAAATGAGCCTTAATGAGTGTTTCCTTCTCCCCCAATTAGCGTGTGGAGAGCGGTAGGTGGAATATTAAATGAGAGGAATACTAGGTCAACACCACAGCCCTTTACCTGCGTATAGAGGAGGAATGGACTGGCAAGATGCACACATCTCAAGGGACCAAAAACAGAACCAGAGACACCGGTGAGAAAGTTTCCCTCATGTAGTTCTTTCATTTTCCTTATTTAGAAATGTGAACTCGTTTGTTACTTCCTTGATTTTACAGGATGATCAAAAGATCATATAGAATATGATTTAAAAAGTTCATAACTTAACAATTAGTCTTTATCATATTTGCACTGAGGCTAATTTATGTGGTACAAACCCAACCTAGAGTTGAAGTCAGAATTATTAGCCCCCCTGAATTGTTAGCCCCCCTGTTTATTGTTTTCTCCCAATTTCTGTTTAACGGAAAGAAGATTTTTTAAACACATTTATAAATACAATAGCTTTAATAACTCATTTCTAATAACTGACTTATTTTATCTTTGTCATGATGACAGTAAATACTATTTTACTAGATATTTTTCAGGACACTTCTATACAGCTTAAAGTGACATTTAGAGGCTTAACTAGGTTAATTAGATTAACTAGGCAGGTTAGGGTAATTAAGCAAGCTATTGTATAACAATGGTTTGTTCTCTAGACTATCAAAAAATATATAGAGCTTAAAGGGGCTAATCATTTTGACCAATAAAAACTGCTTTTATTCTAGTCTAAATAAAACAAACAGATTATTATCAGACATACTGGGAAAATTTCCTTGCTCTGTTAAACATAATTTGGGAAATATTTAAAAAAGAAAAAAAATTCAAAGGGGGGCTAATAATTCTGACTTCAACTGTAAATACTAGAACCCAATCAAAACACTTGTTTCCAGGGCCGTATACTCATTTTTGTGCAGCAAAAATATCTCTAGTATGTTCTCTAGAAGAAAATTATCTTCCTCTGATATCATCTTAGTTATTTAATATATCATATCAGCAAATCTGTGTCCCAATCCAACACTTGGGACATCCCAAAAGGTAATATATAAGAATATATTTAATACACAAGGTTCATGTGCATTTTTACTACCAAAATTCTGACTTTCAGGTAAATATGCATGCTTAATGCGTCATGTAATGTACAGTATACAGTATGTGGTAAATAGTACAAAGAAATGCACATTCAAATGTATTACAGCATATTGTAAAAAAATAAATAAACGCATTAATATCTTTCTCATCTTTCATGTATTTGAAAGATTTGAAATGCAGTTTGGCAATGTTTTATTATTTGTTTTTGGCATGTTTGCTCTAAGACGACCTTGGGTGTCCAGAAAGGCACCATTTATCAGGGTCCTATAGACCAATTTAAGACTTTTTAAGACCCTTTAGGACTATTATGAATGAAATTATAGACTTACACACACTGTAAAAAATGCAGGGTTCCCCACAATTCATTCATATTGTCCCAACACAAATTGATTAAGTTAACTTAACATTTTTAACAAATTTATGTGGATTTAACATAAAAAATTAAGTTGTCCAATTTTTATCTCAAGAATTGTGTTGTTTCAGCTCATTTAAATTAAGTAGTTTGAACAAGCAATTTTTTTTTTTTTTTGAGTGCAGGGCTAAACACTAATGATTTACACTGTTAATGATTTCCTGTAGAATCTATAGTAACTTACTTGCAGCAGTTTGCCAGTAACTTACTATACATCAATTACAGAAAAAAATACTGTATTTACATTTACAGCACCGTTTATTTTGCTGTATGTGTATTTACAGTATTGTATATCTTTGCTATAAAATTACTGTAATTTTTACAATGCAAATTTGAAATACAGTAACATACCGCATAACTGTCCTTCAGTAAAATACAGTTCATATTACAGTTAAATATTGTGTCATTTAACATGGTAGTTTTTAACCCTGTTTAAATGGCCCAGTTACTTTTGTAATAGGTTCTGTATTAATGGATTTTTTGAGAATTTGCTGTAATAATGTCAAACAGCTGTTTTTGTATCTCTTTGCAAAAAAATTATATATTAAAAAAAGGTTTTGAAATGGATTATTGGTTATTGGGTGTCGGCACGATTGGGTAGCTTTACTTAAAATCAAGACTTGTTTAAAATGATTCAACACTATATTTTAGAAAATTTAAGACTTTTTAAGGCCTAAATCTTTTTTTTTTTTTGAATTTAAGACATTTTAAGACCCCGCGGACACCCTGTTTATGAATAAACTTTCTTCTTATTATTATCATTAATAAATACATGACAATATATATATATATATATATATATATATATATATATATATATATATATATATATATACAGTATATATACAGTTTAAATTAGGGCTGCACGATTCTGGCTAAAATGACAATCACGATTTTTTTTGCTTAAATCTATGAAAGAAAAAAACATCAAATGCTTGTCGTAATTATAACTTTACAATACGATATGATCATGTAAATGAAATGTGCTGTTTTGGTTTCACTTTCACTTGCGAGTGCGGCTTATGTCTTGGCTGCGGTCAAAAAAAAACATTTATGCAAATTATACTTCCCGCACGGCTCTCAAACGATTGCTCTGTGCAACAAACTGAACGTTATTTACAACTTTATTTCCTGTTATTCACAGCAGGTTCTGTTTACCTAAGTATACATCATTTGTTTACATACAGTACCTCTCAGTAGTAAACAAACAGCTGATTTCACGGCCATGAATACATCATTACATTAAGACAGAAATTATATTTTGGGGTGAATTATACCTTATGAATAGAGTATCTGACACTTTTAACACCATTTGAAGGTGTTAAAAGCGCTTCCTTTTTAAAATCATACATTTTTGTACGACTGAACATCATAGCCACTAAACTAACAAAACGTAAAATAGTTACGTTTCCATGTGAGATCAGGCTGGGGTGCGTTTTTCAAACAACAACATAAATCGCGGCTGAACTATCATAGTACGATGCATCATTTGGGAAAAAAACGATGTAGTGACGAGTGTCTAAAACCCGTAGTTTCTCTGTCACAGATCCATCATTTGAACCACGTTAGTTATAATGTAAAACGCCCATAATGATGCTCTAAACGGGGTGGTAACAAATTTACTCACGCTATTAGCATTGTGCTGAATTTTCTTAAACAAGATCATAATATACAAACTCTCTATATTTGTATAATGTTATAATCACCTGTGCATTTTAACCATCACTTTGTTTTCTCTGTAATATTATTATCTGTATATTTAATTTTGGCCAGTGTGTTGTTTTTCTTTTACCAGTACGAGTATCTCTGCCCACCTTGGGGCAACTTTACCTCATATGTGATACTGACACCGCACCGGAGACCATGCAAGCCTGAGAGACAAAAACCTGTTCCAACTCTTCCCTCAGAACCAGAGCAGAACACAAGCACCTGTCCTCACCCTTCTCCTCTCTGCCTGCCTGTATGTGTGTGTGTGTGTGTGTGTGTGTGTGTGTGTGTGTGTGTGTGTGTGTGTGTGTGTGTGTGTGTGTGTGTGTGTGTGTGTGTGTGTGTGTGTGTGTGTGTGTGTGTGAGGGAGAGAGAAGGAGATAGAGCGCACATCATTTATCACTTGTGTTCTCGTCCAAAAATGTCGCTTTTGTGAGGTGACTTTCAACCGTGCTAACCTTGCCCCAAATTGCTAACTGTAACAGTTTACTTTTTCTTTCCTACATGTCATTGATTTTCCTCACGTAATACCCGCACCTCGTCGTTAACACAAAGAGAAACACGTTGTGCCGTGAGCAGACCCTCAAACCCTCCAGTCGGAGAGCTCTTGAGGGCCGCTGGGGCCACGCAAAGGGTCTTGGTTTAATTAAACCATCACAAATGCGCTTAGAACAGCAATCAACCTAATGATCAAAAAGGGTCTTCAAAGCCCATGGATGGTCCCCTTTGCACATATCTGAAGGAGGAGCTTGTGAATAAACAAAGCCAAAACGAAGATTAAACATACAAGGCTCGGGAAAAGCAAAGCACTTGCTGTTTGAGGGCCGATCCCTGACTTGGAACGAGCTTCGGGTTCTGTTACAGTTTGTTGTGACTTATTTTACCAGCACGCTTATCTCAAAGGGCGAAACAATGGCGCACATTTCTATCAGAAATCATTACAGGCCATTTCAAATCATTTCCGCGCAGCTAATTTCATAATAGCGGAGGGAAACATTGATTGTAACCAGATGCTACATATCTACTCTGTGGAAAACTGGACAGAGCAATTACGCAGCACAACTCTCGGCCTACCCGGTGCTCCCTCTCGCAGAGAAATGTACACTAAGTGCTTCTATAGCCAAAGTGCTTCACATCAGCTTAGGCCAAATACATTAGCACATTATCATGCAACACGTATAGACTTTGGACTAGATTTTAAAGTGTACAATGAAGTGATTTCTGAGAAACAAAAAATAAATAAAAACATGCTGGTTCCCGCAGAGCGTTGTCAGGTATATTTTACATGTATGTCAAAGATATTTACATACATACAGTTAAAGTCAGAATTATTAACCCCCCATTTTCTTTTTTTTTCTTTTTTAAATATTTCCCAAATGATGTTTAACAGAGCAAAAAAAAAATCACAGTATGTCTGATAATTTTTTAGTCTTATTTGTTCTATTTCAGCTAGAATAAAAGTAGTTTTTACATAAAAAAAAAAAAAAAACATTTTAAGGTCAAAATTATTAGCCCCTTTAAGATTTTTTTTTTTAATAGTCTACAGAACAAACCATTATTATACCGTAACTTGCCTAACTTACCCTAACCTGGGGTGCGTTTCCTAAAACCATCGTTAGCCAACTAAGGTCGCAAGTTTCGTCATTACAAAGATAGTTTTTTGATTTGCAGTTTCCCAAATCCATCGCTCCAACGAACATTCGCAAACTGCGTCGCAAACTTGAGCACTTGAAACAACATCTCTGAAGCTGTAGTTAGAAACGTAGTTCCTGGCTGTGTTCTATTCCCACGTATCCCCCCTATGCCCTATTCATTTAGAACATTCTAACATTCAAAGTTGGAATTATTAAAAATAAAAAAGCATTAAGGTCATCTTTCTTATGTGTAATTTGCTTTCAAAGTATGTTTACAGTTCAGTTTTAGCGATCTTCATGTTTACAATTGCGCTCCCTTCGCAGTGCACTTTGAAAACATTGATATCATTTTGAACACAGCCTCATGGCAAAAGCTATAGGTGACCTTTTATTTAAAAGCGGAATTTATGTTACGTCTCCAAAGCTTGTGAAAACAAAAAACATAGCATATGTTAATTATTTTAATTTATAGTGGGTTATTTATTAAGTATCTGTACTGTATATGACATGGGCCTGCTGGTTAGAACTTTCTGCAGTGGTTTGCATGTGTCAAATTGTAAAAGTAGACTTTCAAAAAAAATTTAAACAAATAAACAATATCCTACTAAATAATAATAATAATCACCATCATCATTAATATTATATTAAAGTAAATATATTTATATTAAATAAACTCATTATTTATTTATTTATATGATTTATTTATGATATTAGAATAGTTTTAGCTTTTGTAAGTGATTTTATGTTTTAGAATAGAATATGTAATGTTCAACTTCTCAATAATATTAATAAAGGAAGCATAGGCCCTATATGTTCCATTTACATATATTTCAATGAATATGGAAAACGAGTGCATGTTTTTACCAAAATTAATATTGGATTTTATTTTAAATGCATGTGCGTGTAAAACAATACAATTTGCACAAAGAAAATTATGGGGTTCTTCTCTAAAGAAGTTGTTACTCCACCCCGTTTAGAGCATCATTATGGGCGTTTTATGCTGTAACTAACGTGGTTCAAGTGATGGATCTGCGACAGAGAAACTAGGGGTTTTGGGAAACACTCGTCACTACATCGTTCTTTTCCCAAACGATGCATCGTACTATGATAGTTCAGCTGCGAATTACGTCGTTGTTTGGGAAACGCACCCCTGCCTAGTTAACCTAATTAACCTAGTTAAGCCTTTAAATGTCACTTTAAGCTGTACAGAAGTGTCTTGAAAAATATCTAGTGAAATATTATTTACTGTCATCATGGCAAAGATAAAATAAATCCGTCAAATAAATCAAATCTTCTCTCATAATAATTCAGGGGGGCTAATAATTCTGACTTCAACTGTATATTTTAATCATGATGTAAATCAATCACACTGTTGGTCAAAACGAACCCATTGGGCCAATAAGCAAATTATTATTTAACCTATCAAAATCAATTTTCACCATCCAATCAATTCTTAATGGAAAAAAACCTCAGGTTCATCCCACATTTCTAATTTCACTCAGAAATTCTGGTGCTTTTAAATCCTCATGTGAAGTTTATTTAAAAGTTGGAAAGTCTATAATTGTGAGATCAACTGCATTTTAATCACATTGGTCTGGGCAAGAGGTGTGGCGTTTGTGGTTTGATTTTTCCGACATGACTAAAATGCTCCATTAGTAACATTAAAATGGGCTGTAAATGTGATGGACTTCCATGTTAGTACATTAGCTATAATAGCCTTATAAGTTACTTTGCCAATTTCCCACCCAATATCTGTATCCACTCCATTCCAAACAATGTGCACCAAATAAAGGTGTACTCACGTGGTTTTAAATTGTCCTCCTAAATAAACAAAATATTAACACCAGCCTTCAGATTCAGCAAAAATGCTCCTGAGTAGTGTTTTTGGATGAATAGTGTATACTGTATAGGCTAAATTTTAATGATACTCAAAAAACAAACCAAAAGAAATGTATTTAGTTTATATATACACTACCTGACTAAAGTCTTGTTGACTATCCAAGTTTTAGGAACAACAAATAACAACTCTTGAGCATTTGGTCTAAGAAGTGGCTAATATGAAAGGCAAAGGCCTCTAGATTACACTTATTTTACCAAAATAAAATATATGACCATGCCTTGATTTTTAATTATTTAATTAGGACAGTAAGGTCTGACTTTGCTTAGACAAAAGTCTTGTCATTTAACAGAAATAATGTACGGTATAGAATATAAAGACATGCTGCAGTGGAAAAATAATTAATATTGTGTGTGACTCCCATGCCTGCATCCATACATCTCTGGACAACTGCATCCATACATCTCTGCAATGACTTAAATAACTTATTAAAAAAAGTCATCTGGAATGGCAAAGAAAGCCTTCTTGCAGGACTTTTCCCAGAGTTCATCAATATTATTTTGATTCATCTTCAATGCCTCCTCCCTCCTACCCCAGACATGCTCATTAATGTTCATGTCTGGTGACTGGGCTGGCCAATCCTGAATCACCTTGACCTTCTTTGCTTTCAGGAACTTTGATGTGGAGGCTGAAGTATGAGAAGGAGCGCTATCCTGCTGAAGAATTTGCCCTCTCCTGTGGTTTGTAATGTAATGGGCAGCACAAATGTCTTGATACCTCAGGCTGTTGATGTTGCCATCCACTCTGCAGATCTCTTGTACACCCCCATACTGAATGTAACCCCAAACCATGATTTTTCCTTCACCAAACCTGACTGATTTCTGTAAGAATCTTGGGTCCATGCGGGTTCCAATAGGTCTTCTGCAGTTTTTGTTATGATTGGGATGCAGCTCAACAGATGATTCATCAGAAAAATCTACCTTTTGCCACCTTTCCAAATGATCAACCAGACGTCAAGTTATTATTTGTTGCTCTTACAACTGGGATCAACGACAAGACTTTTGTCAGGTAGTGTATAAAAACACATGCAGGGATTAATATCAACCTCTACATAAACATATGAGTTTCATTGTTATTCAGTACTGTTATTCTTTCACTTAAGAAAAATCATGAGCTGAGTGATATGACACGATGCATAAACGTGTCATTCATTCATTTTCTTTTCGGCTTAGTCCCTTTATTAATCCGGGGTCGCCACAGCGGAATGAACCGCCAACTTATCCAGCATATGTTTTACGCAGCAGATGCCCTTCCAGCTGCAACTCATCACTCTGAAACATCCACACACACACACACACACACACACACACTCTCATTCACACACATACACTACGGACAATTTAGCTTACCCAATTCTCCTATACCATATGTCTTTGGACTTTATTAGTTGAGATGTGACTGTTGCCTCATTATAAACATACACCTTTTTCATAATATACACATTAAACTAATAAAAGATACAAATAAACAGACCTTACATCTCTTGGAGTGAGGCTGAATAAATATTTAATCCATATATCCTGCATTTTGTGTTTTGATGAGCTGTATAAGAAAAGCAAGGCTACGTTTTTCACAGAACACCTCCTTTTTAGCCTCCTGCCTTTCCTGTTTTCAAACTAAGAGTTTTACATATTATGTTCATTACAAGCTTAAATAAACTTAAAAATTAGGAAAAAATATTGTTGTAATCTCACTGGAAATTTTTGTGGCCAATCAAACACATCCAGGCCATGCATAATAATGATCTTTTACGAACGGCCTGTTATTTACCAGGATTTTACCCTCACAAGATTTACTTGAGAACAAGGAAAATGGTGTTTCAGCCTCAATGTCCATTCCATGTACTGATCTATTATTATTCAGTTATGCCTAGGTACAGTTGAAATAACAATTATTAGCCCTTTTTATTATTAGCACTTTTCAAAATATTTTTCAAATGATGTTTAACAGAGCAAGGAAATTTTCACAGTATGTCTGATCATACCTGTATTTTTTCTTCTGAAGAAAGTCTTATTTGTTTTATTTTGGCTAGAATAAAAGCAGTTTTTAATTTATTAAAAACCATTTTAGGGTCAAAATTATTAGCCCCTTTAAGCTATATTATTTTTTGATAGTCTACAGAACAAACCATCGTTATACAATAACTTGCCTAATTTTCCCAACCTGCCTAGTTAACCTAATTAATCTAGTTAAGCCTTTAAGTGTCACTTTAAGCTCTATAGAAGTGTCTTAAAAATATCTAGTAAAATATTATTTACAGTCATTATGGCAAAGATAACATAAATCAGTTGTTAGACATGAGTTATTAAAACTATTATGTTTAGAAATGTGTTAAAAATTCTCTCTCCCTTAAACAGAACTTGGGAAGAAAAATAAACAGGGGGCTAATAATTCAGGGGGCCAATAATTGTGACTTCAACTGTATATCCTGATTTTTATTCTATGGAATCTTTAATAATCTGTCTGTTGAAATGGCAAAGTGTTTCATTTACTGTTTAACAAGAAGAAATCATTTAAGCGCATGTTGTATAGATTTGTTATGTTTTTTCTCAAAGGCCCAGGAGAATCAGTGGCCTGATTGTAAGATTAATGTTAGGATGTGCTAAATGGCTCACATATGAACCAAAACCTCACAGCAAAATATCAGAATTTCCTTTTGCTCTTTAATGGAAAGAGAGACCCTGCCTGCAGTAAGAGCAGCTCCTGTTGGCATTCAACCAGCCCTGAGTGAAAGAGAGGAAGAGAGGTAAAGAAAACGGGTGATTTATGGAGAGTTAGAGAGGGGGTTCACTCGCTAAAGTCCCATTGAAACACAGTGCTCCTGGCCCCAGGCTTCACCATTCATCACCACGTACCACCACGTCACTTTGTTTATCATCACTAACACACACACATACACTCACAGAGGCCAAACAGTGTTTAAAATTCAATGGCCCTTTCTTAACAATTCAGGCAAATAACATGTTATCTTTTTAACTTTAGATTTGTTGAATTGGGGATGCAGTATTTACTGTAACTAAAAGTACAGTCACATTGTTCAGGGAATGTTTACATGAAAAATCGAGTTGTTACAACCGCAATCCATAAGAACATGAATTTTGCATGAAGGAGGAAGATTATATCATTTAGATTTTTTTCAGGTTCAAGTTGGTCAAGCAAATTTGCTGCATGGACCAACAGAAAGCTGCTCAGTTTAACCATTTTTGCCCAATAAATTAATTAAGATGCTACTAACTTAAACATAATTTACCTATAAAATACTACCAAAATGAAAATATTTTATAATAAACTTTAGGCACCACATAAAAACAATGCAGCAAAACCCTGAATGGCTTCATGCCGTATTCAAACATAAAAACAATAACAGCTTAATAAAATAGAATAGATATTAGGATGTTTACACTAGTAACATTTTCCAACCCAGGCTCATTCTGAAAACATAACCCCTATATACATTTCAGGAGAGTGCCGAACATGTCCCAGGAGCTACGTTTTTTGCAGTTTTTGTTTTCACGAATCCACCAAGGCCACTGTGTATGCTTTTTTGGTCCTAAAATTTCTCTCGCATAAATCCACCATAGGCCGCTGTCGACTGACTGACTGGCTGACTGAATGACTGACTGACTGACCGATTGACTGACCCACCCAACTGAGAAAGCCCTCACCTGATTTGATACCACGTTTTCAGATTTTACCACATTCTCACCTTGTTAATTACATGTTCATTATATTTTTTTGGCTTTTGTTTTTTTCTTATCTGCTTTCTGGAACCGTTTTTTGCCGGACTCGAACCCCGTTGTCTTCCTTGTGTCTCAAGTCACTGACGTACATGGCGAGCTAACTAGACAAACTGGTAACAGCGGGAAAGTCATCTATACAGAGGTAAGCGGTCAGCTGGTAGGCGCGAAAAGGAACGGCATCATACAGTCTCATAGCGTTCGTTTTAAAGACGAAATGCAGCTATACGTAATTCTGGCTACATAATTCGCGATCTCTAGAAATGGATACAGGGCTACATTTTCAGAATAAGCCTGTGTTGGTATTTTCATTTCAAAAGTGCTTTTTAGAACTGATGTTTTTACTGCACATGATACTTGACCATTCAAACTCACTGCGCATTAGGGCTGTGCGTTTAATCGAAGATGGAATCATAATCGAGATTAGAAACATTGCAATCGCAATATAAATATAACACAAATATGCTCCTGAAAGCAAGGGCATGACCGTCCTCTTTGAGTGACAAACTTGTTAGCCAATTGAATCAAAATTGCTCAAGCCAAAAACAAGTTACATTTTTTTAAAACCATTTTAAGGTCAAAATTATTAGCCCCTTTAAGCAAATTTTTTTTTCTAGATAGTCTACAAACAAACCACTGTTATACAACAACTTGCCTAATTACCCTAACCTGCCTAGTTAACCTAATTAACCTAGTTAAGCCTTTAAATGTCACTTTAAGCTGTATAGAAGTGTCTTGAAAAATATCTAGTAAAATATTATGTACTGTCATCATGACAAAGATAAAATAAATCAGTTATAAGAAAGGAGTTATTAAAACTATTATGTTTAGAAATGAGTTGAATTTTTTCTCTCTCCATTAAATAGAAATTGGCGGAAAAAAATAAACGGGGGCTAATAATTCTGACTTCAACTGTATATATATGAGAGGTGGCTATTTTGACTGGTTTAGAATTAATTAAAAAAATTTTTACAAAGTACTACTGCTGCCCCGATAAAATTTATAACCATTTTTAAAAAGGCATTGACGAATCTCCGCTGGGAAGTAAATATAGACACTGACCTTGTGGAACCCTAATTGAATATCACTGGATTAGACTGATGCTTTCACCTGTCAAGCGATGAATTAAGCCAATAAGTAAAATCATAGCAACTGCAGAGCAATGTTGTGGCAACCAACCAGAACACCCTAACATTATGGTGCTGAGATGCGAACATCAGACAGACGTTTCGCTCTTGCTCTCTATTGGTGTCCCTCAGGGCTCGCTTTTATGCCCTCTATTTTTTTTTTTTTACAGTTACTTGCACCTTCAGGCCGTCCTCTGAGATTGTTCTGCCTAGATTATGATCTTTATGCTGATGATACACAGATTTACGTAGATCTAAGACCTCGTGAGCATCTTAAAATTGCATTATTTTGTTGTCCGAGATCAAAACAGAGATTTGATTGTGGTAAACCTGAAGTTATGCTCAATGTTTCCCGCCATCAAGTTTCTAAAGCTGGTGTTGTCACTGACTCTTGATGTCTCTGTTTTGTAAACCCAGAGAGGATAGCCTTTAGTGCTTTGAGAAGCTTCTTTTAAAGGTGTTCAATAAAATAAAGTTCATAATTATATATTTTTATAATTATAAATCGGTAACACTTTAGTTTAGGTCACAATTCATTCTGTTAACTACTGGCTTATTACCTGCCTATTATTAGGATGCTATCTATTTGTTAGTAGTTATAAAGAATTATCTTATTAAACATCCTTAATCCTACCCAAAAACTAAACCCAGCTTCTACAATATTAATAAACAGCTAATTATTAGTCTATTAAGCAAGTAGTGTTAGTTAATAGTTACTGTACTGTGAACTGTGACCTAAACTAAAGGGTTACCATTAAATCTACTGTCCATTTCAGGTGATATATGTAGTTGTAAAACATGAAAGTACAATACAATACAAAGTCAAAAAAGGATCAAGTGGAAATTAATCACTTAAGATAAAAAAATAGACAACCCCTAACATGAACTGTGGAGAATTCATAACATCGTGTAACACAATTGGACAGCACATAAACTAGAGCAGACATATTTGATACAATCATGGCCAATCTTTACTAAGTCAATCCTCTCAGGTGTTCTGAGAGGCTCGCTGCTGGGTTGCATGTGTGTGTATGTAGGTTAAACCGATGCTCATATTGGAATGACATGGATAAGGCAGTGCAAAAGTCTACTGACACATGTTTTAAGATATAAAGACCGTGTGATGGTGAATTCGGACTCTCCTAGAAGAATCAGGAGAGACTGAGAACATGAAAGGGAGGCAAGAATTAGAAGTGATTGTGTGCGAGTATGTGGTCAGTGACCTAATTTCTTTGTGTCCTGCTATTCTTTCCTCAACCCTGCTGCACTTTAAAAAACAAGAGCGGATTGCGATATACATGCATTTGTGTGTGTGTTTGGGGTGGATTCTTTTTCAGACGCATTAATAAAATATGGTCGGAGGCCAGGTGCACGCTAAATCTCTTTAAGAGAGCCTCGGGGCATCTTTGCATCGTCTCCTCCCAGAAGCCCTGTGTGTGATGTGCGTTAGGGGCCGCCACCTGCTGTACCAACACACTCACGCACAAGCTACGCTCCAGAAACAGTGCCCACACACATCTGAGATTCTTTCACACACACACACCTGCATATCTTTGTGTCCTAGACAAAGAAAAACATTTTCTTATAATGATGAATTACACACTTAGCCGCTCTAACAGCTCTCTTACACTCATCTACTCACACAGGCTGTAAATATGAACTTCATACATGTTCAGTTAAGCTCCTAATTAAGTCATTAATTAAAAGAGAAGTGTTGTGACGCTGATATACTGCCAGTCTAAACCAACGGGGTGTAAATTTAACTAACAAGCTTCGGTCCGCCATTAAAAATGTTGCTCGGGATGTCAATACACTCGGCAGCATTAAACCAACATCATCTAGGAGTCTGCTGCGATTGCTCCAGTGATGATGTATAAAATTGGATACACATCTCAAAGTAATTTGTGTTTCAGATGGAGTTTTGTATTGGTTACTATAATAAACAATGGGTCTCATTCATTTATAATTATGTAGATTAATTACATTTATTTACACAGGACATATTTATAATTAGGCATCGGTAAAAGTTTCTGATGAGATGATAACCTTGGATAAAAATATCATGGTATCACGGTATTGTGATTACTGCTCTAAAAGTTCTTTTTAAATGTCTGGGTAAAAAACAACATTTCTCCATTGCAGTGTTAATTTCGTTGACAAAAAAAAAGGAAAACTAGATTAAAACTAAATAAAAATTAAGTAAATTGTGATGACGAAAACTATAATAAAAATATACAGACATTTTCGTTGACTAATAAAAACGAGACGAAAATGTGATTGGGGACGTTTTTTTTTTTTTAGAAAATATCCAATCAGAATTAATTTTGCTGTGTGATGCATGACGCACACACACACACACACAAACCACACACACACACACACACACCACACACACACACACACACACACACACACACACACACACACACACACACACACACACACACACACACACACACACACACACACACATTAAACTATGTATAATGAGATGGCAACAGCTAAGAGAAAAAAAGATTCACGTTAGATATCAAGACAAAAAGATCTTAAACCGCATGGGGAGGAAAAAACAACCAGGGGTGCTTTTCCCAAAACCATCGTTAGCCAACTAAGGTCGCAAGTTCCGTCGTTACAAACATAGTTCTTTGATTTGCTGTTTCCCAAATCCATCGCTTCAACGAACATTCGCAAACTGCGTCGCAAACTTGAGCCCTTGAAACGACACCTCTGGAGCTGTAGTTAAAAGCATAGTTCCTGATTGTGTTCTATTCCCACTTATCCCCCCTATGCCCTATTCATTTAGAACATTCTAACATTCAAAGTTGGAACTATTAATAATAAAAAAGCATTAAGGTAATCTCTCTTAGGTGTAATTTGCTTTCAAAGTATTTTTACAGTTCAGTTTTAGCGATCTTCATGTTTACAATTGTGCTCCCTTCGCGGTGCACTTAGAAAACATTGATATCATTTTGAACACAGCCTCATGGCGAAAACTATAGGTATATTTAAAAGCGGAAATTATGTTTCGTCTCCAAGACTTGTGAAAATAAAAAACATAGCATACGTTAATTCTTTTATTTTATAGTGGGTTATTTATTAAGTATCTGTACTGTATTTGACATGGGCCTGTTGGTTAGAACTTTCTGCTGTGGTTTGCATGTGTCAAATTGTAATTTTGTAAATAAACAATATCCTAAATAATCATCATCATCATCATCATCATCATCATCATCATCATCATCATCATCATCATTAATATTATTATTAAAGTAAATATATTTGTAATAAATCGCCTCATTATTTATTTATTTTCGATGATTTATATATGGTATTAGAATAGTGTTAGCTTTTGTAAGTGATTTTATGTTTTAGAATAGAATATGTAATGTTCAACTTCTCAATAATATTAGTAAAGCAATTGGCCCTATATGTGCCATTTACATTTATTTTATTTAATATGGAAAGCGAAAGGATGTTTTTACCAAAACTAATGTTGAATTTTATTTTAAATGCGTGTTTGTGTAAAACAATATAATTTGCACAAAGAAATGATAGGGTTGTTCTCTAAAGAAGTTACTCCACCCCGTTAGAGCTTCATTATGGGCGTTTTATGTTATAACTAACGTGGTTCAAGTGATGGATCTGCGACAGAGAAACTAGGGGTTTTGGGAAACACTCGTCACTACATCGTTCTTTTCCCAAATGATGCATCGCACTAGTTCAGCCGCGAGTTACGTCGTTGTTTGGGAAACGCACCCCAGGACGTCGTTCAGCAATGTGATTATTTATTACTGTAAGGATGTTATAGGTGTTATGATCTCCGCTTATCAGGGAGACGAGTGCACATTTTACAAGATAACACATTATCATTTTCCAGTCATAAGTCATTATTCTACTTATTTACTCAGTGCTATACAGCTGAGCCCCAGGTATTGTAACACAATCTACTACAGTAAAGCTTGCTATAGACTGACATTGCAAAGTGGAGTTAAACTATTTTACTATTTAAACTATTTAAAGATTTAATTGCATGAAACTGTTCAACAGACTGACCAACAAGACCAGTTTAACACGTTAAAAAAATAATAATTGCAAAGTCCTGCATTTTCAGTAGTCTACGGTTCTTGCTGACACATAATTTTACATATTACTTATGATATAAGTAAACAATGCATATCTAATTTTTGGTCTTCAATGGAAAAGCTGTATTCCATATTTTAATGACACGGTTTTATTTAATTTTAAGTTAGAATATTTTGTATAAATAAATGTAACAATATTTAATTAAATTACACTTAAATTAAACCAAATATATTTTAGTCAACTAAATCTAAAGTAGATTTTGTCACCTAAAATCTAGAAATTTAGTCGACTAAAACTAGACTAAAACTAAAATAATTCAGAAGACTCAAATATGACCAAAACTAAAATGGAATTTTAGTCAATAGACTAAGACTAAATCTAAATCAAAATTTGCTGTCAAAATTACCACTGCCCCATTGAACATGATATATTTTATTTTAGGAAACATTTCAAATAATTTGTAACAGTAAACATGTCAGGCTAAACAGTTCAAATAAATAATTGACATCTGCTGTCTTCAATAGTTTCAATTGACCATTTTAAGGGATGTAAACAATAACAATGTTCCTAACCTATTTCCTGTTTTACATTTGTAATTTCTAAAGCTTCAGAAAATCCAAAAAGGTCTCACATATTGATAAACAATGCTATGGCAGTTGTTTTAACATTAAGATATGATTGATTCGCCTCTAGTTACAGTTATGAAATAGTTTGATAACAAGCAGGAAATGTTCATAGCCACATTGAAATGGTCTATAACACAGATTTCTTTAAAACACATTTAAAAATCTTACATATACCTTAGGAATAGTATAACAGAAAATTTCAGCGGTTTAAAAACCTTGATTTTTCCAAACCATATTAAACCTTGAAACCGGTTGTGTCCCATGCCTATTCATAATATCATTCTAATAGTAATGAGGTTTATATTAATATACTGTATGTGTTAAATATTATCATTTTTTATCAAAAACTGACTAGACTAGAAATGTAATCATAGAAAACGCTCTCATACTTGTATACTGTATTTATAACAAATCTGTACATACAATTCATCGTGAAGAGCTCTTTTGTCTAATTGCATCTCTTTCTTTGTCTAATTGTATCTCTGTCTAATGTTTGTCATTTTTTCTCATATTTATTTTCGTGTTGTCATTTGTCACTTTATGTACACTGGAAGCTTCTGTAGCCAAAACAAATTCCTTGTGTATGTAAACACACTTGGCAATAAAAACGATTTGATTTTGATTCTAATGAATTTGCATTTGTAAGTGAAAACTATGTACCACACTTTTATGAATAAATGAAGAATGTGACCTTAAACATTCTGTCAGTGTAATTTGCTAAGGTACAGGATGGGTTGTACTAACCTTTCTCCTTAAGGATTTTCTTCATATTGATGCCGCTGTCTCGTTCTGGCAGATCTCCATCAGTCGGGTTCAAAACTGCACATATAAAGAATAAAAAATGTACTAAAGTTTTCCTTGAAGTAATAAACTTCTGACAAAACCTCCAACTTCAACAAAAATATATATTTGTATACTGTATATCACTCATTCTAGAATTGGAGGTACATTTCAGGCATTTTCTATTTCTTAAACTGAAATGATATACAACAAATATCTAATTTACAGTAAACTGAATCCAATATACATGTAAAATAATGCAAATTGTTTAATAAAAATGTGATAGGGAACATTTGATTCTGTTACTAATTATTTAAATTTGTGTTAACATTTTCTTTTTTTATCAATATAATTATTAGGTAACACTTTATTTTGATGGTCAATTTGAGTATTAGTAGACTGTCTGCTCAATAGCTATTGATACTGCTCCTTCAACAGACATTAAACTGACTATATGAAACTTTGCAAGTACATGTCAACGTACACTAACCCCAACCCTAACCCCAACCTAACAGTCTACTTATAATCTAATGAGATTTAGTTGCAATGTAACTTATATTCAACAAATGAACCATCAAAATGAAGTGTGACCATTTATTATTTTCACATCAACAATTTACAGAATCATTTTAGTATACATGTAAACGTTCTTTTCTAACCACCTTCCACCCCATCCCCACCTTCACAAGGCAGAACACTTAAATGGACATAATTGTGAGACGTTGCGCTGATGTGTAAAATAAGAGGAAATAAACAAGTAAACAAACAATCATGACAAATAAAAGATTAAAGTAAAGAAAAATCAAATTTTTCCATTAGCATTTTCAGTCAATGTAACATCCAAATTATTCATGTATTCAATAAATGTGCCCCAAATCTTTTCAAACATTGATGGGCTTTTTGTCTTGTTAACATTTTTAATCACTAACAGAGTTGACGATAACAGAGTTGAAATTTTATACCATTTTGTGCTTTAGTTCATGATGCTAACCTCAACCAGACACCACATGGCATATCTAAAACGGAATTATATGCATTAATATTTTTGTTTAAAAGTGAATAAGTAATTCAATAATGTATCAAAATAATAATTCATTTACTACTGATGGATCCTAATCATGTTGTGAAAATTAATGAGAGAAGAATAATGACATATCTCAATGCCTTTCCCGCCAGAGGAAGTGATCAAGTAACAAGCTTTTTTCTGTCAGGGCTTTAAATATTGCCATGGCTTTTTATAAATAATGTAACACAAAATAATAATAATGACACAAAATTTTTTTTTTTAAATAACAAATAATACAGAAATAGATGTTTCGTGCAAATGATTATTTATCTTAGTCGATAAAACACACAAAATGTGAAAATTAGACTGAATTATTTCATGATACAGTCAAAAAAAAATTATTTTATTTTTTAATCCCTGAATGGTCCTGCTGCACCATACATTTATGAATTGCTATACACAACCGCATTCTCTTAGGTAAATTCAATTTAATTCAATTCATGTTTATTTCTATAGCGGTTTTACAATGTAGATTGTGTCAAAGCAGCGTAACATAGAAGTTCTAGTAAATTGAAACTGTGTCAAGTTCAATTTAGTTCAGTTCAGTGTGATTTAATTTTCACTGCTGAAAGTCCAAACACTGAAGAGCAAATCCATTGAGGTCAGCTGATCGGTGGCTCCTGTTTATTAGACAGGCCTCTTTTTGGTCTGTTTTTAAATAATATTAAAAAAAAAAAACTTCTTTTCTCTGACACCTATTGACATTTTGCTTATGTTTTGGATTTTTTAATAGTTTCTTAAGAGTTTTAAATAGTATTGTTTGAAATTTTGTTTTCTGTACAGCACTTTAGTTCACTTTGGGTGTTTTAAAGTGCTTCATAAAAAAAGTTTGATAGATTTTTTGAGTCTTTAATATTTTCAAGACAAAATGTCCTTTAATATACATACACATACAAATATAATTTTTAGATATAACTTGCTGTTGTTCAAAACAGTTTCATAAAAGATTTTATATTGGAAAAATAAAGCAAAGTTTATCTTGGAGATAGAATTCTAGAATCACTCATATACGTTGGTTAGTCGATTCCCAGCAGGCACACAACAACATATGACGTAAAAATTAGGTTAGATTTAGATCGTGACGTCAGGTGACCAAAATTCAATGTCCAGTCAGCTTATAAGGACAACGTTAAAATGTCAAATTACGTTGATATTTGGTTGATTTTAGGTTGTTTTAGAAAGTGACCAAAATCCAACATCGAGCCAACATCGAGCCAACATCTTAAACCAACGTCATATTGACTTCAAATACTGACATTTTAAAATCCAACGTCTGATAGACGTCATAGTGGAAACGTCCACACAACGTCCCCATGAAGTTGGGCTACAACGTCAATCTGACGTCATGTTGACGTCCTGTGCCTGCAGAATTGTCATGAAAATTAGCTTCATAATAAACAAAAAAGTGTACTAAATGTGTCCACTTACCCAGGCGTTCAGGACTCTGTGTGTGCGGGTTCGGGGAACTAGACACACTACTGCTGGGATGGGAAGAGGGCTGTGATCCGGGACGAGGGCCTTCCTCCAGAGATGGAGTAGGAGATGGACTGTCCTGTACACACTCCTGACAAAAACACAGAGATTCAGGTCAAATATTCTTTACAAGTGACTCAAACAAGCCAGGCCTGCCATTTTAGCTGAACAAAACTAGATCTTATCGTATGATTCACTGTTATTATTGCTAACTATAACTAAAACCAAACAAATTTGTTACTTAAAATAAAATACATTTCAATTTGTTTGATTAAATGTCCCGTGAAGTGCTTTGAAATGAGCATTTTTTATACAATGTTTGATGTAATTTCAAATGACAAATGAACAAAGGGTTTGACATACAGTAGCTCCTCCCCTTTTAAAAAAACATAGCTCTGCCAATGAGAATAGTTGAGCTCAAGCGCATCAAATGAAAAGCAAATGAGAAGCGTCTTGACGGGGGCAGGGCATGTCAGATACTAGAGAGCATTTGATTGGTGGTCAAGACTTGAAAAGAAACTGAAGTATGAGTTGACGTGAAAATAAATAAATAAATGAAAACACTGACCGATTTAGGCGGAGGTGACAAACTGCAAGCTTTGGATGTCTATATCAGTTTTATAACTTCTAATCACAAATTTGGTTATTGTTTTGGAGCACACTAGCTCAGGGGTTCCCAAACTTTTCAATTTGCGATCTCCAACGTAACAATGCCAGTGACTCACAACCCCCAATATCCTCTGAGTTGGTTATAAATATGGTGCACACATACCAATAGGCCCAAGTCTATTCGTCGTTTAATTTTGGAAAATGTGAGTGCCGTAAAGGTGCTCAAAAGTTTAACCTGGTGCCATAAAGTCAATCTGCTGCACCTGATACTATTGCTGTGTCTTTATTATAATGTAATTAAAAAATCTAAAGACTGATGGCTTTTTATTTGCTATTTTATGTAACTATTAGGGGTGTCAAAATTAATTGTTTCTTCGATGCACCGATGTCGGTTCAGTAATAATCATAACCGGATATTATGTACTGACGTCATTTATCACATGTGTTATATGGCGGTAGCTTACTATGGCGAGGGAGGAGACCGCAAGTACCAAAAACGCTCCAACTACTTAAAAAGCAGATAACTGTGCACAATTCACTGTCTTTCACTGACAGGGAAGTACATCAGAGACCCAACTAGGAAAAAATCAAAGCTGAAACTCTCTCTCTCACTCTCTGTGGCCCCTTTGACCTGCTGGCGTGTTTGTGAGGTAACATTTTATCTCCTTTCTCTGCTGTTACAACAATAACGTTACTTGTGGATCCAGACACAAGAGTGTCTGCAGTGCGAGTTTTCTGTAGGCTAATTCTACTAGTTTAATGAAATAAATTAGATTTTTGGAAAATCACCAATCGACCCCGGGGGGTCGCAACCCCCACTTTGGGAACCACTGCACTAGCTAATAAATATCCTTAAAACTAACAGACTGAAATTAACATCTAAAAAATTTTTATTTTAATTTCATGAGACCTTCAAATGTCTTGTTTGTCAGCAGTTTCTCTTACATAAAATACTCATCCTAAATCCAAAACTAATTTATCATATTCATTCTATAGTTGTGCTCTCTGAGACACTCATTTTTAGTTTGTTTGTCAAATTATGGAATTTTAAAACTGGGACAAACATGATTTTATGAAATAAATACACTCACCAGCCACTTTATTAGGTAGACCTGTCCAACTGTTTGTTAACGCAAATTTCTAATCAGCCAATACCATGGAAGCAACTCAATGCATTTAGGCATGTAGGCATGGTCAATATGATCTGCTGTAGTTCAAACTGAGCATCAGAATGGAGAAGAAAGGTGATTTAAGTGACTTTGAACATGGCATGGTTGTTGGTGCTAGACGGGCTGGTCTAAGTAATTCAGAAACTGCTGATCTACTGGGATTTTCACACACAACCATCTCTAGGGGTTACAGAGAATGGTCCACAAAATAGAAAATATCCAGTGAGTGGCAGTTCTGTGGGCGCAAATGCCTTGTTGATGTCAGAGGAGAATGGCCAGACTGGTTCGAAGACTGGTGTAGTGGTGTGGGGGATATTTTCTTGGCACACTTTGTGCCCATTAGTACAAATTGAGCATCGTGTCAGTGCCACAGTCTGCCTGAATATTGTTGCTGAACATGTCTGTCCCTTTATGACCACATCTTCTGATGGCTACTTCCAGCAGGATAGCGTGCCATGTCATAAAGCTTGAATAATTTCAGACTGGTTTCTTGAACATGACAATGAGTTCACTGTACTCAAATGGCCTCCACAGTCACCAGACTCAATCCAATAGAGCACCTTTGGGATGAGGTGGAATGGGAGATTTGCATCATGGATGTGCAGCCAACAAATCTGCAGCAACTGCATGATGCTATCATGTCGATATGGACCAAACTCTATGAGGAATATTTCCAGTACCTTGTTGCATCTATGCCAAGAAGGATTAAAGCAGTTCTGAAGGCAAAAGGGGGTCCAACCAGATGCTAGTAAGGTGTACCTAATAAAGTGGCCTGTGAGTGTATGAATACATGTGAAATATGAGTCCATGAAATCTTCGGAGATCAGCCAATATATAATTTATAAAAGTATTACTTGAGAACAAAACAAGATTACAGTAGAATTATTTCATAGTATAATTCAATGATATTCAATCAAGTAATTAAATTATACTTAACAAATATTTCACCTTAATTCCGAATGTTACTAGCAATATTTGAGTGAAAATGGTTTCAGTGTCATTTTACCCTGACAGAAACGTTTACATCTGACTGTAAAAATCTATTTAAATGTGTGCGTTTGTGTGTTTCTGTCTGTGTGTATGCATGCATGCGTGCACACTGTATGCCTCTGGCCATTTCTGCATCTGCGAGAAACACACAAGTGTCCTCATCCAACAGTAAATTGACTCAATCGCGTCTCAGGGGGGGCATGACACTAAGATAACAGATAGTCTTTGTCTTTAAAGTCTGCATCTAATATTCCCTAACACGCGCTCCACACAGACCCAACAGTACATTTATTCGGTTATTCCTCCATGGAGTATTTCGAATCAAACTCTCTCTTGTAGAAATAAAGACTGATCTAGTCTACAACGCTCTCTCCCAGGTGTTAACTGGCTTGTAGAGCGAGACTGGATTGTATGTAACGTATCACTTGAGCAAGACACCAATCCAAAGGGGATCTGCAGTTCGCTGAATAATGTGAAAATGAGCTGACTCTAGCTGAGAGATCCCGATGAATGACTTTTTCTGCATCCGGCCACTGAAGTGACTTAACTTTGTG
Organism: Danio kyathit; assembly: GCA_903798195.1. Taxonomy (NCBI): domain Eukaryota; kingdom Metazoa; phylum Chordata; class Actinopteri; order Cypriniformes; family Danionidae; genus Danio; species Danio kyathit. The sequence goes on from LR812539.1 coordinate 46,192,336, forward strand.
GCATTACCTTGATGACGGACGCTCCTGCTCTGGACAGGGGGCTGTGCATCTGAGCAGCTGCGGCCATGTTGGCGATGGTGTTCAGGTGGTTCATCTGGTTCATCGCCATGGCAACGGAGGCAGGCGGCAGACTGACGGGCAGCAGGGGGTGGGGCATCATCATAAATGGCAGGTCCAGCCCTGTGAGGGGGGATGAAAGAGAGAAGCAGAACTTTGAAAACTGTGAATGTAATGCAACAGTCACTTGTGTTTATCTCGCTGTATATTCAAAGATACCATGAAATCAACTTAAAATCAACTAAAGTTTCTATTTAAGTAACATCAAATCATATAGGAATGCCTACCTGAAGGGATAAACTAATACTAATGGTATTAAACACTAAATTCAATTCAATTTCTAAGTATTTCAACCTCAAAATGTCAGGATTCTGCCACTCCAGTCCTGTTAATTCTTGTTTTGGTGGCAGAGTCCAGACACTAGTCATTTCATGTGTCATATGTCACGTTCGGCTTGAGTTTTATCATACTCTTTCTCGTCATTGTCTGTCCATGTCATTGTATGAGTGCCGTCCTGGCCGACGTGGTCTGGATGCGCGCTCTGGTCCTTGGGTGCGTTTCCGAAAACCATTCTTAGCCAACTAAGGTCGCAAGTTGCGTCGTTACAAACATAGTTCGTTGATTTGCCGTTTCACAAATCCACCATTTCAACGAACATTCGCAAACTGCGTCGCAAACTTCCATGCTTGCAACTACACCTCTGGAGCTGTAGTTAGAAACATAGTTCCATTAGAAACATAGTAACATTTAAACTTGGAATGATTTTTTTTAAAAAAGCTATAAAGTCATTACTCTTAGGTGTAATTTGCTTTCAAAGCATTTTTAAAGTTCAGTTTTAGCGATCTTCATGTTTACAATTGCGTTCCCTTTGCAGGGCACTTTGAAAACATTGATGTCATTTTGAACACAGTCGTGGCTCATGACGAAAGCTATAGGTGACCTATTATTTAAAAGCGGAATTTACGTTACGTCTCCAAAGCTTGTGAAAAGAAAAAACATAGCATACGTTAATGATTTAAAATTAAAGTAGGTTATTTATTAAGTATCTGTACTGTATATGACATGGGCCTGTTGGTTAGAACATTTCTGCAGTGGTTTGAATGTGTCAAATTCAAAAAGTAGACTTTCAAAAATATATATACTTAATAATAATAATAATAATGCAATAATAATAATGGTGGCGCAGTGGGTAGCATGTTCGCCTCAAAGCAAGAAGGTCGCTGGTTCGAGCCTCGGCTGGGTCAGTTGGCGTTTCTTTGTGGAGTTTGCATGTTCTCCCCGTGTTGGCGTGGGTTTCCCCCACAAGTCCAAAGACATGCAGTACAGGGGAATTGGGTAGGCTAAATTGTCTGTAGTGTATGTGTGTGAATGAGTATGTATGGATGTTTCCCAGAGATGGGTTGCAGCTGGAAGGGCATCCGCTGTGTAAAACATATGCTGGATAAGTTGGTTCATTCTGCTGTGGCAACCCCAGATTAATAAAGGAACTAAGCCGAAAAGAAATTGAATGAATTAATGAATAATAATGACCGTCACCATCATAATATTAATAATATTATTATTAAAGTATAATTTTTTTCATTTGCTAATAAATAATGAATATTAAATAATAATAAAAAAAAAATAACCTCATTATTATTATTTAATACATTCATTCATTCATTTTCTTTCAAAATAGTTTTTATTTGCTGCAATTGGGTCTTTGCCTCATCTCCTTCAACCCCCACTCCTGACACAAAATATCGGTAACACTTTATAATACATATAACTACGCACTATGAACCATTTATTAAGCATTAGCAAATAGTGAATTCATTATCTGTTAAGCATTGACAAGCGCTAATAATTAATAAGCGTTACTAACCAGTTTATAATTGAAGCTACAAATGCTGCATTCTTGACTTATAAGTAGGGACAGACGGAATCTACGGACGTTTTTTGCAACTTCTGCGGAGAATTTTGATAAAAATTAAATTTGGTAAAAAACTAAAACCTTATAATGTGAAATATGTGTAATTTAAAAACTGAATAAATTCAGATTTACACACATTTACTCAAGTAAATAAACAAAATGAATGATAAATGCTAAAAATGCTATGATGCTATGATAGAAAAATGATAGATGCTAAAAATCTGCGGAAAATCTGCGGAATTCTGCGCGCGCAGATTCCGTGTGGGCCTACTTATAAGCACATTTATAATGCGCTCAATAATTGGACGTTCATACTTTGTTAATGATTTATTTTTCATTACTAAATTTTCATTACTAAATTAAGTATAATACAGAAATGCACTGCAAATAGTACAGACTACAACGAAAATGTGTCGGGGGACACCAAACATTTTAAAGATTGTTCATTTTCAAGATTTTATGGAGATGCACTCCTATTGCAGAATCATTCCAATCGATCTAAATACTTTCCAAATGGAGATATTAAGTCATCTGATGAAACTGTATTCATATCGCAATATATATATATATCACAAAATAAAAAATATCTGCAATGTTAGATTTCCCAATATATGCAGCCCTACTTAAAACTATCTTAAAATTCTTTTTTTAATGATTCATACATTTTATTTTCTTCAATGTTTCAACTGTACTATCAGTTTACAAATCTTTTAAGTCATTTTTAGCATCCCCTCTCCACAGTGTGTGAGATACAGTACAGAACACAAACAAATAAAACACAAATTGATGTTTGTTTGCTGTTTGTTTAATCTATTTCTTTAAAATGAGCTGAAACAACACAATTCTTGAGTTTTTTTGGGGGGGAACATTTCTTTGTTTTATGTTCAATCCACTCAAATTTGCAAAAACTAATAAGTTAACTTAAATCTTTCATGTTGCCCCAACACAAATCGATTGTGTGGAACTCAACATGTGCTTGTAAGCACAATGTAAGCACAAAGGAAAGAAAAACACAGCTTAAAATACAATACTGTGCGTCTTACCACAAACACCTTGTTCAGTCTTCGTCAAGAATGCCAAATATTTTCCTTAAAATTACCTTAAAATTATGAAGTAAATTAAATATGTGCATAATTAAAAAAAATTAACATTAAAATTAAAAATTTTTTAAGTAACAGTATTTACAATTTTTTACAGTCTACGTTTATTTTACTTAAAATATAGTTGAAATCAGAATTATTAGCCCCTGAAAATGTTTTTCTTTTTTAAATATTTCCCAAATTATGTTTAACAAAAATTAAACATGAAAATGATTTATTGATTAATACACTATAAAATAACTTGAAATGGGTGGCCTGAATGGCAGTGTGCACTCAAATCTTAGACTAACACGGTAGCTGTGTAGCTCAATCGGACAGAGCAGAATCAATAGACCTGGAGCTGGCGATCAAGTGTGAATGAGTGGATGTGATGAATGAATGACTCACGGTTAGCCAGGAGATGACTCTGCTGTAGGGAAGAGAGATGAGACCCTGATAGGCCATGATGAGCGGAGAGGCCGGCGTGAGCCAGACCATGCTGTGCTCCGGAGGAGGGGGGGGACTGGAGTTTCTCTTTATCCCAAGACGACTCACTGCCGCCTGGGTACAACATAAAAATAGAGAGGGAGAATTGAGAAAAGGGGTGGATCCCTACACATTATCAGAACTTAAGAATATGGAGATATAAATTAAACGTTGTCCTTCCAAAAATCAAACTACCAATTTTTGCAATGCAAATGTATTTGAGAGAAAGTTTCAGAGCTGTAACACCTTGGATCATCCTTTTGTAATACAGAAATTGATTAGCATATAAGACTAATAAATAAGTTACAGTGGCCTGATTGATGGTGAAAGTCAGTTAGAGGGTGGAAAATGGTTATGAGCCAACAATAATAAAAAAAACTAAAATATTTTGACCAAAACACACAGTGAAAGCAGTCTAGATATTGTGAAATATAGAAATATACAGATAAAGCTACCCTGAATTATTTAACCCCCCTGTTTAACTTTTTCAACACATTTCTAAACATAATAGTTTTATTAACACATTTATAATAACTGATTTATTTTATCTTTGCCATGTTGACAGTAAATAATATCTAACTAGATACTTTTCAAGACACTTCTATACAGCCTAAAGTGACATTTAAAGGCTTAACCAGGTTAATTAGGTTAACTAGGCAGGTTAGGGTAATTAGGCAAGTTATTGTATAACGATGGCTTGTTCTGTAGACTATCTGAAAAAATAAAGCTTAAAGAGGCTAATAATTTTGACCTTAAAATGTTTTTTTTTTTAAATTAAAAAATGCTTTTATTCTAGCTGAAATAAAACAAATAAGACTTTCTCCAGAAGAAAAATTATTATCAGACATACTGTGAAAATGTCCTTGCTCTGGAAAACATCATTTGGGAAATATTTTAAAAAGGAAAACAAATTCAAAGGGGGGCTAATAATTCTGACTTCAACTGTACATATTAATAAATATAATTACAAATATATATGAACATTATAACACAATTAAAGTGATGTTTGTGAAGGAGCAACAGTTTCTGCTGTTCTGACGGTCAGCAGCAGATGTGAATGATTGGCGGAAGAAAGTAGTTCCTAGTAAGATTTTTGATTTTCGTTTTTATACAAACAATTATGCTGCCGAACTGTTGTATAAACGAAATATCACTACTCGTGTGATATTACTCATATATACAGTTAATGTCAGAATTATTAGTCTTCCTGAATTATTAGACCCCCTGTATACCCCCCCCCCCTATTTCTGTTTAATAGAAATAAGATTATCTTCAACACATTTCTAAACATATTAGTTTAATAACTAATTTCTAATATTTTATCTTTACCATGATGACAGTACATAATATTTTATTGGATATTATTCAGCTTAAAGTGACATTTAAAGGCTTAATAAGGCAAATCATTCCATAACAAAGTTTTGTTCTGTAGACAATTAAAAAAAAAAAAAATTAGCTTAAGGGGGTTAATACAGTCACTTTGGTGCATTTCTCACAACACTATTTACATTTGCACAACAGTTAATGCATTTCTCAAAACAATTAGTCATTTGTGCACATCATAGTAGCAGTTTCTCATTCCTTTCAACAAATTGCAAATGCTTTTGGACATGCATCAATTGCTTTCATACAACTCTCTGCTGTTTGTAACATTATCATTTGCTTATGTCATGTCAGTCAAAATTAACTGAACTTGTGGATGCTAAATAGTCATTCCTTATAAAACTAATAGTCCTCATTTCATTACTTGAGTCATTACATACAAAAATGTTGAACTAGTTGTCAAAATCTGTCAAGCTCATTTTATTTTAAAAATGTTAAATCTTTTTTTTTCTGAAAATGTCTCCTAAATTGAACAACTTGATGAATGATTCACAGACCTGTGTATGCTGTAGGTTCAGTTCTAATATGTACTGCAATATTGTTTACAGTTGTGCACAGCTCTACCCAAAGGAAGTTTATGTTTGTTGTAAATAAGGGTGTATTTACTCTTTTGCACAATGCTGTGAATAAATTAGAATTGCAAAGAGCAAATGCAGTAAAAATGTGAAACATACATAGTCTCTCATACTAAGATACATCACTAAATGCAGTGATGTCTAACTTTACTGTAGTTTTCAAACAGCTGTGCAAATAGTATATAGTACTGTCTTGAACATGATGAACCATGATGACAGTATATTACAGTATATATAGTAATATTTATATTGTTATTTTTCAAGATACTACTCTTCAGCTTAAAATGCTACATAAAGGCTTAGATTTATTAGGTTAACTAGGCAAGCTAAGTTGATTATCAATGGTTTATTTGATAGACAATATTAAAATAATAATAAAGGGGGCTAATAAACTTGACCTAGAAAAAACGTTAACATGTAAAAAATGCAGTCAAACAAACAAAAAAATAAGGCTTTCTCCAGAAGAAAAAATACAATAGGAAATACAGTGAAAATGTGTCTGCTCCATTAAACCTCACTTGAGAAATATTTGAAAAAATAGAAAAAAAAACTCAACAGAGGTCTAATAATTCTGCCCTCTAACTGTATGTACAGTGTAAAACTTAACAGTCAACTTTATCAAATGAAATGAGTGCAGTTAACTTAAAATTTACTGAAAGTTAATTCTACTCATTTAAAAAAAGTTTTGAACTCAGTGTTGAATACCTCATTACTTCAACTTAAATGGAGTACGTTTACAATACTCATATAGATTGTTTTTTTTTAACTCAAATATTTTTTTTCCATAGGTTTACTCAAACGATTTGAGTTGACTCAACTTAATGGGTTTTACAGTACTCAGTTGGTTTGAATTGTCTTGATTTATTGGGTTTTACTGTGCTTAAATTGCTTCGTTTACTCAAATGGATTAAGTTCACAGTACTCATTAGGATTCGTTTTTGAACTTAAATGGTTTGTTGCAATCGGTTTCCTCAAATGGTTTGAGTTACTTTAACTTACTGGGTTTTACAGTGTATAAATAAAATGGTAAAAATAGTCGATTATTTAAAAGAACAGACTCAAAGAGAACACTTGTGTTTTAAATCATTAAACTCTATGAGGAACAGAACATAATTCTGTGGTGCAGAAAAGGAAATTAGCACATGATGCAGGACAGATCGGAAACTGCATTCCTGTGAGCCCTACGAAGTCCTGACTCTGCTTCCGCATTTTCAGACAAGTTTTCTACACGCAATCCCGGGCTGTTAAAGAGTTAACCCCTTTGTCGATCACTCTGAGCTCATTCCGGAGCAGATGACATCTGGGAATTAATCACTGGAATGAAATGCAGCAGAAAAGCTAGTTGCAAAGAGCCATAAAACAACTTAAGTTGAATTAGTTGAGAGAGGAGGGAGAAAGAATGCAAAGCAGAGGAGAGGAAATCATTGTCTAATTCTGCCTAATAAGCAACGGAGGTCCTACGAGTGATCCAGCAGATGGTGTTTTTGCAACAGATTGCAGTGAGTGATTCTTTTAATAATAATACGAATTAAAATCTCTCTCTGTAGAACGCGGGGGCGCCGTTCATCAGGGAGCCGTTTCAATGAGCAGGAGAAAGAAAAAAAAACAGCCTGATGAAGTAATGGCTGTGCCCAAACACCTGAGGCCGAAGCGGAGAGCGCACGCACACATGTGTTTGTGTGTGAGATGAGTCAGGTGGACGGCTGATGAAACACAGAAACGATGAGGGAGGAACTGTGTGTTCGTGACATTTGATATCCATACACAATCCATAAACAATATGTGTCCAGTGTAATGAAGTCCTAATAGGATGTAAACTGCTTTACAATGAATTCTGAAGCCATTTGTGAGGCCCATCAGTGCGTAATGATGCATAGATATCACTGTAATCAGTTTTAGTATCCCTCCAACATGATGTAAATATTGAACACTACAATGAAATAGAACTGCATATATATGCTGTTTATTTTTGGGGGAAATTGCTTTGTAATCTCCTTTTAGGAAGGAATTCAGGCGTTATAAATATTCCTTTTCAAACTAATATAGATTTTTCTGATACCACTTATTGTGTAAATACATGATTTTACATTGTACTTATGCTTGATTAAATATCTGCATGTAGTTGCATCTGATAGATAGATAGATAGATAGATAGATAGATAGATAGATAGATAGATAGATAGATAGATAGATAGATAGATAGATAGATAGATAGATAGATAGATAGATAGATAGAGATAGATAGAACGATAGAACGATAGAACGATAGAACGATAGATAGATAGATAGATAGATAGATAGATAGATAGATAGATAGATAGATAGATAGATAGATAGATAGATAGATAGATAGAACGATAGAACGATAGATAGATAGATAGATAGATAGATAGATAGATAGATAGATAGATAGATAGATAGATAGATAGATAGATAGATAGATAGATAGATAGATAGATAGATAGATAGATATAGATAGAATGATAGAACGATAGAACGATAGATAGATAGATAGATAGATAGATAGATAGATAGATAGATAGATAGATAGATAGATAGATGATAGATAGATAGATAGATAGATAGATAGATAGATAGATAGATAGATAGATAGATAGATAGATAGATAGATAGATAGATAGATAGATAGATAGATAGATAGATAGATAGATAGATAGATATAGATAGAATGATAGAACGATAGAACGATAGATAGATAGATAGATAGATAGATAGATAGATAGATAGATAGATAGATAGATAGATAGATAGATAGATAGATAGATAGATAGATAGATAGATAGATAGATAGATAGATAGATAGATAGATAGATAGATAGATAGATAGATAGATAGATAGATAGATAGATAGAAAGATAATATATATATATATAGATAGATCAGGCAGTTTCTGGGGCAGTTGCTAGGGTGTAGTATTTGGTTGTTAGAGTGTGGCTAAAAGTTAAAAGGCCATCAGTGATTGGCTGCTGGCTAGACTGAGTTAAACGAGCTCAGCCATAAGTCTGTATAACAGTCTGATGCAGAGTTATGAGTGCACAAAATTTGATCCAATGTTGAGTGAATGATAGTCTTTTGCAATGGAAGTCTTTGGGAGAGTTTCTAGGATTTAAAAGTGGTTGCTAGGGTGTGGCTAGAAAGTTAAAAGGTCATCAGTTATTGGCAGTTTGGTAGTCTGAGTTAAATGAGCCCAGCTAGAAGTCAGTGTGACAGTCTGACGCAGAGCTGTGAGGTCACAAAGTTTGGTCCAATGTTAAGTAAATGGGATTTTTCCGACAGTACCGGGACAGTTTTCAGAAAACCGAAAGTTGGATCAGTCGGAAAAAATATGGCACACCGAGTCATAATAGTCTGAAGGTCTGACCCGAGTTTGGTGGTCATAGCTTTAAAGCCCTAGAAGAAGATACAGTCCAAATTTTTTGTCGCTGAAGAATAATAATAATTTTAAATAGGATTTCAATAGGTTGGTTTTCACAAGCCAGCCTGATTACACTGTTGACCATCCCTTACACCTTAACCCACCCTTAAATCTACCCATATCACCAAACCTGTCCCCAACCCTACCCGTATCTCACCTCAAGAGCACCAGAAGTGTTCTGCAATACACACAGTAAGTACATTTAATTTATTTTTGCAAGTACATACTGTAGTACTTAAGGCCACCTAATAATATAAAGTGGGATTTTTTTGATATGTTAAACTTCAGTTGAATTAATAGAACAAAAAGAAGTGGTATGTTTATAATCAAGAAAAGAACACCAAGGAAAAGAGAGTTGTTCAGGTCTGCAATGTCATGATGGCAAGCAAATGTTGACATAATTATTATTTTTGAGAGAACTATCCCTTTAAGAGAGACAGAGATGAAGAGGGACACTGAGTAAAAGTGTTTGCATTGCAAATTCAATATGACCTATTTTCTCTTGTCTAATATAATTAATTTCTGAACATACAAGCAGGGCGCAGAGGTCCTACAGAATAGGTGCTAAATCGCCAATGAAATTGTGTGATTTTGACTGAAAGTCATAATTGTTTCCAACACAATGACTACGTTTACATGGACATTAGCAATCAAATTATTTGCCTTAATCTGAATAAGACAATATAGGGATGGGCGATATGGCATAAAATCCATATTGCGATATACATTGCAGCCCCCTGCGATAACGATATATATTGCGATATATAAATTATAATAGAACCATTTCAGAACAGGTTACATAGACCCTTAGGAAAGCCAAACTGCTATTTTTTTTAAGAAATAAAGAAACTTTGCATGTCGTTTTGAGAACATTTATTGTGCAAAAGCAAAACTGTAATTAAACAACACAATGTTGCAGATAAATAAACTAAATGTAGTGCCTTTTAGAAAGAAAGACTTTTATTTTAAGTTCTTGGTTCCTAAATGCCAAGTTGCAGAGAACAAAAAACTGGTCTTTTTAGTTAAGGAACTTACACTGTACTGAAAATACTTCCAGTTTTAATTAGTCAAATAAAATTGTGTATTGCAGATACTTTAAATAAAAACAAATTTCAAACCTGGAGCCTAAAATAACGCTTTTGGTTTTTAAAAATTTTGATCTGCTAATGAAATTAAAACTGGTGTCTTGTTAATAAAGGAACGGACACTGTGAATTAGGGCTATACTTCCAGTATTAGGCATGGCTATTTTAAATAAAGAAAATTCTTTCATTCTTTCCTTCTGCCCCAAAGTAACACCATCTTTTCTATATAACTTTAATGACCTTCAGCAACAGAATAATTTCTTATTGATTTCTTATTTTTATTTAACAAACAAATTTTTAAAAAAAGTTTGTTTCTTTTCAGTGAGCACCACTGATAGGTCAAATCTGCTTTCTTTCTCTCCCTCTCCCTCTCTCTCTGTCTGTCTGCTGCAGTGTTGGTGCTGCTGAGAGATTGAGATGCACCAGCCAAAGTTTGTGTATAAAGTAACGCAAAAATGAATACAATTAATATCGAAAGCAAAAGCAGAATCTCGGACATGTCCGGTTGGTAAAGTCTAGATTGGATACGCGGCCGGCCGGAAATGCGATTATGCACATTAATATAGCGGCATTTTTATTTACTTTCACGTCAAGCGGTCTTTACATTGTTTTGTATACGTTGCTAAGCAATGCATGGCACCGAATGGGGTAAAGTCTAGATTGGATACGTGGCCGGCTTTGCTCTTAATTTCGCGGGTAGATTACGTCATCAAACATGCATTATCGCGATAAATAATAGAATTAAAATCTCTATCGTAGGCCAATTTTGTATCGTTTATATCGCATATCGTTTATATCGCCTATTACTAAGACAATAATATGATTAGGGTGTTTACATGAGTTGCTTTTTAAATGTTCTTTTCATGTTCCTGTTTTACATGTTATAACACATAATTCGATTAACGTAATTGCGTCACCATGCTATCATGCATGCCCCCCTTGACAAACAAGACACTGAATGCGAGTATGAAGTGTTGTTTTAATGGAATTTTTATACCACATGCCTTATGGGGAAAAACTCCGCATTTCGCGTTGCAGGTGTTTATGGTTCTTTACTGACTCGGTAGGTGCAGAGAATAGTGTCAAACAGCCGTGTGTGTAAGAAATATCCTGTCGAAGATCCTACACAATGGTAATAGTTTGATTGAGGTGTTTACATGTCTGTATTGCACTTCAATAATGCGACTAATATTGGCGTAATCCACATGTCTTTGATTTCTGTTTAGTTCAATTATGACCTTAATCGAATTAAATTAATCAAAAATTGGTGTTTACATGGAAGACTCTTAATTAGAGTATTGTCTTATTAAAATCAGATTATTGGTGTCCATGTAAATGTACTCACTGTGTCCTCATGGCACCTCTAATTATGTAAATGTGTTTAATACAGCCTGATCTCATGAGGAAACGTAACTATTTTACGTTTTTTCAGTTTAGTAGCTAATTCGTACAAAGTCATATGAGTTCAATCATACGAAAATGTACGATTTTAAAAAGAAGGCGTGGCACCCAACCCCGCCCCTAAATCCAACTGACATTGCGGGAATAAGCAAATCGTACTAAATTGTATGAATGAGAACATATAAATTCACATGAATTAGCCACTAAATCAAAAAAGTTATGAATTGCTGTGAGATTGTGTTGCTTTAATAACATAATTCTGGCAGAAATGACATTTCAAACATTTTTATAATACAAAGAATGAATAAGAGAATAATAAAATAAATTAATTGGGTGTTTGCTGGAGTGAATAGAAGGTCCCAACTGAGTTTTTTGTTGTTTGAAAAATTCAAAGATTCAAAGTGTTTATAGATATAAGCAGTGCTTAATTTGTGAATTGCGAGGTCCCGGAACAGATTGGGGTAACGGATCCGGCATGTTACCCGAGGATGGAGAGGTGTCGCGCATGAAAGGGGGGTGGGGCTGAGGTGTCGTGGAAGAAAGTGAAGAGGGTTGGGGAGTTGCAGAAGAAAGTGAAAGTGAACATCGGATGGGGAAGGAAGGTGGTTGAGGAGGGGGGATCGGTAAAATGAGGTGCTGGATCAGATTTCAGATTTGTGTTTCGGCACAAATTAAGCCCTGCATATAAGTAAGGAACATGTTCCCTGTACAATGAAATTCTTACTTTGCCCTCCACACTGAATGGCAATAAATTTAATGTATATTAAAAATATAAAATACTCATTTAACAAAACTGTGATATAAATAAGTATAAACTTAAGAGTATAATGTATAAAAAAGTTTAAGTATAAACTATGAAATAAATAATATTTAAAGAAGGTTTATATATATATATATATATATATATATATATATATATATATATATATATATATATATATATATATATATATATATATATATATATATATATATATATATATATGTATGTATGTAAATGTTAAAAACTGTTGTGCAAAATCAGCAGAGAATGGATAATGTGCAAAACTGTAAGGCAACATTTGTTAAGATACTTTTTTCTTTAGCTTTGCCATCACAGGCATGAATTATAAAATAAAATAAAATAAAATAAAATAAAATAAAATAAAATAAAATAAAATAAAATAAAATAAAATAAACCAAAATCGAATAAACCAAAATAAAATAAAATAAATTTCCCAGTGCTGGGTTGTGCTGGGTTGTAGCTGGAAGGGCATTCGCTGCGTAAAACATATGCTGCATAAGTTGGTGATTCATTCTGCTGTGGGAACCCCAGATTAATAAAGGGACTAAGCCGAAGAGAAAATGAATGAAAAATAAAATAAAATAAAATAAAATAAAATAAAATAAAATAAAATAAATGAAAATAAAATAAAATAAACCAAAATTAAAATAAATTAATTTAACTAAACCAAACCAAGATAAAATAAAATAAAATAAAATAATTTAAATTAAATTAAATTAAATTAAAAAAAAATTATTTAAATTAAATAAATTTCTCAGTGTTGGGTTGCGGCTGGAAGGGCATCCGCTGCGTAAAACATATGCTGGATAAGTTGGTGGTTCATTCCGCTGTAGCGACCCCAGATTAATAAAGGGACTAAGTCGAAGAGAAAATGAATGAATTAAAAATAAAATAAAATAAACCAAAATAAAATAAAATGAACCAAAATGAAAATAAATTAAATTAACTAAACCAAAATAAAATAAAATAAAATATAATAAAATAAAATAAAATAAAGCTCAAAATTTATTATGAATATTACTGCTTTACTCTATTTTGAGAAAATAAATCCAATTTTGGTGACCACACACAACTTAACTTGTAACTTAAATCATTAAAGCAATTTCACACTTTTTAATGCCAGTGCATAAAATCTCATTTGTTTATCTTCAGATGAGCACATTTTTAAACTGTTAGTGTTCCAGTGTACTGCCCTTGGTACACCGAGTGCTTAGTTGCAGGAATACAGCAATGCTAAGTGGTTAATATTTTCCCTAAGACCTGTAATTTGCAATATTTAAACTCAGAGAGGATTTAAAAATTAATAATCAACACAAAACCGAATAAAATCATATTCAAAAGTTTAACAAAAACAATTTCACATAAAAGAAATCTATTTTAAAGAAAATGTAATCCCTCATACAAATAAAAGTTACTTTAGTAAAAGAAACCCACTGCCGCTACATCATTAACACTTCCTAATGATCACAAAGTGAAGAAATGTGCACATCTCCACACTTCTATATCGGCGTTCTCTCTTTTATTATACATCCCATAACTCACCCCTGTGACCTCTGTAACAGACTAACTGCAGTGGAAGTTTTTGCAAGTGTGTATGTGTGTGAGCATGCAGTATATCAGAGCGAGTGTGGAGTTGAAGTATCCACAGCTTTGGTGCTGATGGCCCATTTGGGTTTGGTCCAAGAGCTCCTTCAGTGTTGGCTGCTAAAGTAATTAGCCTAAAAGTGATGCCAGCCAGTAGAGATAGGGGAAGAGTAAGCAAGCAAGAGAGATGGAGAGTGTCTGTGTTTCGGCATCCCGTCCAGCCGTCAGTCATGCTTTGAGAATGTGTCCATCACCGCCATGCTCCTTAACCACACGCTGACAGAGCTGGTTAACTGCATCCCTTTTTAAAAAGTCTGCTGTAATTACGACACGCATCTATGGGCACAGAAACACTATTCTCCATGATATGAAACGTGTATCGAGAGATCTGTTTACTTGTGTGAATCGGAACGCCAATCGAGTGTTTCCATCAAAACAATTAACACGCTTATGTTTTTTATGATCCAACTGAAATAATTGTTCCATCTGAATTTATTATTTACAGCTTATTTAAGGTATCTGATCAGTGTGTGTGTTTCTGTAAAAATGTAATCAAACATTCTGCCTCTTAAACCATTGGAACAGTTAGTTGAATTTGCACAGACATGCTGGTTTTTGCATCATTAGTAGAAAAGGCTTATGAATATTAATTTGGTTGTGCACAAGAAATTCTAAATGGTTTCTTTTTTGTTGAATACATACTCAATGTGGTGTGTTAATCTAGAAATTTTCAGTAAAAAAGATCTGTCGATCTGATCTGATTGTTATTTAAACATTTTTTTTTTTTTTGCAAGTCGGTGGATAAACATATTGATCCAGACTAGGACTGAATCCTGAACATATAGTTGCTGGGTGTGAAATTAACTGGGGCTTGGAGGAAACATGCCACCAATTCAAGATAAGGGGGAAAAATTCTTTTTGGCATTAATTAATTACTGTTAAGAAACACAGCAATAAAAAGGTATGGACACTGTGGGTTCTATTTTAATGATCTAGGAGCGAGTTCTAAAGCGCAAGGCGCAAAAGCATTAAGGGCATGTCCGAATCCACTTTTGCTATTTTAAGGACAGACAAATACGCTCTGCGCCGCAGCGCATGGTCTAACTGGGTTGAGCTTATTCTCTTAATGAGTTATGGGTGTGTTTTGAGAATAAACCAATCAGAGTCTCATCTCCCATTCCCTTTAAGAGTCAGTTGCATCGCGCCATGGTACATTTGCTATTTACATGGCGGACTTTGTAAGTGGAAAAACTGAACACTTTACTAGCAAGAAAACAGTTAAACAGACAATCTGTAGCACAAGGATAAAGAATGAGCCTCCTCCAATCGGCCTTTACTTTCACTTTCTTTTTCTTTTTCATGGATAAAGAAACGGTGTTGTCCGCACAGACATCCAATAGCCTACACAATTAATTTAGTTTGTTAAGCTCAAGGACTTGTTTCAAAACTATTTCTAAATTCAGTTCTAATTTCCAGCAAACAAATAAATGAGCAATAATAACACAGTTATATCCAAACACGTGGGTAACCTGACAGGTGGGCAAATCTAAGCTTATTTTTAATTAAACAAATAGAAATATGCTCATAATAAAAAATAATACCAATAATAATAACAATATACAAAAGCAAGTTGTCATGAATAAACTAAAAAAAAATCCCCACGAGATGAAGAAGGCATGGAGGCAGTGGTTTTTATATTTATGTGGAAAGTAATAATTTTTGTAATATTTTAATTCTTTAAATCTTTTTCATTTGTAAAGATATTTGCGTATTACTGTACATCCTGTGTGTATTAAGCAATGCGTAAATGAGGCGCACAACTGACGCGCTCTGCGCTGGACTTTAGACCTGCCTTTAGCTGGTCTATTGCACAGTCTATTTTAGTTCCTCAAAATAGCAACGCGCCTACAATGCGCCTTAACACCCATGAGTCCACAAAGTGGTGCAAATGGATTTGCTATTTAAACAACGTGGTGGAAAACGGGAATATCAAGGCTGCGTTGGTCTGAAAATAGCAACACATTAGGGCAAACACGTCTTGCGCCTTACAGTATTGCGCCGGGTGTATGATAGGGCTCTGTGACTTTTGTGGCTCATTATTGTGTATGCATTTATAGGAGTTTCCTTTTCAAATGCAGAATTTATCGACAGAGTATATAAGTGAATCACGGAAAGTGATTTACATGATTAACTGTTGATTTAACCTCTTAAGGCCCAAGGTGTTTTTTTTTTGATGCATTTTTTGATTTTTCTTTGCTATTTGGAAGTATCATCTTTTGATATGATGTACTTTTAGAGAAAAATGATGTCCATATATGTGGACTCGTTGTCTGAATTTACATAAAACACTTTTTCCTGAATGTTTTTTAATGTATATATAACATAGAATTTTTTTTTTACTTGCTTTGACTATCAGAGGGTAAAAACAACATATTTTCCCATTTTGGACAGTTAAAAATAGGGTTTGGGACATTTCATATGCTGCAAAACAGTTGCAGGATGACACTGTATGTCTGTAACAAAGTATAAAACATTCAAAGTATTTTAAATAGCCACTTAAGAGCTAAAAATGTGCTGTCCAAGTATGTGGACACTCAAGCCCTAGGAAGTTAAGGTTTTCGGTAGTTTAAACCCCTACTTAAACCCTAAATAGCATGTCTTAAAACATTTGTGCCTGGATTGTTAATACAATTCATGCAAGTAAACTAAGCAGCTCTGTTTATTTGAACCCTAATTCGCACAGATTGTTACGGAGTGTTGACTATTAATAAAATTAGATGCTGCATTTTGAGCATCGTCTTTAAATTACTTACACAACAATGTGCCTTTGTGCTAATTTTCCATGCGTGGCAAAGCTATTATAGCTTTCGCAATTAAAGTTACCAGTGGAAATATAATAATACTTTTTACTTTTTTTGGGTTCAGGTTTTAAAGTAGTTTGTGTCAAATCTAACATGAATGTTGCGTTTGTATTATTGTATTTTAAGCCCGAACACACCAAGCCGACGTCAAACAATTAGTGCCGACAGAACCCAACTGTTGCCTTGCACCTGGTCTTGTCTGGTTCCATCTGGGCCAAAAAGTTGCTCGTGAACACACCAAATTGATAATAAATCCAAAATATTCTACATTGTTTGCAAATATTCAGCCAATTCGAATGTTATCACTTGATTGAATGGGCGTTATCAGTGGTTATCAGCTGATAGATATGGGCCAGTAGGGGCTTTCTGCACCAGCTGGTAGGCTCAGAAGGCTGTTATAATCCATCCACATGGTTAATCAGCTATAGATCGCATATGGCTGCGGCCAGGAGTTAACGAGAATTATTTATATTAGTTATTAAATTTCCCATTAATTGTATTTTATTAACGTCTACCCCACAGGTGTCAAACTCAGTTCCTGGAGGGCCAGAGCTCTGCACAGTTTAGTTCCAACCCTAATTAATCACACCTGATCAAACTAATTGAGTCCTTCAGGCTTGTTTGAAACCTGCAGGTAAGTGTGTTGAAGCAGGGTTGGGACTAAACTGTGCAGGGCTGCGGCCCTCCAGGATCTGAGTTTGACCCACAGTAATGTCAAAAAAGATCTGGATCTGGAGTCTTCTCTATTAGTATAGCTAATTAACCATGTGAGGGATGATAACAGCCTTCTCATCCTACGAGTAGGCTCAAAAGGCCCCTATTGGCCCATATCTATCAGCTGATTACCACTAATAATGCCCACTCAATCGAGTGATAACACTGGAAGCGGGTGAAATATTTGAGAAATGTAGTGAAATTATAGCCGACCTCTTTGTGTTTCTTTTTGACCCAAACCAGGTCATCCACACACATATTTGAGAAAGTATTATCGAGTTTGCCTTTCTACAGTACTTCTAATAGCACGATAAACACCACAAGACTTTTCCATACACTTTTTACTTCCTTACCCTTTATTTTATAAGCAAAGAAATAAAAATTAATTAAACAATAAGACAGAATTGTTAAGTGATGTCAAACTAAAAGTCAAACTCAAAGTCAACATTAAAGTCCTGCTTACTTGCCAATGTACAGTACATACATTGGCCTTTGCGATATGCACATTTACCACTAGTCCTGAATCTTTATGTGTGTGTGAAAATGTGTTTCCTCTTCCTTTAAACCACTGAAGTAGAGTGTTTGTTGGCCAGTCAGACACACCATCTGGCACCTAAGCCTGCCTTCACCTACAGAGTCCCACCGTTCACTGCCTGGAGACTCAAGTACATGCGTGTGTGAATAATATAACACTGGGCAGTGCATTACCACTGAGGTCACAAATATGGTGTCTTAAAAAGCTTGCGGCATTAGTAAGCACAAAATATGGCTCGGAAAATGAAGAAGATCAAAACGCAAGTAAACAAGCTTTAATCAGAGAAATACACAAATATTGTAGTGTTCTTTTTTTTTTTGGATAGGTCGTTGCTTTTTTGTGGCATGTGAATCATGTTCTCAGTCATGTTATTTGGGCCAGTGATGGGATTAGGGTCTTCAGGCCTCTGTTTGAGCGGTCGCATGTGTTGATGTTGGCCCTGTCAGTGTGTGCGACTGTAAACAGTGTAAGTATGTTTATGCCTTTGGTCAGTGATGAATCAGCATGTGTGTATGTGTGTTTACTCCACAACATCCTGAGCTAAATTTCTCAGACTTAAGAACATTAGAGGTTTTTAGTAGCGATGTATTTGTGTTTTGGATGTATTGCATACAGTTTTGGATCTAAAGATACCAACAGTGTTGAACTGAAGGCATAATTCACCCAAAAATACTAATTCACTTCCATCCCAGACTCATTCTGAAAATGTAGCCCTATATACATTTCTGGAGAGCACCAAATACGTCCCAGGTGCTACGTTTTTTTTTTTTTTTTTTGCAGTTCTTGTTTTCGAATCCACCAAAGGCCGATGTGTATGCTTTTTGAGATCTCAAATTTCTCTCGCAAGTGTCATTCACACCTGCTGTTTTCACATAAATCCACTAGAGCCCGCTGTCGACTGACTGATTGACTGATCGACCAACCAAACGATACTACCGCCCACCCCTTCCCTAAATCCAACCGATAGTGTTTAAAAAAGCACCAATTGACCAGCGCCCACCCACTTCCCTAAACCCAACCGACAGTGTTTTGAAAAGCAATCCAGAACAAGGAACGCCCCCTGATTTTTACCACATTTTCAGATTTTACCACATTCTCACCCTGTTATTTACTTGGTTAATTTTTAAATTTTTTTTGGCTTTTGTTTTTGTCTTATCTGCTTTCTGGAACCGTTCTTCACCAGATTTGAACTCCATCATCGCAGTAAACTCCTCTCTGTGGCTCAAGTCCGCAGACGTATGCTGCGAGTCAACGGACAATCTGGTAAGAGCGGGAAAGCCGTCCATACAGAGGTAAGCGGTCAGCTGCTAGCGTGAAAAGAAACAATGTCATACCGCCCTGTACCGTTCGTTTTGAAGACAGAATGCGTACATTGAAATATGTACTTCTGGCTACATATTTCATGATCTCCAGAAATTTATATAGGGGTATGTTTTCAGAATGAGCCTATGTTATTCACTTTGCTTGTTCAAAACTTACTTGAGTGTCTTTGTTCTGTAGAACACAAGAGAAATCATTTTGAAGGATGCTGATTGCTGGCACTCATTGACTTCCATAGTACTTCTTTACTACTATGGAAGTTAAAGGGTGACAGCAACAAGCATTCTTTAAGATACCTTCTTTTGTGTTCAGCAGGTGACGAAACGTATAAATATTTAAAACCATACAATAGAGTGAATGAAGAAGTAATTTTCATGTTGGGAAGAACAATGCCTTTAAACTTACAGCAGTCTGTATCCATTCAAAACAACAACATGCCCGACTAACTAAGCTTATGTATTGAGAAACCTGTTTTTAGTATTTTTATTTAATAAAATTGTTTAATATTTAACAAAGATAACTTACTTTTTGTCAATCTGATTACAATGTCATTTATCACTTCAAAATAATGATTAATTTGAAAAAAAATATGCTAAAAAATAACACTAATACAAAAAAATACAGCTGCAAGCAGCAATGACCGGGTTTCAATAGGTTTACGAGGGGTTACGGGATTTCCGGATTACAAGTGGTGGAAAGAGTACTGAAAAATCATACTCTGGTAAAAGTACCATTACTTACCCAAAAATGTAGGGCAAGTAAAGTAAAAGTATCTGTTGTTAATATTACTCAAAGTATGAGCAAAAAGTAGCCCTGTAAAAAGTACTCAAGAGTGGTGTTACACTGTGAAAAGCTGATGCGTTTTATGACATCTTCTTGGACACTTTCCAAAAATGACTTGCAATTGTCCATTACAGTGCATCCGGAAATTATTTCATAGCGCTTCACTTTTTCCACATTTTTTTCTGTTACGGCTTATTTCAAAATGTATTATATTAATTTATTTCCTCAAAATTCTATACACAATACCCCCTAATGACAATGTGAAATAAGTGTTTTTGAAATTGTTGCAAATTTATTCAAAATAAAAAACCTGAAAAATCACATGTACATAAGTATTCACAGCCTTTGCAGTGAAGCTCTAAATTGAGCTCAGGTACATTCTGTTTCCACAGATCATTCTTGAGATGTTTTAGCAGCTTCATACACAGCTACAGCAGCTACACCTGTCTATATAAGGTCCCAGGGTTGATAGTGCATGTCAAAGCACAAACCAAGCATAAAGACAAAGGAATTGTCTGTAGACCTCTGAGACAGGACTGTCTCGAGGCACAAGGCTGGGGAAGGTTACATAAAAAAAATTTTCTGCTTTGAAAGTTCCAATAAGCACAGCGGCCTCCATCATTCGCAAGTGGAAGATGTTTGGAACCACCAGGACTCTTCCTAGAGCTGGCCGGCCATCTAAGCTGAGTAATCAGGAGAGAAGGGCCTTAGTCAGGGAGGTGATCAATAACCCGATGGTCACTCTGTCTGAGCTTCTATCAACTATCTGTGCAGCAATCCACCGATCAGGCCTGTATGGTAGAGTGGGCAGACAGTAGTCTCCTTGCCTGGAATATGCCAAAAGACATCTGAAGGACTCTCAGACCGTAAGAAACAAAATTCTCTGGTCTGATGAGACTAAAATTTAACTTTTTGGAGTGAATGTCAGGTGTTACGTTTGGAGAAAACCAGGCACCACTCATCACCAGGCTAATACCATCTCTACATTGAAGAATGGTTGTGGCAGCATCATGCTGTGGGGATGTTTTTCAGCAGCAGGAACCTGAAGACTAGTCAGGATAGAGGGAAAGATGAATGCAGCAATGTACAGGGACATCCTGAATGAAAACCTGCTTCAGAGTGCTCTTGACCTCAGACTGGGGCGACGGTTCAATCAGGACAATGACCCAAAGCACACTGCCTAAATATCAATGGAGTTGCTTCACAACAACTTGGCGAATGTCCTTGAGTGGCCCAGCCAGAGCCCATACCTAAATCCTATTGAACATCTTTGGAGAGATCTGAAAATGGCTGTACACCATCGCTTCCCATCCAACCCATTTGAGCTTGAGAGGTACTACAAAGAGGAATGGGCAAAAATTCCCAAAGACAGGTGTGCCAAGCTTGTGGCATCATATTCAAAAAGACTCGAGGCTGTAATTGATGCCAAAGGTGTCTCAACCAAGTATTGAGCAATTGAGTGAATACTCATGTGCATGTGATTTTTCAGGTTTTTTATTTTGAATAAATTTTCATTATGGGATATAGTGTGTAGAGATTTGAGAAAATAAATTAATTTAATCCATTTTGGAATAAGGCTGTAACATCAGAAAATGTGGAAAAAGTGAAGCGCTATGAATACTTCACGGATGCACTGTTATTATTATTTGATTGGATGGGAGTCACAGAACAGATTTTTCTACTCAGCCAATCCCCATAGACAAGACAAAAATAAAGTAGTGACTGCAGGTTGAAGGAAAGTAGTGGAGTAAAAGTACCGAAAAATGAACTTAAGGGAAAGTTTAAGTACATAATTAGAGTAATTTAAGTAATTGTAATTTATTACTTTACACCACTGCGGAGTACAGTAAAACATGTCCATGATGGAGGATACACTGTCACACATATAGTGTAATGAAATATATCAATTTAATAATACATTAATAAATAATCATTACGCATACTTAAAGTAATAATAATAATAATAATAATAATAATAATAATAATAATAATAATAATAAAAATAATAATAATAATAATAATAATAATAATAATAAAATACATGTCAATACCAATCCATCAAAAATTCAAAGTTAACTTATGATACAAGGGTCAAAGAGAACACTTTAAACATCAAACCTTTAAAGTCATACGCGTTCATCATGTATAGCCACAAACTCATGGTGTTGCTTTGCTTCTGCTGCCTATTTAAAAATAAACATACTGTGCAACACACGCACGCACGCATTCATTAATATCGTTATGCCGGCAAAACTTACAGTCTCAAACACACAAACACACACACACACACAAACTGTCCGGGAGCGCATTAACAGCTTGTAGCGGGTACGGGCAGAGGACGGCACGCTGGCACTCTGTTTGTCATATTTCTTGTGGGCCTCGCCATCTGCCGGGGTGGCATTTTCATGGCTGTTTACCCTGACTCCCGCCAAGGAATCATCTGCCACCGCATAATGCAGCCCGCAAAAAAAAGGGGGGATTAAGTTGGTAATGCAACTGAGACTATTGCTAATTTGGTGTAATTGGGAAGAAATGAAGATAAATGAGGGCGAGAGAAGGAGAGGCAATCAGTACGGCAGGCAGTACAGCTGTGCTTTTGGCCAAACTCAGCCCCCCCCTCCCCGCTTCTGAGCATCACCCCCCCGTCACGTCACCCCGTGCTCAACAAGGTGCATGCAAATTCAGGCTAATGACAAATACGCTGGGCTGACACCCACAGCACAGGTTATCTGCCTTACTGTTCATCTCGCTGCCGTGGATATTAGCTTATAGGTGTAAACAGATGACCTTCACACAGAAATTTTCTAACGTCACCATATTGGTCTATATATA
This sequence comes from Danio kyathit, assembly GCA_903798195.1. Taxonomy (NCBI): domain Eukaryota; kingdom Metazoa; phylum Chordata; class Actinopteri; order Cypriniformes; family Danionidae; genus Danio; species Danio kyathit. Next base: position 46,215,162 of record LR812539.1, read on the forward strand.
TATATTTTTTTTTTATACATATTAGCCCCCCTTTAATTTTTTTTTTATATTTTCCAAATTATATTTAACAGAGCAAGGAAATTTTCACAGTGTGTCTGATAATATTTTTTCTTCTGGAGAAAGTCTTATTTGTTTTATTTTCGCTACAATAAAAACTGTTTTTAATGTTTTAAAAAACATTTTGAGGTCAAAATTATTAGCCCCTTTAAGCTATATTTTTTCGATAGTCTACAGAACAAACCATCATTATACAATAACTTGCCTAATTATCCTAGCCTGCCTAGTTAACCTAATTAACCTAGTTAATAATAGTATAGAAGTGTCTTGAAAAATATCTAATAAAATGTTATTTACTGTCATCATGGCAAAGATAAAATAAATCAGTTATTAGAAATGAGATATTAAAACTATATATATATATATTATAGGTGGGCATAGATCATTTTTTTTAATCTATATTAAAATGGCTCATTTGAATTCTGCCAAAAGCATTCAGAATATGTGTGCTACCCAAATAATAAGTCTTTGAGAACGGGTTTCTCAAGCCAGGTGACGCATTAGACCAGGGGCTCATCTCCTGTTTCCAAAATGCATCACAAACTGCTTGAGAAAATGTTCTACTATGATAATTGGTGATAAAAATAAATGATGTTCAATAAGATGTACTTGTGTTTACTAACTGTTTATTCAGTTAAACATGAATGTTAAACTGTAGGCCTACATAAGCTCCAAACAGTGATTTCATACTTGCTTTTGATGTACGTACAAACAGAAAATGCTGCTTCGCAAAGGCAAGTTCACAGAGCCCTGACGGTGTGTCAAACATTGAGTATGTTTACATGGGCAACAATACTTTAATACGAATTTAATATGATTAAAACAATACTCTGATTAAGAGTCTACCATGTAAACAGCGATTTTTGATTGCTTAATGCGACTAAAGTCATAACTGAACTAAACAGAAATGGAATTGAGACGTGGAGTATGCAGATATTAGTGGCAATACTGACCATATTCGCCATATTTTCCGACAAGATCCACACAGGCGGCTGTCAGTAAAGGACCGCACAGACACACGGACGCACACACACAAACACACACACATCGCGAAATGCGGAAGTTTTTTTTTCTTCTCATTTGGCGTGCGTTATTAAACTCCATAACACTCTCACCTGTCCTTACTCATTTGTTTGCGTCTAATACCCCAGTTTGTCACGAAGGCATGAATTAAATGTTCGTGAGTTCAAGTGAAACTGCTCAACTGCAGTTAGAGTCAGGCATCCTGCTAATTTGATTCAGAAGGGCACTTCTTTCCCAGACGGCTCACCGGTCTCGCGTTAACGCAGCACGTTAACGCCGATAATGGCCCACCACTAATATATATATATGTATATACTGTATATATACAGAACTATTAGCCCTCCTGAATTATTAGCCCCCCTTGTATATTGTTTTCCTTAATATCTGTTTTACAGAAAGAGAATTTTCTTCAACACATTTCTAAACATAGTAGTTTTAATAACTACTTTCTAATAACTGATTTTTCTTTGCCATGATGACAGTACATAATATTTTAAAAGATATTTTTTTCAAAATACTACCCAGCAGGCACACAACATCATAAAACATTGGTTTTTAAGTTCTATTTTGGTTGCGATGTCAAATTACCAAAATTTAACGTCAATTTGTTATCTAATACCGACGTCAGCTAACATCTAATTCGTTTGTTAAGTCGTGACGTATGGAATACTGTTTCCGGGTCCAAGC